>JAJJWX010001075.1:0-532665 GCA_023529315.1 Papaver bracteatum | reverse complement strand
CGTCTCTTTAGTTCGACATCTCTTTTACTAAATACAAGTTGTCACAAGTTCCTACATATTTCCCTCCAACATGTATAATACATGACATCTACCCAATCTAAGTAGAGAGAAACCAAACAAACAAAACTTTAGGATGCTAGGATCGATTGAGAGCGTAAAACACTACATAAATCTCATACAGGATTACCAACTTTTATATAGATCGATTCACTTAAACACTTTTTATCGAACAAATAAGCATCAAATTCATCAGAAATCCCAATTTATAACAAATGACGCCTTACCAATCAAAGTACAGAGAAACCGTATTCGATAGCTTAGCCTATCGATATCGATATCTAATTTTCACATCCTATAGGATATTATCGGATATTCGATAGCGATTAACTTATCAGATACAGATTTCTAAACATCCGACTTGATTTATCCGTTGATAGTTCTGTTAGGAGCCATTTTCGTAACCCGCTTAATGTTCGGCCTCCGGTTTACAAAGTCAACTCTTTTTGCAAATATATGAGTTTTTAGAAGTCAAAACTCCAATTAAGGTCAAAAGGATGTTATTGGAGTTGGTGGAAAGATGTAAAGGCCCGAACGAATGATTCGTACCGTGTATAAGGCGTATGCCGTAGTGGAAATTCCTATGAAAATCAACAAATATTGTTTTTTGTTGAGCCACGTGGAAGAACAAACGCGTTATGGTAAATCAGTGCAAGATGAAAAAATTTGGTTTTTGTAACTTTTTTTTTAATATAAAATGTTTTTCAAGATAAAGTTAAAATATAAAATATTATATTTGGTGAGATAAAATAGGATAAAGTGAGATAAAATAGGATAAAAAATAGTAAAGTAATCGAGAATTGTACTTGGCGTGAGTGGAAAGAGCGGCTGAGCGTGTGATGATGGTCCGCGCGTTTTTGGTTCAACCGCTTAGTTTTTCATCAAGCGCGCATGAGATCTTCTGCCTCACTCTACAAACCAACAATCTAACTCCTTTAGTGGAAAATCAATTCAGTTCTATCTCATCCGATTCTGCTCTACAAATTGGTCTTTTTTCTACTTTCCTTTTTCTACTATGCCTGTCTCATGTTTACAGATTTGTCTCGCTTGTTAATCGCTCATCTTGCTTCCTCATTGTTAGTTATCTAATTTACAGTATCTAGTGCTATTGTACGCGTGTCGTAACCACAACAAATTAATTAATACTTTACTACCTAATTAACAAGTAATATAGGGTAGTCAAGGTCGATCCCACGAGGAGCACGAGATTCTAGTTGTAAAATTGTCACACAAAAGGGGGTATCGTTAAGGATTTAAGAAAGTAAATAAAATAAACAAAGCAATTAAAAAGATAAGAGAAATCAATAAGAGAGAATAGATCAAGGAATCCTTCTTTCGGCCAGTAAAACAATGATTAAAGTTATGTTCTTTTCCACTCTTATTAGCTGACATCACCAACTGCAGGGATAACAAAATACCGCTTAGCTAACCCCAAAATTCTTATTTTATTTAGTACTGGTTAAGCTTAGTTATCAGATTCTATTGAAAAGAACCACCTGAGGTTCGCTTATGTAATTCCCCAAACGTATTAAGATTTATGAACTTAGGTTTAGTAATAAAGAGTTAGACTCCGCCACATGGTCCACTTTCTAGCGTTGTTTTCATACACAATTGCTCCTGGGAATCTCCTTAAGGTCTTGTTTTTCTACTTGTGTAAATAGTCAAGAAACGATTACTTATCTAACTTTCACTAGATTTAGATTAATTAACAAATTAATTTAAAGCACTCTAAACAACCTATCAATCAATCATAAAACATTAATATTAGTAAAAAACAAAACGATAATCATGTGAAAATTCAAAGTAGATTAAAACAAAACTCAAAACATGTTAAGAACTAGGAATTCGTCTCAATCAATTTAGTTACTCATCTTAAGAAGTTCACACAAAGATAAAAGTATTGTGTGTGTAAAAGTGTGCAAAAGATATGCAAAAAGATATATAGAAGTGTAGAAGTTCTTCTCTATTTATAGGCTTCAATGTTCTCCATATCTTCTAAGGAATAGAATCCCTTTCCTTTTGTAGCTCAATTTCCAAATCAAGTCTTTCTCAAATCTTCCATCTCCTCTTTCCAAATTCCAAATTCTTCATTCAATTCCAAGTCCAACTCTTCACATCCCATGAGAGAAATCCACACAAAATCTGCAACTTTTGCTACTTCGGAAAAGAAAGCATGTTTTTTGGCGAGAAGTAGTTTAATCCGTCACCTTGGCTTTGAGATTCTCTCCGGTGAGGGAATATTTTAGTTGATCAACCGTTATGACTAACAATCAAACAAGTCAACCGTCAGTCAAATTAGTGCGGGTCAAGATAAGGTAAGAGTCAGACACCGAAGTTAGCTCGAGTTAGTTATCTTTATTGGGTAGACCGGTGCAATTGGTTGGTTTGGATCGGTCATCTAGGATCATTGAGTCAACTCGCCTAATAAAAATCCGGCGAAGTTCCGCTTAATTATAGACTTCTAGGCCAAATTTCAGGCCTCAATTCTTTCACTCCTCGCATACAAATTCATCATACATTCATTCCCTAAAACATTCATCTATAACCCTTTTTAACAACAATCCCAATTCTTGAATGAGCGACAAGAGCTTCAAATCATCACCAACAGACTCATCTCTTCCAACCCTAGCATTATCGGTTCTTGATTTCCTCATGAGTTCTTCATATCATCACTACATCTCTTTCGTTCTCTCAAATCTCATTAAACAACTTGACATTACCACAACCATCTCCAGACGTCATCAATTTACAATGTTATAAAGACCTCCGAATAAACTCACTATGACGAAACCCTAACATCAATTTCTTCTTCTGTACCACTTAAGCAACCATTATCTCCAATCATCTAAAGTTTGACATCAATTCCACTCCAAACTTTTCCACCATCCGAATCTCACCAACAAAACACTAATTAAGTTCATCATCGATTTGTTGCAAATTGGTTTCAACCCATCAATCGTCACCAACCCATCTCTGCTTCTTCACCTAAAACTTCAAACCCTATCTGAGCTAACATTAATTCCATCAGATCATCAATTCATCATTCTTTCTTCTTCCATCTAACCCATTTCTTAACTCTGTAAATCTTGATACCCTTTTTATCTTCGAGAATACTAACCTAATTTCTTTCTTTGTCTTGACTCATTTGATCCATGATTCTTTGTTCTTGAATCCGATTCAATTCTCGAACAAAAGAAGAAAGAGGAGAGTCGATCAATTTAGGTTATAAGCCTTGGCCTGATATTTGCACCTGGCTGGGATGTAACCACCCAATGAGTTTCCCCTTATCCTTATTTGAATTGTCTTTAGTTATTATCCAAATATGACTTACCCTTAACTCGATCGATCCGTATAGTGTCCGCCCCTGTGAAATGACAATTATGCCCTTTTTACTCAAATTGGATGATTTCTCCTTCTTTTCGTCCGTGAGACTCCAGAGTACCTAATAACTAAATAACACATGTAAAAATAAATAATTTACTAGAAAAATAGCAAAGAAAGCATGAACTACTAGATAGTAAATACGGTGTATTCTACACCTATCAAATTCCCCCACACTTAGACTTTGCTAGTCCTCGAGCAAATCAAACTAAAACTTACAACTTCAAAGCTTTCCAGCATCCCAAGCATCCAAAGAGCTATGAGGACATAAAGTTTCTGCATGCTAGTAATAAGAAGTTATAAATACTAAAGAACATATTCTCATTCTTAAATGTTGAGTGAGAAATAACCACACCATAATGAAAGAACACGTGTTTGAGAAACGATCAATAAGCATTTCGCCTCGACTTTTCCTCACCAAATAGGATTTTATGATAATTGCACTCAAAAAAGACTTTTTTTATGGGTCTCACATGTGTGCAGGTAAGAATGAAGAGAGAATTCCTGCAACACGTTGAATGGTGGGAAGGATAACTTCCGAAATTTTGAAAAACCCACATCTTTTAACATTTTGAAAAACCATTTTTCTAACGATCTCTAAGAAATGAAATCAACCACTTATATCGAGGATGAGATTACTTACTTACCTTCACATCCAATTTCCAATTATGATAACACCACTCTCACGGAATCCAAAAAGAAAACGTCTTCCGCTCCTTTGTCTTCATCTTCTTGGTCTTCGTTTGCTTCAACTATTGATGATAAACATTAGAACTTCATAAATCCTTGACAATTTGTAACCTTTTTCCTCAAAATCCTTGTCGCTTGAAACTTCCTTATAGATTTTCCTTCCCCACGGCTTATTCAAAACAAAACAATAATAGATATTTCTCTTGTCTCATATATATATTTTTTCTTTTTTTTTCTTTTTCTATTTTTTTTTTTTTTTTTTTTTTTTTTTTAGACAAGAGAAACAAAATACAAAACAAAGTGAAAAATAAAATAAACCATGGCCGTGGAAAAGTACTTTACCGCTTGATTCTTCAAAACTTGTATCGCCTTGAAATCATCTTTTTCAATAATTCTCACCTTTACTTTCTTCGCTCTTGAAAATAATTCTTAATACTTGGATATAGAATTACCTCATTGTATTTTAAGTCTTCAACGTGTATATAGAATTATGCTCTTTGTATGTTGCTTTACTTGGATATAAAAATTTTCTATTTTTCTTGTTCCATTGTTGCTTGCAAACCTTGAACATTTTCAACTTTCCTTGTAGATTTTGATGTCGCTCCTTGTTGATAATTGTGATGTTTCTATGGACCCGTTGTTGTCGAGAGAGAGAATGGTGCTAACTGCAAATCGAACTACAAGAAGGAGGCTTTCATCCATAGACGTCACCATCATGATTGACAAAAATTAGCACTCAAGAGATCAAAATAGTGCTGAAATTGGTGTGAAATTGGGTAGCTCACCATTCTACCCGAATTAACGTACGGTGACACACACTCAAAAGAAGCTCTTTAGTAAAGGAAGAATTTCTGTTTTGTGCCTTTCATGATATGAAAATGGGTAATCTCCACTAATGATTGATCAAAGCAACTCTAATAACGACTTCTCCTCGCACCAAATTTGCATCACCGGCATGATTAAATCCATTATTTAACACTCTAACAAGCAAGAAATCAAACGTAGTTCCCTAACACTTCCAAGTTCAATTATGTCGTTTAAATTCTCTATGTAATCATACCTAGAAGTATGCTAGTGACTCTAAAATCTCTAAAAGTTGAAAGTTTTATGCAAAAAAATTTCTTTTATTTTTTTTTATTTTTTTTTTGATGCAAAAATATATGCGTAGCCACTCCCCACACTTAAACCTTACATTGTCCTCAATGTAATTGAATCCTCCTAGTAAATTCAAGGTGGGAAATCCTAATATGATATGAAACAAGAAAAATAAACACATAAAAACAAAAGGATAAGAAATACAAAACCGGTGGGTTGCCTCCCACTTAGCGCTTGTTTTAAAGTCGACGGTGTCGACATGGCTCTTTGCAAGATTCATTAGCCCGATCAATCTCTTCAACGTTAAAACGTGACTCCGCATCACTTGGGTATCTCCTTGTCTCAAAGATATTGAAGTGGATGACCGCACCATCAAACTCCATAGTCAAGTTGCCATTTTGGACATCAATCTTCGTTCCGACGGTACTCAAGAATGGTCTACACAATAGCAAAGGTGTAGACTTGAAGAATTCTCATCATTCATATCTAAGACATAGAAATCAAGTAGGGAATACAAGCCCATTAACCTGCACCAAGACATTCTCAACAATCCCTTTCGGGTAAACATTAGATCGGTTAGCAAGTTCAAGAACTACCCCGGTCTCCTTAAGAGGACCAAGATTCAAAGAATCATAAATTGAGGATGGCATAACATTAACCGATGCTCCTAAATCTAGCATATCTCGAGTAAACCTTGTTTTACCAATTGTGCAAGGTATAGTGAAACTACCGGGGTCTTTCAATTTAGGTGGGAGTTTCTTGAGAATGAACGCCGAAGCATTATTCCCCACACTCATGACTTCATTACCTTGCAACCTTTTCTTTTTCATGCATAACTCCTTTAGGAACTTCGCGCAGCGAGGTATTTGACGAATAGCTTCAATGAGTGGAATGTTAACTTGTACTTTCTTAAGGATGTCCCAAATATCCTTGTATTCCAACTCTTTCTTCGACTTAGCAAATCGACTAGGAAACGGGGGTGGAGTAGTGAAAGTAGGAACCGGTTTCTTGGATGGGATGGTTGGTGTTGAAGTTTCCCTTGGTTCGGCATCCTCCTTCTCTTTGACTACCTCTTCACTAGCTTCTTCATGATGAGTTGGACTCTCCACTTGTCTTCCACTTCTTAAAGTAATCATATTCACACTTTCTCTTGGATTCACAAATGGTTGTGAAGGAAGCTTTGTAGACATTTGAGCTTTCATTAAGTTCATATCGGTTGCCAATTGTCCCATTTGAGTTTCTAGAGCCTTGATTGCCGAGTCGGTCTTTTGTTGATGTTTTTGTATCATAGAAGTGAGACCTTGCATGCTTTGCATTATCACATTCAACTTGTCATCATTCAAGACCCTTGTTCCTTTGCTTGAGGTTGGAATTGTTGTTGAGGTTGAAATCGTGATTGTTGGAAACCGCCTTGTTTCTCATAGGGATTGGGAGCCGCCGCTTGCTTGTTTGCATAGCTAAAGTTGGGATGATCCTTCCAACCGGGATTGTAAGTATTGGAATATGGATCGTACCTTGGCCTTGGATTTGGATATAAAGCATTTGCTTGTTCGGTTTCATCATCCGAATAATTATCATGACAAACCGTTGCACTACCCTCTCTATGTTATTTAACCGTTGATCGGATTGTGAAGACGAGTCACTAACCTCATGCACCAACTTAACCATTGAATCACCTCTTGCATAGAATTGTTGCGAGTTTTCCGCCATACTTTCAATCAACTCTAGTAGCTTCGGCCACCGTCTTGTTCACTAGTGCACCACCACCGCGACATCAAGAAGATATCTATCACTTGTTTGGAGACCTTCATAGAAGTATTGGATTATCATGGCGTCACTAAATTGATGGTGTGGACAACTTGCCACCAATCTCTTGTATCGGTCCCAACATTCATATAATGACTCTCCCCATGTTGCTTGATCCCACAAATTTCTTTGCGAATTTGAGTAGCCTTTGATGCGGAAAATATCTCTCGAGAAAAGTTTCTTCATCCCATTCCATGTTGTGATACTTCCGGAAGGAAAATAGTATAACCATTCCTTAGCATTGCCCGCCAAAGAGAACGGAAATGCTTTCAACATTGCTCCATCCGTATTAGTATTCGGTGGAAGCATGGCCATGACTATGGTATTGAAGTCCATAAGATGTTTGTTTGGATCCTCATTCACCATGCCATGGAACTTTGGTAATTCTCTAATCAACCCCGGCTTGATCTCGAAAGTTGAGTTAGTTTGGATACACCATTGTTGTGTATCGAGCTTGTGAAAGCTAGGTCCTTGAGTGTACGATCACCCATTGCCTCTTGATGTAGAACGAGGAAAGCGGAGTGTTAACCGCTCGAATGAAGTCTCTTAGTTGAGTGCCGGATCGAAGACGTATTCTAATTGGACTCGGTCTTCCCCCTTGAAGCATTCACCAAAGATATAGTACCTACAACAAGGTTCACAAAACTAAGTTAGATACGGTATAGAATCTAACAAAGCAATAATAAAGCAAAAAGAAAAATAAAAACAACTAAAATCGCCCGTTGCTCCCCGGCAACGACGCCAAAATTTGTACGCGTGTCGTAACCACAACAAATTATTTAATACTTTACTACCTAATTAACAAGTAATATAGGGTAGTCAAGGTCGATTCCATGAGGAGCACGAGATTCTAGTTGTAGAATTGTCACACAAAAGGGGGGGTATTGGTTAAGGATTTAAGAAAGTAAATAAAATAAACAAAGTAATTAAAAAGATAAGAGAAATCAATAAGAGAAATAGATCAAGGAATCCTTCTTCACTGCAAAACAATGATTAAAGTTATGTTCTTTTCCACTTCTTATTAGTCACAAACATTATCACCAACCGTAGGATAGCAGGTTCGCTTAGCTAACCCCCAAAATTCCTTATTTCAACGAGTAACAGGTTCGCTTAGTTATCGATTCTATTCAAAAGAACCACCTTGAGGTTCGCTTACAAGATGTAATTCCCCAAACGCATTAAGATTTATGAACTTAGGTTTAGTACTAGTAGTTAGACTCGGTTCGCTTGGTCCACTTTCTAGCGTTGTTTTCACACAATTGCTCCACTAATCCCTCCGCAAGGTCTTGTGTTTTCTACTTATCCCCTAACTTTCACTAGCTTTAGATTAATTAACAAATTAATTTAGTATGCACTCCAAACAACCTATCAATCAATCATAAACATTAATATTAGTAAAAACAAACGATAATCATGTGAAAAATCAAAGTAGATTAAAACAAAACTCAAAACATGTTAAGAACTAGGAATTCATCCTCAATCTATTAGTTATTCATGCTAAGAAGTTCACACAAAGATAAAAGTATTGTGTGTGTAAAAGTGTGCAAAAGATATATAGAAGTGTAGAAGTTCTTCTCTATTTATAGGCTTCAATGTTCTCCATATCTTCTAAGGAATAGAATCCCTTTCCTTTTGTAGCTCAATTTCCAAATCCAAGTCTTTCTCAAATCTTCCATCTCCTCTTTCCAAATTCAAGCCAAATTCTTCATTCAATTCCAAGTCCAACTCTTCACATCCCATGAGAGAAATCCACACAAAATTCGGCAACTTTTGCTTGCCGGAAAACTATGTTTTTGGCCGGAAATAGGCCGGAATCCGTCACCGCCGGCAACCTGAGATTCTCTCCCGGTGAGGGAATATTATGTTGGTCAACCGTTATGACTAACAGTCAAACAAGTCAACCTTCAGTCAAACTATTAGTCAGCGGGTCAAGATAAGGTAAAGTCAGACACCGAGTTAGCTGTCTTTATTGGTCAAGGATCAGAATCGGGTCAGGTTTGGATCGGTCATCGGGATCGCTGAGTCAACTCGCCGGAATAAAAATCCGGCCGAGTTCCGTTTAATTACAGGACTTCCCGGCCAAATTTCAGGCCTCAATTCTTTCACTCCATGCATACAAATTCATCATACATTCATTCCCTAAAACATTCATCTATAACCCTTTTTAACAACAATCCCAATTCTTGAATGAGCAGCGACAAGAGATTCAAATCATAACCAATAGACTCATCTCTTCCAACCCTAGCATTATCAGTTCTTGATTTCCTCACTGAGTTCTTCATATCATCACTACATCTCTTCTGGTTCTCTGAAATCTCATTCGACAACTTGACACAACACAACCATCTCCGACGTCATCAATTTGAAGCAAAATGTTAAAAGACCTCGAATAAACTCACTATGACGAAACCCTAACCTCAATTTCTTCTTCTGTGTACCACGGCAGCAACCATTATCTCCAATCATCTCTCGAGTTTGACATCAATTCCAGCTCCGAAACCAGTCCACCCATCCTAATCTCACCACAACAAACCCTAATTAAGTTCATCATCGATTTGTTGCAAATTGGTTTCAACCATCATCGTCACCAACCCATCTCTCTCGTTCTTCACCTAAAACTTCAAACCCTATACAGCTAACATTAATTCCATCACTGTATCATCAATTCATCATTCTTCTTCTTCCATCTAACCCATTTCTTAACTCCTCAGAATCTTGGATACCCTTTTATCTTCGAGAATACCAACCTAATTTCTTTCTTTGTCTTCACTCTGTTGATCCCATGATTGCTGTTCTTGAATCCAGATTCAATTCTCGAAACAAAAGAAGAAAGAGGAGAGTCGACTGAATTTAGGTTATAAGCCTTGGGTGGGATATTTGCACCTAAGTGGGATGTGGCCACCCAATGAGTTCCCCTTATCCTTATTTGAATTGTCTTTAGTTATTATCCAAATATGACTTACCCTTAACCTTGACTGGGATCCGTATAGTGTCCGCCCCCGTGAAATGACAATTATGCCCTTTTTACTCAAATTGGATGATTTCTCCTTCTTTTCGTCCGTGCGACTCCAGAGTACCTAATAACTAAATAACACATGTAAAAATACATAATTTACTATAAAAATAGCAAAGAAAGCATAAACTACTAGATAGTAAATACGGTGTATTCTACACCTATTAGCTATCAAATTAAGCTCAAAATCAAAGAAAAACATCAAAATCACTTCAATTCTATCAAAACCAAGTGCCAAATTGCCTCCAACATCAGTAAGAGACAATATCAAAGTCCCCAAACAACATTAATCATAGATTTAATAGTTCAGAATTCTGAAGACACCATAACGCCTACCTCAAAATCTTCATACAATAAAAAAACTAGTACCAAACACCATTTACATCACCAGAAGTTCAAATTTTCAGATACCTTCACTGCTGAACAAAAACATTCCAACACTCTATCCGATAATACTAATACTTCCATCCAACACCCAAACCTACTGAAACAAAAAGTTTTTCAACACAACAAAAAGAGCTTTTGCCTAACTAAAGAAAGAACAGAGAGAGTAAACAATATTCCATCACCTTCACAAAGCAGTTTTTAATAAGTGGGGTGGACAAGGAAATCACCAAAGAGCCTATGAAAAAAAACAAGTTAATATTCTTCAAACTATTTCATACGTCAAAAAACTGGCTCCCCGATAACTCTGTGGAGTTAACCACACATCTTGTCCCCCTCCTACCTTTACCGCTCGCTATCTTCACTGCTTGATGGGGCTGGAGAGGTACCACTGGAATCTGAATCCTCATCTGAGTATGGAACCCTGGCACTTACGCTCAACTGGAAATGCTCCCCCTCGTTCATGGTCCGAGAATATTTCTTGGGAATGGATATCTCCTTCTCAAATCGAACCTTTAGATGATCAGAGTCATACACAAGTTGCTCAAAAACCATTTCCTCACTACTCTCCCCATAATCATATTCCATATCGCTTGTCTCCATTTCCTCCTCACCTTCTTCATCTGCCTCAAATCCCTTGGAAGAATCGGTGTCTTCATCAGTTGCACTCCTATATTGTGGTCCCTTGGCCCTCTTTTCTGCCTTCTCCTCCTGCTTTACTTCCCACTCATGATCCTTCCTCTTTCGTCTTCTTAAGTACTGAGGCACCCATTCTGCATACATCCTCTCTTTCCGACGTTCATCTCTTTGCCTGCGAATCTCCTTATCCATTTGTCGTTGTCGATCTGCTTCACGAAGATCCAACTCTGGTCACAACATCTTTCCTTAATCATAATTCATCAATACTCAAATTGCATAACAATGTTGTTAGCATCCGATATTGATCCGACAAAGGAGGGGGTGCGGGATTGGAACTAATGGAAGCCATCTCTCAATCTTTACCTTTATCTTCCCTTTTTCAGGTAAAAAAAACTAATGAGTTTCTTAATCACGTTCAAAACCCACCTTTTAAAGGCATAAATTTCTTCATTAACTGTCATTTATGGCGGTTGGTTTATCGTCAAATCGCTTCGTTCTCTTCGCCCATGCAACCTCATGCGTGTACCTTTTACCCAAGTATTCATAATTATCTTATGTTGTGTAGAGACTAGTGTCTGTGCCAACCCCTTATTTTCATAATCACATCAAAGTTCACCTTTTTAAACATCCCTTAGCAATTATCACGGACATGCCTCACCCAGGCGTGTTAAAGAGGAGACTTGGTAGGTTACCAGCATTTGACTATTATCTTTGGGGACTAATTTACATTTTATGTCGCATGCATATTTGGATACAGCGGAGATCGGTTGGGAGGCACCATTGCAATTAGGGGTATGATGTCCGGGAACAAGTCTATTTCACCCACCAAAAAGGCCCGCCAATTTTTTACCCAAATACCATCACCCACCCAATCTCACACAAATGTTTACCTCCCTCAAGTTGCTACCATTATTACCTTTGAAGGTTATATCATCATCCTAACGTCACTACAAGTAATGACAAGTGCAATAAATTTTCAACAAATCAAGATAAAAGTACCCATTCCCTCATTTATTCATATCAATATCTCACCCCGTGGAGAAACTCTCACCCTAGTACTCACGTGAATACTTCTCATACAAACCAAACAAAAAAGCCTCTTATTGAGTTGGATGTCTCATATGTTAAACCTCTCTCCCAAAAGTACCATTTTCAGTCTCAATCTTGTTACCTTACACCAAAGCCTCCTTAAAACCTGCCTTGACTTTGGTCTTCGAGAATCCCAAAATTACCATCACTTTTGAAATATATATTCTTATACCCCTCACTATGGAAAAACAATTCTCTTTTGCTGGATCCTATACTCTTAACCTTGAGATCCAAGCTCTCTCTACCCAAATGTCTGATAAACTCAATCTTCCTGCAACCCTCACTAAACCTATTTTTATAGACAAGAGAGTCATTCTAGCTGAAGATGATACTAATTGGAAATGGTGTATGGCTGCCCACATCTGCTGTGAAACCCTCATCCCAACCTCTTCTATCAGATATTACATCTGCAACAATTGGACCCTGGCTCAAAACCCTACTGTTTCTACTTTCAATGGTCAAAGAAATAAGGTCCTTATCAGTTTTCTTTCTGAAGAAGATTTCAACAGAATTAACTCCTAAAAACCCTGGTTCATCTGTGGTTACCTTTCTGTCCTAAAAGTGGTACCAATGGATGGATGGCCCCCAAACCATCATATTGGTTTTGAAGAAGAGATCATGTGGTTTATATTGTGTAATGTTCCAAACGAATGTACTGGGTATGAAGACCTAAAGTTAATTACTATAAGTATGGGTGATATGATTGAAGCTCATAATCCTTTTGGCAAACATCCACACAAGAAAAGTGTCAAAGTCTGCATCAAAATTCCAGTACACAAAGCTTTACCAACTGGTATACCTCTCTTTACCAATGGTAGAAATGAACCATTTCTAATTGAATGTAGACATATCATTGTCCCAAGATACTTCTGTACCTCGTGCCGAGTTCTTGATCACAAGGATCAGAATTGCCCTGCTTGGAAACTCAAACAAGATAAGCTCAAAGAATTAGATTCAAGCCGTAACAGCTATAATCTACCCAATGTTTCAAAGCTTATGATGCCCCCACCGGCAAAAGAAAAATGTACCTCCTCTTCTGGTACAGCTGATATAAATACTCAATTATTTTAGGACATCCAAGACACTCCGATGAGCTCTTCTCTGCAAGAAAAGTCATCAGGCAAGTCTGTTGCTATGGATAATGGCTCACTGGATCCTACCAATTTTTTTCTATCCAATTCTTTCCAGATGGGCCCCTTTGTTAATAGATCTCCAGCTCTGAAGATATTAGATGTTGGTCCTGTACAACAACAAACTACTCAGATGGAAAGAGGGTTACCAGTAATTGGTAAACAAAGCACTTTCCAGACTAATTCTGTTACTATTACTGGGTCTGTATCAAATCCGAGTGGGCCTATTCGGACTAATAATTCTTCAAGGTGATTCAAAACAGCCACAGCTTCTAATGCCAGTCCCATTATTACTAGAGGAGCTACTCTCTCTGCTGAAAAAGATGTCATTGCTAATCTCAAAAGGAAGATTAATCCAAGAGCTGATTTAAGAAAACGTACCAGAGCCACACCTATTGTTGTCTCTTTAGGTATCATTCCTGAAGAACAAACCATAAATGAATCATATTATGCTTAATTATGTCCCCCCTATCACCAAATTGGATGATTTACCGATATTGATCTATCCAACTGTTCTCTCAATACCCATGCCATGTTTAATTCTATGGGTAACTTCACCGTTCTTGCTGGTCATTCCCCTACAAACAATGATGTCTTCAATAATTCTCCTCTTAATGCTGCTGATCCCAATATGCTCTCCCCCCAAAGTTCTACTCAGAATGGTGATACTGCTAATTCTCCTCTTGGAAGTGATCTTGGCACTCCTACCCAGGTACATACCATTCCTAGCAACCCTATTTCGGATATTCCTAATCTCAGTCTAAATCAATTCCCTATCAATAATATAAATCTTATAGCTTGGAACATCAGAGGTCTAGGAAAAAAATCTGCTAATAAAGAACTTGGCATGCTATGTAGAAATGTGAACCCTGATATTATCTTTCTATCTGAGACAAAAATGGGGAAAGATATGGCTTCAAGAAAGCTGAAAAATATGGGTTTCCCATGTACCTTCAATGTTCCTAGTATTGGTAGAAGTGGTGGCTTGGTTCTGGCTTGGAAAAAGGAAATTCATTTGTCTATCATATCTTCTAGTTTGAGGGGAATCCATGTGACTACTACTGATATAATCCACTAAATTTTTTGTCATATTCATTTTGTGTATGGTGAACCTAATAGTGATCTTATAGCCTCCTTTTGGGAGCAATTCACACAGCAAATCATAGCCCCTGTAAGTGAACCAGTTTTTGTCATTGGTGATTTTAACACACTTCTAGGATATGAGGATAAGAATGGTGGCTTAGAAATAAATGATTCTGACTGTGAATTTCTAAAAAACTTTTGAGTGCTTCATAATTTGCATGACCCTGGTTTCTCTGGTCCTAGGTTTACTTGGTCTAATATGAAATAGGGCCCTGACTTGATTCTTGAAAGACTTGATAGATGTCTCATAAATCAGCTGGCTGATGACCTTTGCCCTAAGTTTTGTGTTAATAACCTTCCTAGAGACTCTTCTGATCACTGTCCCATGCATGTTGGCTTCAATTATGAAGATCTTTGTATGCCTAGACCTTTCCACTTCATGGAAATGTGGATAGAGGATCCCACTTGTAGGGATGTCATTGCTAATTCGTGGTCTGTAAATGTTATAGGCTCCCCAGCCTATAAGCTTAAAGCTAAACTCCAAAATACCAAGAATGGCCTTAGAAACTGGAATAAATCTTCCTTTGGTAATATTCAATCAGATATATCTACCACCAGGAAGGACCTGTTAAATCTACAAACCTCCAATCCTACTGATGCTATTACCTCTGCTAGACTTATCTATAAACTTGAGTTTCTGTATTCCCTTGAGGAACTTTACTGGAAAGATAAGTCTAGAGAAGTTTGGATGATTGAAGGAGACAGAAACACTCCCTACTTCCATAAAGTTACCCTCTTTAGAAGGAAAAGAAATGCTATTAGCTGGATCAAATATTCTAACAATGTTACTCTAACTGATAGAGATATCATTGGAAAATCTTTCTTAGATTATTTTAACAGTCTTTATTCTTCTCAACCCCAATTTTTTCAGGATGATATCCTAAGGGATCTCCCAGTTAAATTCTCTGCTGGTGACAATGATTTGCTTAATATCCCTCTAACTGCAGAGGAGATAAAAAATGCGGTTTTTCAAATGGGAGGGAAGAAAGCTCCAGGGCATGATGGCTTCACTGGTCTTTTTTACCAAAAGCATTGGGATATTGTGGGTGCTACAGTTGTTGATATGACTAAAATTTGCTTTAGGACTGGTCAGATTGCTAAAGTTTTCAATCATACTAATATAGCCCTTATCCCTAAAGTCCCCTTAGCTGAATTAGTCAACCAGTACATGCCCATTGGTTTATGTAATTTTATTTACAAAATCCTTTCCAAAACTCTGGCTAACAGGCTCAAACCTTTTATGGATAAAGTTATCTCCCAAAATCAAAGTGCCTTCATTCCTAAGAGGAGTATTTCTGATAATATTCTTCTAGCAAATGAAGCCATATATTCTGTCAATCATAATGATAGAGTGGAGGGTACTGCTGCCATAAAACTTGATATGTCCAAAGCTTATGATAAAATGGAATGGACTTTCCTAGAAAAAGTCTTCAGGAAAATGGGTTTAGCTGAAAACTGGATAAAACTTATAAACCAGTGAGTGTCTACTGTCTCTTATTCTGTTCTGCTTAATGGTAGCCCCACTGGTTTTTTCAAATCTGAGAGAAGCCTTAGACAATGAGATCCTTTATCCCCTTACCTATACATTATCTGTGCTGAGGCTATTTCTTCCTATATAGATAGCCTCCAGAGAAATGGCTCTCTCCATGGGATAAAAATCTGTAAAAAAGCCCCTGAGATGACTCATCTTTTGTTTGCTGATGATTCCCTCCTTTTTTCAACTACCACTGCTAAGAATTTTAGTGTCATAAAAAATTATCTTCAAAAATACTGTCTTGCTTCTGGTCAGGAAATTAATTTTGAGAAGTCTGGTATTCTTTTCATTAGGAAGGTACCTGAACATAGGAAAGTTATGCTAGATAAAATTCTGGATATCCAAAGCAGAGACCTGGGAGATAAATACCTGGGTACCCCAACTGTTTTTCTGTCTTCTAAAATTCAAACTCATATGAGTATTTTACAAGCTGTGGATGCTAGGATTACTGTCTGGTTACATAAAATTCTTTCTCAGGCTGCCATAACAACCCTCGTCAAACACATTGGTCAGGCCATTCCTCTTCACCAAATGGGTGCTTTTCTCATCCCCAAACATCTTTGCAGATTGATGGATGCTCATCTCTGTAAGTTTTGGTGGGGAGAATCCTTGGATCCCAAGGATAGGAAACTTCATCTTTTGGGGTGGGACTCTCTCTGCTCTCCTAAATCTGAGCGTGGTTTGGGCTTCAGAAAAGCTGAGTTAAACAACTTGGCTATGTTAGCTAGAAATGCCTGGAAACTTATTGAAAATCCTGATTGCATGTTAGCAAAAATTCTAAAAGTCATATATTTTCCCAAAACCGATTTTTTGAATGCGAAATGTCCTCCTAAGTGTTCTTGGACATGGAAATGCCTTCATGCTATTAAAGAGTTAATAAAACCTTTTGTATCCTGGATTGTTGGAGATGGGAAGTTTATCAACCCTTGGTGTGATAAATGGATTCCTTCTTTAGGGTCGGCCTCTCCTAACCCTGATACTCCTCTTAATCCTATTATTTCATTGATAATTCCTCTAGAACTTGGATTGTTTCTAGACTTTCTACTCATTTTGATGATGCTTCTGTTAAGAAGATTATCACTATTCCCTTAAGCCAGCTTTGCACTCCTGACAGGAGGGCTTGGGACCTTTCGAAGAATGGGAAATTTTCTTCAAAATCTGCTTACTTGGGACTCAGAGGTTCCTACCCCTCTCCCTTTAGGCCTCTTTGGCTTCATATCTGGAAAATAAGAGTTCCTTACGGAATTCAACTTTTCCTGTGGAAGTCTACTAAGAATGCTCTTCTAGCTAGAACTATGCTCCATACCAGAATGCCTATGCAATCTGTTGCTTGTACCAGGTATAATGAACCCCTGGAAACCATTATGCATGTTTTGGTGCTTTTCCCATTTGCCTCTAAGGTTTGGTTTCTTTCTAAGTTTTGCATAAATACAACTTTCTTTTCTCAGAAGACTTTTCAACAATGGCTTTCTTTTTGGTTGCTGGATTCTAATTCTAAGCTGGATGATGATGATCAGCAGCTTTTTGTTGCTATCCTATGGTCTATTTGGACCAGTAGGAATAATTTGGTTTTCCAAAACTTGTCTGAAATTCATAAATCTGTCCTTGAAAGAGCTAAAGCCATGCTTTTGACTAGGAAAAATACCTTTGTAGCTCCCTATACTACCAATATCAGTTTTAATCATAAATGGATGCCCCCATTGACTGGATGGATTAAATGTAATACCGATGGTGCTTATGATGATATATCTGGAGACTATGGTGCAGGTTTTTTGATGAGAGATCACACTAGCAAAGCCTCTATATGTGCTGCCTTGGTGTTTGAGGTCTCTTCTGCTGAGGAAGCTGAAGCTAGAGCAATTTGGGGTGGCCTCAAGAAAGCTGTGGATCTAAAGCTCACTCATCTCATTATTGAAAGTGACGCTAAACTTTTGATAGATCAATTCTCTTCAGGCTGTTTTGAGGGTGATTCTAGAACTGATGCGATCTTCAAAGACATCAAGTTGTTTGCCTCTTCTTAAATTTCTTGTATCTTTTCTTTTCAACCTAGAACTTGTAATTCAGTAGCTCATGAGCTAGCCAACTGGGCAAAATTGAGAAAACTTTCTATGTCTTGGTCCATGCCCCCTGCTTGGCTAGCTCCAGCGGTTGAGGTGGATCGTTAGCCTGTTCTCAGGCCTTTGCTTATAAAAAAAAAAAAAAAAGTGGTACCATGTATATCCATCCTTCAACATTCATATTTGATACTACAAAAGGAGAAAAAAAAATCATTGATGTCCCCAATAAAATAAGATAAATACAATTTTTTAAAAATGGGAATTGTATTAGCACTGTTTGGACTAGATCTGACACTATTGAGGACTTAGATTACATATCGTTGGACCAACTTTATTATATCCACGTATGTACGGTCTCATCCAGTAACGAAAAATCCAAACAATACAATGTTCTACCACTTCATTCTATAGCAGTTCACTTGTTATTTGTATGAACCATCAGTGTACATACCAGATAGCAGCATCATCAACTTTAACTTCAGCATTTTTAAGTACTCCGGCAAATACAATCAATATATGCCCAATACTCCAAGCTGTAATAAATCGGAATATATACAAACAACAAACGTTAATTCATACTCGCCTTTGAAGCTACTTGATCAAAACAACTGGACAATAAAGTTGGATGTGCCAAATCTTTGGCCGTGAGAAATTTCCTCCAGAGCATTTTGGATGTGCCAATTTTGACCTTATCATCAAAGTCTTCGGTCCAAATTATCATTTAGAGAATATTAAAAAAAATTGGGTTAAGTAGCAACCACTTTACATGACTGCCTGCCAAATTATTAGCAAATCATCTACAATACGCGTTGGCGTGTTACTTGTGGGGAGACTTCTTAATTAGACTAAACAAAGTCATCACGTTTATTTTTACCTTACACCACCATTGACTTTTCATTTTTTTTTTCTTTACTTTTCTAACAAAAACAAAGCAAAACAAGGGACAAAATACTAACCAGAGCATGTTGACAGCTGAAGCCAGAGATAACCAGAGAAAATTAAGCAACTCAGTTAAAGCTAAGCATGAAAAACCAGTCCAAGAGTCCTGGCAGCTTCCAGAGACAATATAAACAAATTAAAGAATGACAACCAAGACCCACGAAAAATTCAAAGAAGCTGTTGCTCCAACTAAACCCCATCTCACAACACAAAACCAACTTAATGGAACATGAATTACTAAAACTCCAAATGATATCCAAGCTAATGGCATTACTTTACTCTGGGCTAGTAAAAATCTCTGCATAGGAAAATTCAACGCATACATGTATCATTGTGGTATCATCCATATAGAATATGTACCAGCTAATTCTGCAATCTCCTCTTTTTGGCCTAAAACCAGTAGAATTGGTGTTGCAAATACTAAGATTGGTGTTAATGGTAATGCTGTTCCGAGCAGAATCACCCATGAACTCTGTAAGTATATCCCAAGAATTGTTAGTTTTCCCGCTCCATATGCTTGTCCACATGATGTTTCTAATGCACTTCCCATACCCAACTGCAAAAAATAAAAATAAAAAAATCAATCAAGAGTTGTGGAAGGATAATAGTCCCACACTGCTAATATCCCCTTAATTAAGTTAAATATAATATGGAAGTGCCTCTCCACTCATTGTCAATTGGTTTTGAGTTGGATGCCTGCAGACTTTAACATGGTATCAGAGCTAGGCCCGATTTTGGCATAATTTATTCCGAATTTGTCACTTATGCACCCATGACCCGACTTTGGTCACTTTGATCATTACGTACGTAGGTTCACGTGTTAGACCGAGTTATCGGCCTTACACGTGAGGGGACGTGTGGAAGGACAATAGTCCCACATTGCTAATATCCCCTTAATTAACTTAAATATAATATGGAAATGCATCTCCACTCATTACCAATTGGTTTTGAGTTGGATGCCCGAGACTTTAACAAGATTCAACGGATTTGGATAGATAAAATAGAGAGATGGTGAGATAGAGATAGGGAAGGAGTACCATGATGCCACATGAGAGACCAGAAATGACCAAATTTTGGAGACCAAAAGCAGCAAGTTCAAGTGTACCAACATGACCAACCCATGTTTGAGTGGTGAAAGCAAGAGAGAATTGAAATATTGCACTTAATATGCACGGTCCTGTTATGTACCACACCATCTTGTTTTCTTCCCAAACTTTTCGAGAGAAGGATACTAATTGATCAGAATTATCATTTTTGTTTGTCAACATAGGAACTGCGTAGTTTGAAGCTGAATCATCCATGGCTGAAAGAAATTTCTATCTTCTCCCTTAAAGGCCTTGACAAATAAAGCTCTCACATTAAACGGTGATGAAACCTTTGTTTCTTATTGGTCTAGAAAAGCCTTTTCTAATATAGAAGCTATGGTGATGACACTTGGCATAACTCTATTGGTTCTAATAATTAAAATTTGGATACATTAAATACTTAACTGTTCGTTAGTAACGGCGAAGACAAAAAAAGTAGGTGGACAATACTTATGTTATAATTTGAGCTTAAATAATTTTGTTACACCGTGTTTACACCTATACTTAATTGTACTTTAATTAGGGTGGACAAAACTTACTTCCAAAGCGTCAAATAAATAATAAAAAAATAATAATAATAATAAGATGGTCATCCCCGTTCCCCAAAGTTTAATGCGCTCCAGGAGGTCCCAAGTTCAAGTCCCCAATGAAGTAATACTGCAGGAATTAACATGGAAGGTAGTGTTAGTTTTCCCCTCTTGTGACACAATCTCAGCCCCCCTCCCGCCGTTTCGTCTCCATAGGTTACCCATGAGGCTCGTTGGTAAGTTAGCACATCAACCTGTTCAATCAATGTAGTAGTATGTCGTTGGAGCTTAGTTTGTTAGGCTTCCAACTAGTTTCATGTAATAATATATATATATACGATTGATAAAAAAAAACGTGAAAAATGGAAATCCGTAATTCACCGTAAAAAGGAAATTGGTTATTAAGGAAATCTGGATTTTGTGTTAAAGAAGGAAATAGGTAATTCACCTTAATTAGCCTATCTTTATGTGTAACATCGTGTTAGCGTTAAAAGTTTGGTTCCTCTCCTCCTTTCTCCGCCTTCATCTTTCTTCTCCACTGCCTGTACATCTCTGTTCAATACACTATGGTGTTGTTTGGCCCTTTCTCTTTAAACCATCTAAAAGATATGGTTTGATCTTCATTCCATAATTCATGAAATTATGACTGATTTCATCATACCATATCATAACATGTGCCGCACAATTTGGCCATCTTAAATAATCCTTTAGATTCAGATTACTGATGTTATTATTATTATTTTGTATATTTTGCAGGTATGATATTTACTAGCAAAGGTATCATCTTTGCATTCATAGATTTTTCTCGGAAAAATTGGAAGTAAATTAGGGTTTTTGTTTGCTACAGGTGAGGTCTTTTAACAATACCAGGCATTATTATGGTTTCAATAATTATTCGTTCTAGATTTTTCATTAGATGTTGATTATGTTCTATGGTAAATTTCTCTTTCTGTAGTTTTGGGTTTTTTCGTTTTGATTTTGCAGGCGAGGTTAGTCTATGTGAAGTGTGAACCAAATAGCACCGTTCGTTCTTAGCTCTGTTATGTTTTGATTTTTCTTTTGTTGTTTTTCATGATTTGTATTGCAAATATTTTTGACCAGACTGATGCTGACAAACGAATTTGTGTGGTAACTGTTTTAACTATTTGCTTACAGGCAACAATTTTGCAGGAAAATTAACCACGAAGTGGGATGATGTTGTGTACGTTTTTATTGGTTGAGATGCATCTCTTGATCCTTAGCAGCCAAAACTTACTTAGACCATGTAGGCTGCTTCAGTGAGTACCTTTATTCAACGTGAAAAAGGTTCGTTGAAGACTTACATTTCTACATAATTCTTTTTATAGTTTTTGGACATATTTTTCGTATTCGTCTGTGGAAAATTAATTTTTGAATCTGTTAGAAGCTAGGAACGCATTATATTTATGTAAATTGATCATAAATAGAATGGGTTGAATTTTCTCATGTGACTTAGGGAATTGCAATGTTAGGCTTAGCCAAGAATTTTCTTTACTGCGCTGCTACTGACACAGGAAAACCAAAGTAAGAGCATGAGAACCCATGAATATAGATGGCTAAAAATATGTTGAAATTTATTAGAAAAAAAAGAAGAAGAAAGGTTATGAAGTGAGTACCAAAAGTTTATTGGGTTGGCTTCTCACGTTATATATTTTTGTTTGGAGGAAGAGGGTGTTAATACCAAAACCTAATCCGAGCGCTACGTTTATCACCTATAGAGAAGTAGGTAGTGCAATATCATATGGAATACTAAAGCTTCCGATAGATATATAAGTGGGAATGAGACAAGAACTACTGTTCATATTGAATTAGGTTACATTTGTGCACCGTTTATGAATCGCTTTAGAGGTAATGCTTCACTCATTTTGTTTCAATGAATGAGTTCAAAAACACCATGGTGTGGTTGTAGAACACTGTGGTTTTTAGTTACAGGAGGTATATCTGTGTTGACATACGACAAAGATGGTAGGTGCAAAATGTTTTCTATTTTGAGGAAATTGAGTAGTAATGTATCGTAGTTATTGAGTAATGAACTGTAACAAGTTGTTAGGGAATATCCTTTGGGAAAATGTTGTTAATGTTAACAAAGATACTGAAATAGTTAGAAACATGACTTTGGCTCTGTTGTGCTGGCATACATGGATTTCCACCTACAGAGCACCCTAATAGCTACCCACTATATCTTCTTTTATTTGCAATATAGGTGGAAAATGGTTCAATTGCCATTTGATGATGTTTCCAGTTCTTTTTTGTGATATTAGTATCATATAGTCGTCAAGTCTAACAGTACTTCTGAACATCGAGATAGTAATGGTACTATAGAAAGATGATAGAAAACAAAAATAAGCTTAATTTGTTTGTTTTACTGCAGAAATAATGTTGATACACATGCCAATCTCTTCGATGGAGATGTACTAATAAGGAGATGAATGAGGGGAATGTTATATCATCATTTAGCGACTTGGAATGAATTCATACAACGCCTTATCTGGATTGTCTAAGGATTTTAGACAATTTTGGCAATCTATTCTAGATGGAACGAGATGATGACTTTGGACAACGTTAAGCAGAAGTGGTACTTTTTTGTTTTTGGTAAAGTATTTTCTGAGATATGGTAAAAGATAAATAGTTTTTATTTAAAAGCTAAAAGTTCAAAATTTGAATGAGACTATTAGTCTCAAGTTCTACAATCATATGTTAATTTCAATCTATAAATAAATAGTTGAATTCAAATGTTCTTCTCAAGTTCTCCTTTGTCGTTAGCATCTGTTCTTCATTGCCTTTCGATTGTAATTCATCCTTTTGATTGTAAATTCGGTACATATTCTCAAAAAAGGTGAAGTAGATTGGTCTATTAACAATTGAGTAAACATGTCTGTGACGGAATACATGGATAACCCATGGCCAACTCATAAACAACATAGAGGACCACTGTGAAGAACATAGAAACTGATAAACATATATATGCGAGTAGATGGGGCCGCAATCCCTTTAAAAAGGCAGATGCTGGAGCAACCGTGTCGTTATGCATCACCTTTATACTGAACTGTGGATCACCGTGGGTTATGGTGAGTGCAAAAGCGAATATGAAACGTAGCAGTCTTTATACCAGAAGGCGGGTACAAGAAATATATCTAAGAAAAATGAGTATTCATATAATAAAATCACCTCTGACCCCGAGGCTTTATACACTCTCTCCACTATATAAAGGTGGATCTTAACGAGGATACAAATTGTGGAATGGAAATTAAAGGGTCTCAACTCCTGAACCGTAAATTTGATTGATTTGGTGGGGGTTGTTCTTTTGGATTTATGCAACGCTGGAGTCGTTTCCCCATTACACTTCGATTTTGTATGTAAAAACGATGAAGACTTTAGTCCTACAGTACAGATATAGTGTATGTGTTTGGTTGTAGACACGTGTTATCGAGGTGTTAGAGAGATGTTGGGTTTTGAAATTGGACAGTAAGAACAAGGACTATGGGAGATACTCTAAAATAGTCTACCGACATCCGATACACTAAAATACTCTAAATGCATTGCGACGGGGTGGGGAGAAACCTGTACACACCAACTCAAAAATATTGTCAAAAGAAAAAGAATGCCCGGTGTGTAGCACGGGCACTAATCTAATCTCTCCTTAAAGTTTCACCGGGTTTTGTATTCATCTGACAACCCACCTCGTTGACAAAATAGGCTATGAGAGAGTTCTCGATCAAAAATTATTAGTTTGACCAAGCAATTCTATTGAAAATTACCAACGTGCTGAATATTTCAGTACTAAGTTCAAATGAATACCTGTCAGCAGCAATAAAAGAAAGTGTTAACAAATGAATATCGGTTCACTTTGTGCTTAGTACTTTTGTATATGTTCACCCAAAAATATTGTGTTTAACTGGTAGTCATGCGCATGGTTGGTTTAGCAACGTTTGCTATTTTTCTCATTCTTCTTTTTGCGCATTCACATGCATGCTCACATTTTAACAGGTTTTGGAACGGAATGACAGGCACATGTGTTTTTGATAGTAATAATAATATTATGAAAATCACAGGAGTGAAACAACATCTCCCATCACCACTTTTACACAACTGAGTTAACAAGATGTACACAAACACTATGTAGCCATGGATAATATGTAACAACACTTGAATCTCAAGCATTGCTAATCATGACTACTTTATTTTAACACCAAAGACATGCACAAACGACACCATAATAAGATCATTTCATCAGGGATTGTCCACATGTAAATAATCCCTCAACTTCATCATTTCATTCGTTAACACTTGCAATCGGTACACGTGCAATTGTTGTCTCCACACTTGCATCCTCCCTCGAGGTTTCTGCATCCATGCAATAAAATTATCACGTCAATAGTCTAATAAAATGAATAGTCTAAAAAATATCATCGAAAGTGTTTGAGATCATACTCCTTTGCAGCGGACTTGCATCTGCAACAATAAAGGAAACATGACAAACCCTTTTAAGTTTCAATCAACTCGAGCATGAAGGAGGGCATTTCTTGGAATTATTAGTAAAACTACCTAGAAAAAGAAGGAAAAATAGATCTTACCCACAACTGCAGTTAGTGCCACAAGAAGTACAACCACAAGCCATTTTTGATAATTTGAGTTTGCTTAGGAAACTTTGAATATAATGAAAGTTCTTGGAATTCAGAGAGTTTTAAGTGTGTGCATATTCAATTCAATTCATTTTAGTCCTGTTTATAACCAAAACACTTAGGGTATACTTGCTTAGTCTTGTACTATCAACTGAGAGGCAGTACTGATTACCTGCTTGCACTTGTACTGCCATCAGATAAGCTGTCTATTCACCCAGGTATTTGAAGTTGAAGAACTTAAAAATTAGATAAAAATGTGCACACATGACAACATTTGAGACTTGAGAGCGTCACTTGTCTACATATTCCTCACCTACTCCTCTTCTTTATTTGTATTAGCTTCAGTTGTTGTTGAACATTAGTTGATCCTATTACTGAACTCTACTCTGAATGCTTATTTCAGGCAAAAAATATGTCTAAATAGACCACTTAGATGAGAACATTTGGTGGATTAATTAGATACACACTGTAGTAGTCTGGCCGGAAAGATTTTAGCAGAACTTAAAATTCTAGGAGATGAAAAATGCATTTTTCACCTATCAAGCCATTTACTGACTGCGAAGTGCCTCTGTCCCCATGAATGATGAATTTTAAACCATCGGATCACACGATTTTGTAAAAGAAATGAAGTGCAGTCAGGTTTTCATACACCCAAGAGATGAAAGAAATGATGTGCAGTCAGGTTTTCATACACCCAAGAGATGAAATTTGACTAGCTGATTTGTAAAACAAAACAGGATGATAATGTTTTACATATCCAACTGATACCAATAGTAAGTCAGTAACAGGACTAGATTTACTAGGTTAATTGCTACAGATTGGGTTACAAAATTCCACGAAGACCACCAAATTTCATATTATTGAAGTGGTTGGTAAGGAGGCTTCTTCGAGTTATTTTTATTACATGGGTAAACATCTATTTCAAAAGAAGAAGAAAATTAAAAAACTGAACAAGAAATTTCATATTATTGAAGTGGTTGATGAATGTTGACATGTTGTTATATTGGAAACACACTAATAGATTTGGATCGCTTCAGTAAAAAATGAACAAGAAATTAACTAGAAGGTTTGGTGAGCCAGCGGGCATAGAAAATGATGCTCTCTGACTTACAACGGATCCACCCTTGCCTACCATACCCTCCATATGTTGTAAGGACTTTTGCAATCTCTCCCACACTTGGGAATTTTTTGTCTCTAGTTAAATTTTGAATCATAATTTGAACTACAAGTGTTGCAAGAACCAAACAACGTTTTTCTTTTTCATTTCGGATCTGTAAAACTTTATTCCTTTTCATTAAAGAATGAGAATTAAAAGAAGTTCAAAGTTTAATCAACTTTTGTTCTTCGCCTAAACCTACATCCTCTGAAACTCTAACTTTAGATAATTGCACCTGCAAAACCAATTCAACAGCCATGAATATATCTATGACGGAAGGATGTGGAAAGAACCATATACCATAAGAGAAAACTCACCTCTTTGTCCCAGTCCGCACGCCAAAACATAATTAAGAGAACAATTGTCTGAAGGCCCATCCCAATTTGTGTTCCAACCCAAAGTCCCTTCATTCATATAAATGACGTTCACTCGAAAAATACAATGCTAGAATCTTAAAGATTACAACGCACAATGTTAAGGATGAGCTTAATTACCTCTAGACCCCAATCTAATTTGAATCCCATAAAGACGCCGATGGGCAACCCAATGAGATAATAAGTTACGGAATTTACGTAGGCTACAACAGCTTGCCAACCGGCTCCAATGGCCATACCTGTTAATTCAAATGTATACTTGTGTGTTATAAGAATTTCCTTACTGGCAACTGCATATTCATGAACGAGTTCTCATTAAGCTGCTTTTGCGTTTGGAATTACGAACCTGATAAAACCGGTAGGATGGCGCAGAGTAAGATTGAGATACATAAATACACAGCTAATGCACTAACTTCTTTCATAACAATCTTGTCATCTGTAAAGAGTTTCGGAAAGTCATATCTTGTTATCAAAACCAGGGTAGCAAAAACTGTTTGTGTTACTAGAGCAATTGAGACCGTAACCCAAACAGAGAATCTTGCAGCTGCTGCATTTCCAGCTCCCAATTCATTCGAGACCCTTACACTGAAAAGGATACAACAGAAATCAGTAAACTATAGGCACATAGGTACCAACTAAAAGCATGGAACTACTCCTATCTTCTATAAATAAGTTCAAACGAATACCTGACAGCAGCCATGTACCCTAGTGGTATCATAAATAGCCATCCTTCGACATTCAAACTACAAACGAGAAAAAAGAAAACATTCAGTACAATGCATCTCAGAAACAAAAAAACAAAAAAATCGCTTTTTGTACATCTCAATGCCATGAAGGGCTTAGATTAAGGTCACACTCTTGGACTAACTTGAGCACATACCAGATAGCAGCAGCATCAACTTTAACTTCAGCATTTTTAAGTACTCCGGCAAACACAAGCAAAACCATGAGTGTCCAATACTCCAAGCTGTAAAAATAAATAAATGTACACATGAATCAGACTAAATCCGAATGGGCAACGGTTATTTTGGATTTCAAGTGGTGGTGGCAATGAACTATCGAAAATTTGTTTCACAAAATTGGTTAAAAAGACCAAAATCAACAATTCCTGGGTGAAAAAGACATCTAGAATTTGATACTGTTTAAATGGACAAAAATGTAAAAATAGTCAGGATGTAACCAGTTTCATCCTGCCCATTTTTAAATACTTTTTCTTATTCTTAATTTACACAAGATGCATCCAGTTTCATTCTCGCTATTTTTTACTACCTCCTTTTTTGGAAAAGTGTTACTTTTACTTTTTCAATTTGACCTATTTTTAGGTTAAAATGAAAAATTGAATGTAACACTTTTCTAGAAACGGAAGGAGTAAGTTTAAGCCAAAATGAATCCAGTTTCATCCTTGTTATTTTTTTTTTTGTCCATTTCATCCATAAATTTTTTTATTCGTCAATCTAAACCGTGTTTTAATATATTTTTTTATTGGACAAATGGCCCATTTTACGAATTTGTTTCCGCATTTGGATAATATCTAGATACATTCAGATGTCAATCAATTGAGTATGACAATATTCAATCTGATAAACTAAAAAAATCTATTGACAGCCCTACTTCTTTAAGGAGTTTGGTTACATGTAGTTGAACGAATAAGCTAAATTATTAAGTGACAGTATTAAAATAAATTAAGTTACGGAAAAAATAATTGGCACGAGTCGCACGACACGACTGCCACATTATTAGACTCGCCAACTACAATAAGACGCGCTATCTGTTATGGAACAACCACTTTGCACGGCTTCCGGTGGGAAAACTTCTCAAAACTTCTTTGTTTTTTTTTCCCTTTCATTTGTAAGTAAAGTGAGCATAATCAGGGGCGGAGCTAGTGTATAGCAAGGGTGAGCTAGTGTACTCAGTGAGTTGGATAGGGATTTCCGTGCCGGTTACGGTACTCAGGGAAATGCATTTAACACCTAGATTGTTGATTTTTGGCCTTGAGACTTGGGAAACAAAAGACTGTGTGCCAATAAATAATTGTAATTTGAAGAAAAATCAAGCAAACCGAGTTAGTCACAAACTAGAGAGAGATTTCATACTAACCAGAGCATGACAGCTGAAGCCAGAGATAACCAGAGAAAATCCAGCAATTCAGTGAAAGCCAACCATGAAAAACCACTCCAAGTATCCTTGCATTTTCCGGAGATGATATAAGAAAATTGAAGAATGACAACCAAGACCCATGAAAAATTCAAAGAAGCTGCTGCTCCAACTAAACCCCATCTCATAACACAAAACCAACTTAACGGAACATGAATTACTAAAACTCCAAATGATATCCAAGCTAATGGTATTACTTTTCTCTGGGCTTGTAAAAATCTTTGCATAGGAGAATTCAATGCATACATGTACAACTGTGGTATCATCCATATAGAGTATGTACCAGCTAATTCTGCAATCTCTCTGTTTTGGCCAAAAAGTAACAGAATTTTTGTCGCAAACACCGAGATTAGTGTTAAGGGTAACGCTGTTCCAAGCAGAATGACCCATGATCTCTGTAAGTATATCCCTAGCAGTGTTGGTTTTCCTGCTCCATATGCTTGTCCGCATAATGTTTGTAACGCACTTCCCATTCCCAACTGCAAGAAACAAAAAGCAAAACAAAGAAAATAATCAAGAGAAGATATATATAGGAGAGATTGATATATGATATATAGACAGAGATAGATTACCATGATGCCATAGGTGAGACCAGCAATGACCAAGTTTTGGAGACCTAAAGCAGCAAGTTCAAGGGTACCAACATGACCAACCCATATTTGAGTGGTGAAAGCAAGAGAAAATTTTAATATTGCACTCAAAATTGATGGTCCTGCTATGTACCATATGATCTTGTTTTCTTCCCAAACTTTTCGACAGAAGGATACTTGATCAGGATTCTCATTTTTGTTTGTTAACAGAGGAACTGAAGAATCCTCATCCATGGCAAATATCAATCTCTCCGTAAAGCTTAACAAGCTTGTATTTATTTGACAACTACCTCGTTGACAAAATATGAGAGAGAGAGAGAGGATTAACCTTGATCAGATTATTAGTTTGAGCAAGCATTCCTAATCCAGCCAGCAGCTAACTTTATAGCCCGTCAGGTTAGAAGTGGATCCCGAAAGCAAACTTTTTTCCTCTTTCAAGATTCAGGTTTTAAATATAAATGGTCCAAGTCCAACTACGTGAATTCAATTATGCCAACGAAAATATTTAAGGCCATGTGTTCCCACTTCGCAATATTATGTGTTCTTTCAAGGAAGATGAGACCCATCCCTAGAAAATCTTGGGATGATTTCCCGATCGAGATCTTGCACCTAAACTAATCTTATAGCTGCTTCCTCTTTTCTTTTGGACATTTTCATATAAACCAAATTATAACTAACTTAACTAACTAATGGGTACCATTAGTGTTTTCTAAGGGTACTTAAAGGAACTCCCAAAATAAAAATACTCTCGAAGATTGTACTGTTTCCGTTTTCAAAAAGATATGCTGATTTCTTGTACAAATTACACATCAAAACCTATTTATTTTTTTGAAATCGAAGGGAGTAGTAAATAATAATTCAGGCCGCACATCCAATTTAATGGAGCGCTTTCGTGGAACATCTTGGTTAATTTTGTTGTCTATATCATCACATGTGCTTCAGTGACACCCTTGTGGAATCACTGGAATGGTACAATTCATTCGTTTTAATTGTTTTTTTCTTTTTTTCTTTTGCTGTTAAGAAAATAAAGCTCGTGTTTCCGTTTGCTGATACAAGCTGAGGAACATGTCAGGTATTAGGCATTAAGGTTAAGAGATCGAATACAGGAATTTCATACTGTGGTCGAATACATAGTTTGCTGACATCATACATGTCGGATCCAACGGTTATGAAGCCGTAGATCAGAAATGTTTGGGCAGGGCACGAGCAAATTGGATCATGCATACTGTCCTTCCTTCCGGGACATCCAATAAGACTCTCTCGTGCATATATGCCGTCCTCCTAACTCATTACCAAAGCTGCATTTGTTTGCATAAGAGAAAAAGGAAGACTTCCTCTAAATAATGTGTATTTGATCTAAACTGTCTTAATCATGTGTCAATGTACTTATTTGATTACAAATCTAATTAATATAGTAGTTATTTATGAACTACATAGAGTTTTTCATCAAGAAATGTTGGCAGACTAGATTTCAATACTCAATTCTTGATCAAATTATTGCTCGCTAACGTGATAGTAAGAGCAAGTAGGAAGAGGTCTTCTTTTTATTTTATTTTTTGGAAATAGGAGCCATGCATTGAAATGGAAACTAGCCTGAAAACTGAAAAGTATGTTTGATCTATTACAAAAATAGATAGAGGTCTACATATAGATAGAGAGTCTATCAGTCCTGTCATGCAAATTGTTCCTTCCGGGGCATCCAATAAAAATCATATATGCCCTCTTTAACTCATTATAATCATAAATGGTTTGTTTGTTTGCATGAGAGAAAAAAGAAAACTCTGTCAAAATCATTTTTATTTCATGTAAACTGTCTGAATCATATGCCATTGTATTAGATTACAAAACTAAGGCAGTTGTCTATGAAATTAAAAGACTTCATGTACCAACTACACCAAGTCGTTGCTTTTTCTACGTTATCATGAAGTGTGGTTCACTGGCGCTCAAGTATGCAAGTCTTGTTGAAAGACTTTGTCTGATTCATTTTCATTACAGTGGTTTTATTTTATGTGGCAAAGGTGCCACTGCCTTTTGAGACACCCAAGAACCAAGATACTGTTGAGATTATTAATCCCACATTATTTGGCGTATCTAAGATCCCGCAATTTATATTTAAGAGTCCGAGGTGGGTTCTGGACGGAATGCCATGAATCAATACCTTTGCTTGCACACTCTTTTTGGTAAACTTCCAGATTGAAGGTAGTACATTACATATCTTCATACGGTATATTTGACTTGTCTTTCTGTTACATTGATTAATATCGAAAGTACAATAAAGGCTAGCTAGAGGTGATAGACTCAAGGGGTGCTCTGGCAAGAGACAAATCCCCATTGATTACCCCTTTTAGTTTACCTAAAGTTGAACATATATATATATATATAAAAGAATTATCACATGAAAAGGAAAGTAAAGAAACAAAAAAAACATTAAATGGTAAAACTGTAGATATCCCTAAAAGAAGGGACATGAAACGGTGTTGGACATGCATATGTATCCTTTTTGAAACCTTGACAAGGAAAAACCGTAGGGATAAAACATTGACGAAGAAAAAAGTGTACAACGCGGTAAGCCTTAAAAAGCCAAAACGTTTATAAATCTTTTATATCGTAGGAAATCTTCAATTTCCATCGGTAGTTATCTTATAGTATTTGCAGTATTTATATGTCCACAAGCAAGTTGTGAGAATTGAGCATCACTGCTCGGGATAAAACTATCAAGATGGATTTCTAAGCCCCTTTAGCAATTACAAGACTGATAGAGGTGTCACGACGGCTTTTCCAGGAAAGGAGGGCGTCTTGTTGATGATTTTGAATGACGGTTGAGCCATTTTCACAATCGAGGATTCTGTTGGTGAAACTCGAGGTTGCATCATCAAAAAAACACATCCTTCGGGGCTACCATCCCTTGTATTAGAGCATTGCTCGGTTGAACCCACCAAGCGGTTGTATGTCAAGGTTGGTTGTCATATTTTAGTATCAAAACTCATAAGTCGCTTGATTATATTACTAGAGTCAACTTCGTTAGGTTAGACTAGGAAGTACATAAATTTTGAGACATATAAGTATTACTCTGAAGACTTGAAGATTCCGAAGACGTATCGATATCAACGATGACATCATCCTTCCACTTGAGGTTAGTAATACATGATTTGACTTGTTTTCATTTATATATTGTAAGCTTTGAAGTCATTCTAACTGAAAACATAACATGCAAAGTTATATACATGAAACTCTATTATATTAGACTTGATCATCATATTGTGATCAAAGTGTCAAGGAGCAATATATCAATAGTGACAAGTACTTTATATTGGTATATAGAATTACGAATCATCATGCTTATGTTTTTGAACTTCGTAATTGCGACATCAACTTAATCTTTGTAACTCGTTACTAGATTGTGTAGTGAACATAGTTTTGATTTCATACCTTGAAAACTATGTTTAATTACATAAGTTTAAGGAAGTAGACGTACGAGCTTGTTTCGTAGTCTAAATGAAATGAAGAGGGTTGATGGTCCGATTTCATTGAAGATCTTAAGGTTGGACTGATCCTAACCTATATAGGGAATCAAGGTAGAACCGATCCTAGCTTATGTTGGGACTCAAGGTAGAACTGATCCATACCTATATTGGGAGTCAAGATAAAACCGATCCTAACTTTTTTTAGGAGTAATGGTAGAACCGGTCCCAATAGGAAAAACCAATTTGGAGGATCGTGGTATTTCGTTTATTTCAATGATGATTATTGTTAGAGCACTGCTCGGTCGAACTCGCAAGCGTTTCTATCTCAAGCTTGTTTGTCAAGTTTGGTTGATCAAAACCATATACTTGATTTCTAATCTACTTATAGCTATGTCTCGGATTATAATAGAATTTGTAGTTTAGCTTTATACTTCACGACGTTCACCAATTGAAGAAGAAGATCTACTGAGGGGCTTGGAGGAACTTCATCAGCAAAAGGTATGTGGAGACTAAAACATATCTATCACTCAGAAGTATATTCTATTTTCTTCTAGTGAGACTAAGTCGTATAGCTGTATAGACTTTTACATTATACACATTTGATATTTCGAGTCGAGTTTATCTCGCTTATCTATTTCTCGAAATACATGTTAGAAGCTTTTTGCTTTAGCTATGTTCATCATATTATTGACGAGGTTAGTTGGAAACAATTTATTTGTTGGAAACTAAATATTAAGTCAAAAGATGATCATGTGAAAATTACCTTGAACATCGTACATGATTTTTGTGAGATAGTCATTTGGTGTAAACTTGGGAAGTTTCGTATTTATTATTCAATCACTTGAAAATTACCTGAAGCTAATAGTATATGTGAGATTACCATTGTCGTCTTCTAAGGATGTTTCAATAATTGAAATGAGATTTTAGAACAATTACTCATGTCTGGATACAACACGTTATGCATATCCAGTATGCGAGCTGTATTGTAATGATTCAGGTAAGGAACTCTGGTTTGCGTACCTAGTATGCGAACGGATTTAGTTAAGAAGGTTCGGAATTATTGTTTGCGTACCTAGTATGTGAACGAGTTTACCTGAGTTGGGTCGGAATAGTTGTTTGCGAACCGGGTTTGCGAACGTCTTGACTAGGCCAAGGTCCGGAGATGCTGTCTGTGTACCTAATTTGCGAATACAGTGGTTAAGTTCCAAAATCAGTTATGTATTATTTCTGATGCGTGTCGTAACCACAACAAATTAATTAATATTTTACTACCTAATTAACAAGTAATATAGGGTAGTCAAGATCGATCCCACGAGGAGCAAGAGATTATAGTTGTCTTATAATGTCACAAAAGGGGGTATTGGTTCAAGATTTTAAAAGCAAAAGAAATAAACAAAGCAATTAAAAGTGTAAGTTGAATTCAATAAGAGAAAATATATCAAGGAATCCTTCTTCGTTGCAAAACAATGATTAAAGTTATGTTCTTTTCCACTTTTTATTAGTCATAGATTATCACCAACCGTAGGTATAGCAGCTAGATCAGTGCTAACCCTAAATCCCTTGTATCACCGGACACGGAAGTTCTCGACTACCGGATTCTATTTACCAAACCACCTAGTAGTAGATCACTCAAGATGTAATTTAGTTAAACGCATTAATATTTATGAATTTATTAGGTTGATATTAGTAGTTAGACTCTTAGATCAAGGTCCACTTGCTAACGTTGTTTTCACACACAATTGCTCCACGGAATCCCTCCGCAAGGTTTTGTGTTTTCTACTTATGTAAATAGTCAAGAAATGATTACTTATCCCCTAACTTTCACTAGCTTTAGATCAATTAACAAATCAATTTAGTTGGCCACCCAAACGACCTATCAATCAAGCATAAACATTAATATTAGTAAAAAAAAACGATAATCATATGAAAAAATTCAAAGTATAATTGAAACAAAACTCAAATCATATATTAAGAACTAGGAATTCATCCTCAATCAATAAGAAAATTAGCTACTCATAGTTTGGAGTTCACACAATAATAATAATAATTAAGGAAGAAAGAAAAACTTATTGAAAAGATGATGGTTGCTCCTTCATCCAATCCTTGTGCACTTTAACTCCTTCTCCAAAGTAGATGTGTGTAAAAGTTGTAGAGAACTCCTTTATTTATAGGCTTCAATACTCTCCATATCTTTGTAGGAAAAGATTCCACATTCCATAAGAACACCACTTTCCCAATTTGAGCCATATTCCAATTTCTAGTCCAATTCTCCAAAACTTCCAAGTTTTCATCCAATTCCCAATTCTAAGTCTTCACACACATGAGACAAGTCCACACAAAATTCTGTAATTTTGGCTCGACGGAAAAATGGATTTTTGGCCGGAAGCTGGTCGGAATTCGTTACCGCCGGTCACCTGAAAATTCTATCCGTCGACGGAATATTCTGTCAGTCCATCGTTAGGACTAACGGTCAAACTAACAGTCTCAGTTAGTTAAAAAGTCAAGTCAAAGGGCGAGTTAGCTTCTTAGTCATCTTCTTAATCAGCTGAGTCGGATCGATCATCGGACTACTTGTAGAGCCTACGTTTTTCAAACAAAAGATGTTACTACCGGTAGGAATGTATCACAATCGACGTTCTGGGAGAAAGTTTTTCAAATATTCGCTGCTGAAACGATGAAAATTAATAGGCGTGATTGTCACGGATTGGAGCATCGTTTTAGTGTAATTAGTTGTAATGTATTGGAGTTCGTCGCTCTACTAATGGAGAATCACAGAAATAAGCTCAACGGTGAAGCCGAACATGAAGTGGAACCCAGAACTCTAGCGATGTGGCCATCATCTCACCACGGTCGTCCTTTCGACTTCCATGCTTGTTTCAACATTCTTAGGGTGCTCATCAAATACGATCCCTACTTCCCCTAGGAATTCCACCACCCTCCGAGAATTGACACCTATGTTGTAGATTAATTGTCATCATTCTCATGTATGATGTGGTTGTTCAATGCAGTATGTTTTTATTTATGAGATTGATGGTGCAATTTTTAATCGAGGAAAAAAATAAATTACTTATGATATTGCTGGTGCAAATGTGAAGACATCCACATGTTTGATTTTAGATAGTTGTAATTAACACAAAATTAACAGCAAACTAATAACATAATACCATAATGAATCGATTTGTCCTTCAACTTCAATTAGCCCACTCCACCAAAAAACACTTAGGATATTCCCAGAAATGCCTTCCATATGTGTCTTCTTCATAAGAAGTCCGCAAATGCATATAAGTCTTGCAATCGGGCTTTGAGCATCCACTGATTCTATGTGGACAATGTTTGTATTCGTGATCTCCATATCGACAATGCTTTCAGTGTAATAAAACATACTAAACAACTTCAATAAAAATCAAGTTCGAGTTTTGGCCTCCTATTTATCTTCATTTGACGTATCTTCCATTCAACGCGCTCTTTGACAGTTTCGCCTTGTTTTTGAATTTTTTGTTGTTAACTTTCAAAACTGGAGCTCTTCTTTGCATTTTAGCGGAACATTTTCTTGGAGAAACTTCAAAAACTTGCACTTCCCTCTTACAATTTTCAATTTTTTTAAAACTCCCACATATCTTAGAAATAACAGCTTCAAGTTTTGCATCGCAAAAAAGTGTGATCGCCTTTTCATCCATTGAGAAATAGATTTTAGAAGAGAAAATTCAAGAGAAATGAATTTTGGTATGAGTGAGTTTGAAAGTGATGGTAATTTATAGTGGTAAAAAGTGAATTTTGAATTTTAAAAAACTACTCGTTGGCGTTTTTGCTATAAACGCCAGCGTCATACATTCAAGCGCCGCGTTGAAGCTTTGAGCGCCAGCGCTTGTCCTTCCAACGCCATCGCTTTACCTACAAACTCCAGCATTTGTATTTCGCTCGCACACTTAGTTGTCTAATGCCAGTGCTTTACCATAGTGGAAAAACCAGTTTGGCCATCCACCTGGCTCAACAAAAACATGGGTTTGTTCATTCCCATATGAATTGCCCTTACTCGTAAAAAAGTAAGAGGATGAACAGATAAGTGACACATACCTTTGGTTTATTTAGGACCTTTAGATTAAAAAGTGTATCTATGATACGCACAACTGGGCCCACCCCTGAGTAGACCTAGCAAGATGGACTATCCCCACTTCTAATCCATCTACCACCCTATCAACAAGACCCAATCTCAGCTCTATCCATAGATGAAATTTGTGAAATTGGGGGATACAACCTTTCATCGTGGGAATCATTCCCCTTACCTTTCGCCCGGACTATGGACGAAAAGGGGTGCCTTTACCACTGTATTAGACAATTGTTGGCAATGTACACGCTTACTTGACACGTGATATCTAACTTGGAAAAAAAAATGTTAACGGATAGGAGGAGACGCTATTGCTAATATTGAACCTCTAGGTGAGGTGATGCAAATTACAAATGATTATTTGGGATAAAATTCAAAATTCCCTTTGTTTAGTTATATTTATGTTCTGAATGTCAGAATCATCATTTAATTCAAAACCCAGCAGAAGTTGCTTGTATGTCTTCCTATGACTACTCTTGTAAATCAATTCATTCACATGATTTTAAAATTTGGTTATCCACAAGTTACTTTTTTTTTCTCCGAAAAAGAGGCATGACTTGTTCATTTCCATTCATAATACCGAGACTCCAAGTCGGGAAGGTTACAGAGCATATCACGTAGATTTCAACTAACTCAAAGTAATCATACAGGCAACAAGGACTTACAAGACACTTAACATCACAGTAACAAAACAAATTCTGAAGATTGAATCTAACCATTCCATACTGATTCCTTATTAACAGGACATGTTTAAATGGCATTGTTTAGACTAAAAGTAACACTTCCAAACCGATTAACAAGTCTACTAAAAGTAGAGATGTTAGGATCCAACCATTTCTCAAGGATTTTAATATAATCATAGTAACACATGTGACTATGGCAGAAAAGAATCCACAGATCCAACCAGTTATCACAAGTATTTCCAAAAATAAAGTAACTTAGGTGACAAAGATAATCATAATCAGTTATCTTTGTGTGGAATCGGTCGAAGGCGGTCTGAGTTTTTTTCTGAATTAGTTTGTTGTTCCTATCTTCTGCTAGTGTCTTTTTTAACGGTGTCTTTGGTGTCACTGGAGTCTTTGGTATCGTTGCTGGAGTCTTTGGTGTTTTCTGTGATGCTGCTGATGGAGTATTTGATGTCTTTGAAGAAGTTATTATTGTTGTGATTTGAGTTCTGTTGGAGAGAATCTGACCATTTGTCTGTATAAACTTCATCCAAAGAAATATTAAATCCATAAAATCCTTAACAAGGTACTGAGAAGAAAAGATAGAGAAATAAAGAGATGTAAACCGAGATCTCAACTATTTTGATATGAATCTCAAGCAAAGTTGAAATAAAACCAACCAAAAACTTTGATTTGTATCCAGGAAAAAGAAAAAGAAAAGAAGAAAAAAAAAGCAGACCCACGAAGCCAAAATTATTCTACAATCTTCAAAAATTTGAATGAAACCAATACAAACCCTAACCCAAAAAAACCAAATCACAATCGAGATTAATAACCGAATATGGTACTGAAACCAATTAAGAAGGGTTGGTCAGGATATCAATCTCTAGAAACCAGATTCAAATTACAAAAAGTTTGAAGATCAGACAACATATAAATTAAAATTAAGGCTAATAAAGCAGTAGAAGAGAAAGGCAAGGAAGGTGAGAATAGATTGAGAGTTTTATGCTCTGATCTGCCCCTGTGAGAGCAGATCGGAGCAAGGCGGCGCTTTATGGTTGGGAGTTTTCCAATCGCAGAGAGTTTAGAGAAATGAAAGAGAAAGGTGGTTTATAAATACTTCATTTGCCTTAAATTTCTGGCTTGTTATCCACAAGTTACATAAGGTGCATTTGTTTGTAACATTGGTAATCACATCATAATGATATGGTTATGGTCGAGCTTTTTCCACTAGATTTGATGTTAAATACATTTAAACTAGATGATTGACCGGACATTCGAGTTGATTTCAAGATTAAATAGGGTGGTTTTAATTGTTTTGAGAATTATGATTTTTGCAACGATTATGGGAATTGTTGTATATTTTTATAGTTCATCAGTTTTTTTTAACACAAAAAAAGAAGTCCATTCATTAGTTAATATTACATAACACCGGGCTAAATTCTACGTACCTTAAAACATCAGCATATTCGATCGGGATGTAACCGAAAAGGTCAAAAGAAGCTCTGTCAGTTCTAACTTTGTTGGCTAAATTATGAGCTGCATTGTTTCCCGTTCTTTTTACATAGATAACATTACTATTGAGAACACTAGATAGGAGGTGCTTTATTTCTATTACAATATCCTGATTCTTCTGATGCACATACATGGTTGCACCTTTTACAGAGTTAACTACATTTAGACAATATGTTTCAAACAACACATTTTTTATATTAACAGTCTTGGCCCATAGGATAGCTTCTTTAACCGCCAAGCATTCCACTTGTTCTACGTCTAATCCTCCATGGAGGTGTCTTCCTATGATGTCGTAGAAGGTACCTATATAATCTCTGATTATTCCAAAGACATTATGCAAATTATCAAAAGAGACATTTATTCCAAAGATCAATATTAATCTTAAGTTGATCAATATGCGGAGGATTCCATTTATCCTGGCCGCAAGAAGAATTACTGAAAGATTGTTGATCATGATTATTAGAGTAACAGTGAAGGCATTGATTAATCAGGTAGTTAATATTTTTCACAGTCTCCAGATTGTTAGGACTTTTGTTTAGAAAAACTTGTGTACATCTATTCTTTAGATTACAATTGTCCTCATCCATGTTATAGTTCATCAGTTAGTGTTGCTATTATTGTTACTAATTAATTTCATATTTGGGAATTTTGATAAAGTGCCCCCGTTTTAAATATAGCAAAATAAAGTGCCCCCGTTTTTTAGAACTTTTCGAAAGTGCCCTGTTTTTTTTCAAAAAACGGGTAACGGCTGGTTAGGGGAGTTAAGTCCCAGCTGGCACCTTAAAAATGACATATATACCCCTCATTTGTATATCTCACACACAGAACAAATGTCATTCCAAGAATCCAGATCCTTATAAGCAATTGAATCAAATACCTTTCGTTCTTTCTCGAACTGTCCACACTTAGAATACATGGTAACAATACCATTTGCAACAGAGACATCAGGATCAAACCCAGTTTTTACAGCTTGAGCAATAATTTGGTTGCCTAGTCTTAATGATGCAAAATCATTACATGCACTGCATACCTAGTATCTTGATTGAATGAGCATGGAGTAGTGTTTTGTAAACGACTATATTTTCCACTGGAACAGACTCCCAGTATAGTAGCAACTATAAACTGATCTGAGGCAACTGCACCTGCATTTACCAACAGCTCATAAACTGAGCCAATTGCACAGTAACAACTCTTGCTTGCAATAATCAACACTTTCGCTTCTATTTTCTTCAGTTCAACACCATCCCCTCATCTCAGCTTCATAGCTATCTTTGTCAGTCCATACCAAGAACACCAAAACACCATCATTCCATTGCAGTCGCAGTACCAGACTCCCTTTATGCATCTTAGATTGAAGCTCCACCCATACATCTCTATTGCACTTCTCAAACCCACCAGCACAACTCAATTTCATCTTCTCCACTCCAACGCCATGTTCTCCATTGCTTGATTTCAAACTAAAACTACCACAGACCCATGCCTTCCCTCTGTCTCATCTTCGAATTAAACCTAATTTTATCTCCAGTTCTAATCCTAACAAAACCCATTCAATCATCAATCAACAACACCAATTCCAACACAACACATAGTCTGGTATCACCACCAACAAATCAACCACTGCACTTGCAACTTCAACTTCATCACTGTCAAGACTCATTCCTCATCAAACCCATCTCAGATTCAGAAACAAATCCATTAGCAATTCAGTCATACCACCTGAATTTCAACCCTGTCCTAATAAGCATCTAACCCTAGAATTTACAATGAACTCAGCCACCAAATCCATCGCTACTTTCTGAAATTAAGAACAAAGCCAAAACCCTAAAATCTCTATCTGCATCAATTTCACCATCAATAGCGGAATCACCATTACTGATCTATTTTCTTCTTCATAACACATCTCTTCCATGAGCTCAAACAGTAGCCTAACTCTATGAATCATTTCAATTTCGATCTATTTCTCTCAGCAGCAACATCTTCTCAATCTCAGAAATCTAGCTTCACCATGTCTTCTTCTTTATCTTCTCTGCCTGATCTGTAATTTTCGGTAGCAGTCAACACATGCACCACTTCAAATATTTCAATCGTCGCTGCTGTTCTAACCCGAACACTCAAACCCTAAGGGAAAAAAAAGAGAAATGAATCTCTCTCGTCATGTTAACCCTGAACCAAGGGATAAACACGTAATTTATGTGGGTGTGTTGACCATTTTGACTAAAAAAATTGATTTTGGATGGAAAAAGTGACTGAGGGTCAGTTTTGAAAAGTTGAAGTGGGGGGCCGTTTATCAAAATTTCCTTCATATTTTTGAATTTTCTAATTCGAATCAACTGAAAATCAATCCGATGTTTTTTTGATGGATTTGATATATCACAACTGAAATCGGGGAGTGTATGTATCTGATAATCAAATCAATTTGAAAAGGAACGATCAACGGGCTTCCAATTTGATCGAACTGTGATGAAATTGAAATTTTTTTTTGCAAAATTTAGACCAGTTAATTGCTTTACTGACAATCGCATCTCAAGTGACCATATATAAGGTCTTCCTTGGTCGACCAACAAAGAAAATCCATGATTATTTTTTTTGGGTGATAATGCACCGGAACAACTTTGCGGAAAAGAAAAAAAAAAATCCTGCACAATTTTGGAGAAATGAAAAATAAAATGGAGGTACTAATTCAATGAGTATCAGAAGATCCATCGCCTTCAATGGAACAACAAGTTGCACAGATTAAAAAGAAGATGAACTAATTTTCATTTGGTAATATAAACAAGACTTCTTTTTTCTACAAAGTGCGAGGAGAGAAATGAAGATATAAATTCAGAGAAATCAAATTTTGTTAGGTTGGTTTGGCTGGAATTATAGTTTTGACAAATGTCAATATCACGTCGTCAAGTTTTGATACCGTTAGTTGGAAGTGATCAGTGGTAGAGAAATTTCCAATTCTACGAGTCCCACGATCCCGACTCAAGAAAGAATCTCAAATTTGATTAGTTAATCAACTTTTGTTCCTCGCCCAAATCAACATCCTCTGAAACTCTATCTTTGGACAGTTGCACCTGCAATGATTCAACAATCATAAATATATCTTAACATAAAGATAATTAAAGTAATCGAAATACATAAGATAAAATGAACCATGCATCGTAGAGAAAACTCACCTCTTTGTCCCAGTTGGCACGACAAAACATAATTATAAGAACGATTGTTTGAATACCCATCCCAATTTGCATTCCAATCCAAAGTCCCTTCATTCGTAATAATGACATCAGATGAATATCAACGTGAAAGGACAATTCCTTAAAATAATAATAACGTGGAGCTTACCTCTAGACCCCAATCTAATTTGAATCCCATAAAGATGCCGATAGGCAACCCAATGAGATAGTAGCTTACGGAATTTACGTAGGCTACAGCAGCTTGCCAACCAGCTCCAATGGCCATACCTGTGAATTCAAATATATATGTATATGTGTTATAAAAAAAATTCCTTGTTAGCTGTTGCATATTCATGACCGAGTTCTCATCAAGTTGCTTCTGCATTTGGAATTACAAACCTGATAAAACGGGTAAGATCGCGCAGAGTAAGATTGAGATACATAAATATACGGCCAATGCACTAACTTCTTTCATAACAATTTCGTCATTTGTAAAGAGTTTTGGGAAGTCATATCTAGTTATCAAAATAAGGATGGCAAAAGCAGTCTGTGTGACTAGAGCAATTGAGACCGTAACCCAAACAGAAAATTTCGCAGCTGCTGCATTTCCTGCTCCCAATTCATTTGAGACCCTTACACTGAAAAAAAAAATACAAAAAATATTAGTAAACTATAGGCAGATAGAAATCAGCCGAAATTGTGAAACCATTCTATCAATAAGTTCGAACAAATACCTGACAGCAGCAATATACCCAAGTGGTACCATAAATATCCATCCCTCGACATTCAAACTACAAAAGTGAAAGGGAAAATAAAATCAATATGATGCCATCCTAGAAAAATTAATACAATGTGCAAAGAAAAAAATTGCTCTTTGGACCGGCTCTGGCCACTTTTAAGTAGAGCTACCAATCGGTACCCCAATTATCCGGAATCGAACCAGACTCAGATAAATCGAGTCCGGTTACGGATCCTAAAATTGTACCCATTAGCAATCCGACGGGTAGCTAGAACCGTTAGGAATGGATAAGCATTCGGGTCCTAACATATCTTATTCGTCGGTTACCTGAGGGTACCGATATTTATCTTTTTGTTTGTTATATTCATTTTATCTATAAATAAATAAAGATTTCATCAAGTTTTACTTAGATTTTTTTCCGTTTTAGAATTATTTCCTTAGATTTAATTTTTATTAGAACATTCACATAGATTTAGCATTAACTTTAAGTAAAAATTTATTTGCTTCAAGGCAGCATGACGATTATAAAACAAATTTAGCAAAAAATATATTCACTGAGTTTTTGGAAAAGAGTTACTATCACTTTTAATTTTCAATTTTATCTATTTTTAAGTTAAAATGAAAAAGTGATAATGCCTCTTTTCCAGAAACGGAGGCAGTATTTGATGTTTTTATCGGGTCCGATATCCGGGTCTAATAATTTAAGAACCGGACACGGAACTGCCGGGACCCGAAACCGATAATAACCGGTTTCGATTCCGGGTAGTATATCACCCCGGACCCGATTAACTGTTGGCATCCTTATTTAAGGGCTTAGATTGAGGTCACGCCGTTGGACCAACTTGATTATCCTATCCATGTGTCTAGCAATGTAATGGTGAAAATCCATACAGGACAATGTTCTTTGCCACTCCATTTCATTCCAGTCCACTTGTTATTATTGTCACCCATTAGAGCACATACCAGATAGCAGCAGCATCAACTTTAACTTCAGCATTTTTAAGTACTCCGGCAAATACAAGCAAAACCATAAGTGTCCAATACTCCAAGCTGTAAAAGAAAAAGTCCACATGGATCAGAATGGCAGCATTTAACTTTAGACTGCGTCAACTGCAATACGCGTTATCATGCATGCTACCAGTGGGCAAAGTTTTTTACTTAGATAAGACTAAACAATGTCATCATCACGTTTATTTCTACCCTTGTAACACCATTGACTTCTCGTAATTTCTCCTTCTTCATTTCTAAATAAATCAAGCATAATATATACTCAGTGCGCCGGACAGGGATTACTGTTCCCACTACAATACCGGTAGACATTGATTTAAGGAAATGCATTTAACACGGTCTAAAATCATGTTTTTTGGCCTTGAGACTTGGGAACCATCTCGAAAAAGTAAATGGTTCTAAACTCCAAAGACCAAAAGAGTGATATTGTACTACTATTTTGAACAAAAAAGTCGAGCAAAACTAGAGAGAAAGAATGCTTACCAGAGCATGACAGCGGAAGCCAGAGATAACCAGAGAAAATCAAGCAATTCAGTAAAAGCCTTCCATGAAAAACCACTCCAAGAATCTTTGCAGCTTCCAGAGACAATATAAGCATATTGAAGAATGACAACCAAGACCCATGAAAAATTCAAAGAAGCCGCTGCTCCAACCAAACCCCATTTCGTAACACAAAACCAACTTAATGGAACATGAATTACTAAAACTACAAATGATATCCAAGCTAAGGGTATCACTTTACTCTGGGCTTGCAAGAATCTTTGCATAGGAAAATTCAGTGCATACATGTACAATTGCGGTATCATCCAAATCGAATATGTACCAGCCAATTCTGCAATCTCTTTTTTCTGACCAAAAATTAATAGAATTTGTGTCGCAAATACCGAGATCAGTGTTAATGGTAATGCTGTTCCAAGCAGAATCACCCATGATCTTTGTAAATATATCCCTAGCAGTGTTAGCTTTCCTGCTCCATATGCTTGTCCGCATAATGTTTCTAATGCACTTCCCATACCCATCTGGGAGAAGAAAGAAAAGATCAGTCAAGAGAGGGAGAGAGTGCATGATAGATAGAAATAGAGAGAGATAAAGAAACGGGAGTACCATGATGCCATAGGAGAGACCAGAAATGACCAAATTTTGGAGACCAAAAGCAGCAAGCTCAAGTGTACCAACATGACCAACCCATGTTTGAGTAATGAAAGCAAGAGAGAATTGAAATATTGCACTTAGAATGGATGGTCCTGCTATGTACCATATCATCTTGTTTTCTTCCCAAACTTTTCGAGAGAAGGATACTTGATCAGAATTCTCATTTTTTTCTGTTAACAGAGGAACTGAATAGTTGTTTGAAGCTAAATCCTTATCCATGGCAGAAATCTCAATCTCTCCCTTGAGGTTCCCAAGTTTGTATATATTTGACAACCTACCTCGTTGACAAAATAAGAGGGAGACAGGTTTATTCTTGATCAAATTTTTATTTGAACATGCAAGCTAGCGTTCCAGAACTAGCAGCTAGATTTATAACCGTCAGCTAACTGTGTATTTGACCACAGTTAATCTCCAAATACCTGTTATGTCCCTCCTTCCTTATTACAACCAGGTTACAGAAGTGGATTCTGCTAGATCGTAGATTCATAGAGGCTTGCACGTCAAATTCAGAAAGCAAACTTTTTTCCTCTCTCAAGATTCAGGTTTTAATTTTAAATATGCGTAATTGAACTACGTACGCGTGAATCCAGTTATGTCAACAAAAACATTTATGAGCATGTAATCCGCTTCACAATATATATGTGTTCTTTCAAGGAAGTTGAGACCCATCTCTAGGGGATCTTGGGATGATTGCCCCATCGAGATCTTGCATCAGTAATATTCTCTTCTTTATTTTTAATTAATTTTTTCAGATTAAATAAATTTATTATGGGTCTTGTTAACTTGTATACCCGTATACATGTTAAGGTTCATTAAAACAATAATATCTTGCATTGGAAATAAGATTTGTTTGTTTTATTGTATTGAAAACAACAATTCTTTGCATTGGGAACATAAATTGTTGTTTTTAATGTAAGAAAAACCAATTTCTAGTAGAATAAGACAAAAAAAACACAATTTCCAAAGAAATAAAATAATTATTTATTAAACCTTAACATGTATACGGGTATACAAGTTAACAAAAGCCATTTATTATAGGTACTTGTTCGTATAATTCCTCTTCAAGATCGTAAGTAGTTACATACAGGAATATCATAAGAATTTGGAGATTAACTGTTGTTCAACCTGTCATTTTTAGGGGCGACTCCAAATGAATTATGGGCGACTTAATCGGTTGATAACTTTACAATCGTTAGATAATTTCGGGGCATTTTTTAATGGCAAAACTACCATTTACAATTGGTAGATAAGTTTACAGTCGGGAAGTTAATACACAATCGGGAGTCGATTTAGTTTATATAACTTCCGAATATAAAGTATCCCCAAAATAATATCCTCTATCTTTTGAATTTTGATTATCCTATAATTGGTAGTAAATAAAGTTATATTGACTCTCGATTAAAGTAGACCTTTGGCTAAACTGCTATCATAATCGGTTGTGAATTTAGGTTATTTAACTCCCGTATAAAGTAGCCCAAAAATGAGATTTTGCAAAAACTCTTTACTGTTTGAATTTTGGTTATCCTATAATCGGTAGTAAATAAAGTTACTCCCGATTAAAGTAGACCTTTGGTAAAAATGCTACCATAATCGGTAGGGAATTTAGGTTATTTAACTCCCGAATATAGAGTAGACCTTTGGTAAAAATGCTACCATAATCGGTAGGGAATTTAGGTTATTTAACTCCCGAATATAGAGTAACCATAAAATGAGATTTTGCAAAAACTCTCTATTTTTAAAAATTTTGTTGAGCCTATAATCGGTAGTAAATGAAGGTGTCCTGACTTCCGATTATACAGTGGACCTTTTTACCGAAATCCTAGCATAATCGGTAGTCAAGATCCAAAATGAGATTTTGTAAAAATCCTCTATTTTTCTAATTTGGTTGAGCCTATAATCGGTAGTCAAAATAGTTCATAAAACTACCGAATATAGAGTTGCCCCAAAAATGAGATTTTGCAATCGGTAGAATAAAAAAAACTAAACTATCGATTATGAAGGGACATATAAGTATTTTCAACCTATTTCGTCTTTCTGTGTCGCCCCTAATTCTTTTGGAGTCGCTCCTAAAAATACAATTTTGTTCAACGGTAATAATACTGTCGAGCCGAAAAAAAAAAAAATTTTTTTTTTTTTAGAAAAAGAGGAATCCCTCCTACCATCACTAATGGGGGAACGAGTTTGCTCTAGCAGCATTTGCTCTAGCAGCGATTCTAACCATTAGATCCTGTGAATGTGACGTCATTGCATGCTTTTTGTCTTCTGCTGACATCACATTTCTTCCATCCAACGGCCGCAAACGCTGCTAGTTCAAAAAAATGCTCCAGCACTGCTAGAGCAAAATAATTTCCCACTAATGGTTTGTTTTGTGTTTTTTTTGCATTGGAGGAAAAGAAAACTTTGTCTAAATCATTTTTATTTCATCTAAATTGTCTTAATCATGTGTATGCAAGACTAGTTGACAGACGCAATTTCATCACACAATCGACCATTATTCTTGATCAAATTATTGCTTTCTAACGTGATAGAAAGAGCAAGTAGAAAAAGGCATTTTCTTTCTTTTTTTCACAAAGACAAAGAGAGCCCTTAATCCTCTCATGCTAATTGTCCCTTCCGAGACATCTAATAATAATCTCTCATGCAAATATGCCCTCTTGACTCAATATTGTATGTGAACACAAATCTAATGCAGTTCTCTATGAAATTAAAAGACTTTGCAAACCAACCTCACCAAGTCGTTGCTTTTTCTGCATTATCATGAACAATGGTTCACTACCACAAGACTTATTGAAAGACTTTCAGTCTGATTCATTTTCATTGCAGTGGTTTTGTTTTAAGCGAATAGAGTGTCACTGCCTTTTGGAGGCATACAAGATGCTGCACTCATGCATCTCTATCTTGTTAGGTACTTGCCTTCTCGGTAGTTGTGGCCTTCCTAGCACTGTATTGCTTATGAAACCATCGGGCTGTAATGTTTTATCAACTACGGTCTGTGGTGTACAAGTGCTTTGCTTGCACAACTCTTTTTGGTTAACTTCCAGATTAAAGGTAGTACATACATATCTATATATACAGCATATCGGCTCCTCTTTAAAGTGTGTTGTTACATTGATTAAAATCAAAAGCCCAAACAGGAATGGAAATCTATTGAATAAACAGAATTTACTACTTAGGAAGTACAATTAGAGAAATACAAGAATCAATAAACAAAATTGTGAAATGAAATGGATATCAGTGACAACAATATGTGTTGTAGACAAAAAATTTACAGGAGAAATCTGGAAAAGAAAAAACTGCTCCCCTTTATATAGATTCAACTAGTTCTTTCTTTTTCTTTCTTTTTACAGAGTAAGGCAAGTGACAAACCTCCATTGGAAGATCAAATCGAAGCAAAAAATGGGACCACATTGGTAACCAGGGGTGGGTTCTCTCTGTTGCGGTAGAATCCGCATCGTCACTGGTCCCACACTAGAATCCCCGGGAGAAAAACTGCTCTGATGACACTGGGAACATATTGAGAAGTAACAGTGAAATGGCAGGAGCGGATCAAGTGCAAATTACAAAATGTGAAATATGGTTAAATGAGTGGGAGGATAGCAGAACAATGTTGAACAGTTTAAAGAATCAAGGAAGTGGCAAGTGTTGCATCTCATAACAAAATTGTGTTCGCCGCCAGAAGCTCCAGCGCAGATGATAAATCAACAGATACCCAGATTTTCTTATTGGGTATATTTTGTTTTGAAAATCCGGAACTGCTGCAATCTCAAACCTGATTCAATAGATTCATACACAATATATAAACAACATTTTGGTTTTACAAAAGTGGGAAAGAAAGACTGGAGTAAACTGACAATTCCTCGGAAAATATGGATTAGTACGAGAAATTAAAAGAATGTCATAGAAACTGCTTTGATTTATACTACACGGTAATGAGGGATTAGCATACTACTATAAAATTGAAACCTAAATCACTAAAAATTAAATTTTCAAATCAATTCAATTCACGTGATGTCCCAAAGATAAGGGGTCATACCTCGGTGTCTTCAGATTCTAAACATTCACCAAATGTGCCTCGGAGACTGAAAGGTCTTCTCTTGATTGTGACCTTCTACTCTGTAGCCTCATCTGACCACGAGGGGCCCAGGAGGATCCCATCCCATTATTATCGAATTGCATCTGACCTAAGCTACCTGAGGAGTAACTATGCGCCACACTGCTAGTTGAAGGGTGCAAAGAAGATTCCATGAGCTGGATGCTGCTGCCTCCTAGCCCATGTCCCATGCTGAATGTTCTTTGCTGGGAACCTGAAATGGTAGGACTCAGCGGTGTCTTTGTCTTCCCATCTCCTAAGTAACAAATAACAAAGATGGAATGCCATTAGAGAAAGAAAAAAGGTCACCGGCAGAAATTAATAACGAATATATCATGTCAAGTATCGTATGTTGGGAGAAGACAACTCATTTATTGGATGAAGCTCAAAAACCACAATTGCAATGAGAAAATGGAAAAATGTGCTAGTAAGAACAGATAGAAAAAGATCACAGCAAAAAGACTAGATCAAACCCAATATCCAATTTGCAAGCCTGAAACAAACTTCAGCCCTGGTGTGACCTATGCAAACAAGTTAATTGTCTTCCGAACTCATGATTTGCTATATCAGTAACATTAGAAGGATACCAGAAGAAGCTCAATCTTGCAAGAGCCTCTATTTAGATAACGTTACGAGGATAGTATACTGCCTCCTACTTCTAATGTTTATTGTCGAAACACTTCGGCAGTAACAAATGCACCTAATCTTGTTAATGTATGGCATATTTTATTTTGCTTAGAAAAATGAAAAAGAACATTGCAATTTGGTAGGCATGAGTTTGGTCATAGATCAGCTGAAATTTCGGGTAGTTGTTGGTACAGAAGTGAACTATATAAAATGAGAGAGGAAAATAAAATCAATTTCAGTGTTGATCAAGGAAGCGCTATAATTCAATTTCTTACAACTTTCTATACTGTTATGTGATGGAGAAACTACAACTGCATGCATGTCATCAAAGAAACTGATGAACTGACAATTAATACTTGCGACGCCCAAAGAAAGATTTACTTCTAATATGCCATGGAAAAACACTAAAAGCATATTACCGACTTCTATAAAGAGATTACCAGCACTGATAGGATTCCATCGCTGGAATCTGAAAGCAGATATAGCAGTTCCACTGTTTTGCCTGATGATAGGAAGATACGGCCTTCGGGAAAAATTTGGCATCCAATTGCCAACACATGATAGAGCACAAACTAGAAATATAAGTGAGATTAACAGCATGGCAATGAGAATGGCTGGAGTTATCTTCACTTTTAGAAGTCTGTAACTAGGGACCTCCAACCCAGTTGGAAATGAACCTCCGGCTTCCAATAGAGCCACACCAAGTGTCCAAGTAATACTACCAGAACCAATAACAACTTGTGTGTCTCTAATCTGTAACCCCTCTCTCAAGAGTGACACAATATATGGAGCCCTAAAGCAATACTGTTCTATAAAAGGTTGGGGAGCAACACTTTTTTTTGCAACTTCCCACGTCTTTTTGCAGAATTCCTGACCCTTCTGCAATATGTCATCAAGTTTTGCTTCAGGGGTCAAATTAAAAAACCGAAACACCACAAAGAACCCAGACATTGCATAAAACTGCCCACGAGGGCGAGGCATACTATCACTTAGAGCACATGGTTGTGTCTGACAATCAATTCCTCGGCTCAAATTTGACCACTCTGACAAATTGACTGTCACTTTCGCAAGTGCAGCACATTTTTCCCAATGTGGTTCCCCAAGCAGCTGGACTGCTATTCCACGTTTTCCGCCTTTACCCAAATTCTTTCCCGCAACTAAAGGACTCTCACCTCCTTTGGTTACTGGGATGCACTGAGAACAAACGTATTTCTCTTTGTACCCAGACTGCAGACATGGGTGCTTAATTTTAACTTTGCCATTAAATAGGTCTACCTTACTAATTCCACGAATCCTCTTCAGAAGATGAACCACAGATTTGTCGAAGGCATCGTTCAGTCCATAGCCTGACAGAGAATATGCAGTGAGATGATGGTTTATGGCTCCGATACTAAGGTTTAAACTGGTGTCATCCTGCAGTTGTTCTTTGGTCTCAAATGTAACTTGCAATGACGAACCACCCAAATCGAGAGCACCAACTGTTGCCTTCACTGGTTTAGACCCAAGCAACCCCATGTGGTAGTTAAGAGCAACCCATCCATAATAAGCTTCCTCCATGCCACTGATAATCTTAATCCAATCTCTCCGGCACATAAATGATGATTTCCGCAGTATGGACCATGCCTTATCCATAAGCCAATCTGAATCTGATCGTGGAAGCCTACGGACACCTGCAGTAGCATAAAGGAAGAGAGAAGTACTCTTGTGAGCATTCTTAGGTATTTGCTTCTCAGCCCAGTTAAGAAGTGGCTTAATTGCTGCCTTCAGGCCACTTGTATTGCGCACCAGCTTATCAAACCCAGGCTCAGTTTCCATCCGCTGATAGGCCCGCCAACCCTTGGAACTAGATTTTCTGTTAATATCTTTGGGTATTGATGTCAAGACAATTGGGAGACTGCTTTCTTCTTCGTGATGGATAAGAGACTCGTATACATAAACTCGAGTGCCTGTACTTCCACAATCAAGTACTACATAAAACTTTGACGCTTCTTTAGACCAATATGGACCAACATATCTTGTGAATACAAATACCAAAAAAAAAAAGTATGAGTAGACATAAGATAGCCATGACTGTCCGACTCCATCTCCTCCTTATAGACTGAACTACAGAGAAGGTTTTCTCCTTTGAAAAGCTCGAACCACCATTTTGTCTATCTAAAGAGCGGGACAATTTTGCGCGAACAAGACTTTGGTTGATACCAAAGTCTAGCTTGCCTTCTTCAGGATCATGCTTTCCAAATGTTGAGAACTCCTGAAGGGATGATGCCTGTCGCATATTGCTATCCTGTCTGGGATTGGGTAACCCAAAACCATTAACTGACCTGTTCTGAGCGACAATCGTGATGATGCAGAAGATGCAATTGGAGACTGTGAGATGGTCACACGACTTGGTGCAGCTGAGAGACCCGAAACAAAGTCCACAATATTGTTATGTGCCATTTGGCAGAAGACGGGCATGCTTCAAACCTATCATTATATTCTAGAATTTTTGTTGGCAAACACATGAAAGGACTCTTGTTTCCTCTTATCCACTTAAAAGTTCACAGAAGTGGTAACTAGACTAATGATGGAGTCAAAGACTTCTTTGGTTTTCTGCCCTCAGTTTTCAATGATTTTATCTTTCTTCTCTTCAGCAGCTCCAAGTGGTGACAAGAGAATAGATATGGATGAATACTGCAATAATTCCATCACAGAATTCAATCAGCCGAGAACCGATAAAACAAAAAATACAAATTTGTGCATATTGATCTTTTAGACCAAAGAGAATGTAGAGAATAAAAGTGTCTTTTTCCATGAAAATTTGCAATCCATATCAGAAGTATCTTTAAGGAGTTATACCATATATATAGACAACGGCTAGACTTTCGCTTATAGAGTTATGGACTAGAAAGAAGCCAGCAAGTGTCAAGTTTTATTACCAAGACACTCAAGTCTTGAATCACCATTTTCCCACATCCACTTCACTGTAGCTCCTTAGCATAACACAATAATCAATTAGAAATTTGTGCGGAGAGTCATAGATTACAGGAACTTACATGAGTAGAAACAACTCCAAATCTAAACCTACCAACAAGCAAATCTTTTAGAATCTCGTGAGCAACATGTAAGCCAATACCTAACTAAAGTTGACAAAGACAAACTGATTCCAAATACCTAACTAAAGTTGACAAAGACAAACTGATTCTTGCCTAGCAACAAAGGTTGGAATTTCCCTCTCAATCAATTTCATATTCTCAACTGAAGTCATATATGTACAAGTTTCGTATAATGTTATAATTATAACTATTACCTGGTAGAATCCCTAAACCAACATTCGAAAGTTGACCACTACCAGTAAAACATAAGCTACATTCAATTTTCCGTTAACTAATATGAATAACGCCAAAACCCTTTTACCCCCAATTTCCTACTCAACAGAATCCATCAAATCCTTGAAATGACTACAGTAGTAAGGGAACTAACCACATTGTAGACGAGCATATAAAATATAATCCGAAAAATGTAAATAGATCTCTGAATATGAGTTGATATAAAAATAACCTAGATCAATAAAATCAGAATAAATAAAGAGGAGAATAATCAGAAGAAGAACTTACAGAGACAGACTGAGATATCTTCTAAAGTGCAGAACTCAGTAAATCAAATTACTCTCTTTCGAGATTTCCAGAGGTACAACCGTTAATATGAAAAATTAGGTTAATCTGTGTCTGAAATTGAAGAACCCCAACTAACAAAACTGGTCAGATCGAAGAAAAGTTGCTCATTCAAAACAGACTCGTTTTCTCCTGTGTTAATCCTCTTTCTCTCTCCCTGCCACGCGTACACAAGTGAGCGCGAGAAGGACTTGAAACTGAATACGCTTCTGTTGATGTGGAGTCCCTGTTCTGTGATGGAAATGACACCAGTTTTGAGGTCTCCGATTAGAAAATGACAAATGGAAAATCACTGATCGGAATTCTTACATAGATTGTGCCACGTGGGGATTTTTGATTGGATGAATAACGTGTTGAGGAAAGAAAATAACAGACACTGTTCTCATTTCAGAAAATAATACTAATCAATTAAGATAGTTGGAATTAATAATGAATCGTTGAATACAATTAAAACACTAATTAGTACTAGTATAAGTCAGTTTTGATAGTTGAAATTAACAATCAAAAGATTATAGAATACAAAACAGAGTTAGGCTAAGTTTGCTTGTGTTAGTGGTGGTCAGGATTTGTCCTTGGCAAAGATAAATCAAGGGCTGTGGTTCTCCTGGCCACCCCCTACAACTTGCACGCGTGACATTAATTCCAATATTATGAATGAAAAATGAATACGCAAGTCAAGATATGGAATTTTAAAAATTACAACGGGAAGGTTCGAACTCATGACCTATTGTGTCATAAGAGTGGCCTCTAACCATTGTTCCACCTTGGTTGGAATTGATATAAAAGATAAATCAATAGTGGTGGTTTGTTCAACTTAAACGCCATAATTGGTCTATTAATTAGTGTTTCACTAATTGCACATAATAAATAATCTATACATTATAAAGTGTTTTATTAATTAGTGTTTCATTAATTGCTCATAATAAATGACTAATCATTTTTTAATTATAAATGTTTTCTTAATTAATTATAATATTTATTTCTATTAATAAGTAATTTTGATAAATAATATCAATAGACATTTTCTGCAACAATGAGTATTAGAAGAGGTGGAGGCCGAAAAATTAGTGGTGGTTAAGGGCGGAGCCAAGCACAATTATATTCATTTTTGTTTTTTTATCGTAAAATGGGATACAAAGTCCATTTTTCACATGTTTCCAGCTTGCCAAGAATTTTTTCTCCCTCTCTCCTAAAAATCCTGGCTATGCCCCTGGTTTGTGGTGGAAGAAGTAGTGACGGTGAATGATGGTGAGTAGTGATGGACAATATTAATTTTATGTTGCCGTTAAAACATCGATAACATCGTAGTGTGGAAGATGTGGTTGGTTGTTTTTAACACTTTTGATAAAGGAAGGTACCATATATTTTAGGGATGATATCATACAAGATAATATTTTCATGATCGTAGTTGGATCACCCCAAATGGTACCCCTGTTATTTTTGGTACTATATTGTATAAATCATGATTTTTTAATGTTAAAATAAAATTGATTGCAATACAGAAAAATATATACACGGAAAAAAAATTAATGAAACTAATCAATTGACAAAATTTTGTTCAATCTAAACCTCATAATGGCATTTGTGATTGAAAATTAGAATTGTGTCCAACAACCTACATGGGTTGGGCGAAAGTGATGGTGGCAGTGGGGGAGTCAAAAATTGACATTGAGGAGGCCTTTTAAAAAAAAAAAAAAACATGTAAACTTTGGTAGACTAAACCATAAATATATATGGACAAAGTACTATTTATAAAATAAACTAAAAAAATTATGTAGTTATTAAAAATTTAAGGGGTTAGAGCCAGGTTAGTCAACCCTTGGCTCCGCCACTAGGTGGTGGTGGATAAAAAAAATGGATTCATATGGCTTTATGGTGGTGGCGGGTATTGGTGAACAAAAACATATTATGCTAATTTCGTAACGCCACAAAATGTGTAACGTTATATTATAAAGTATAAAACGTGGTTGATCATTCTAATGTTAATCTTCAGCTCTGCAGAAAATTTCCCACATGACGTACTTATATTTCCAGTCAGCATTGAATGGTGATTTTCCGGTCATAAACAATATAAGTAATTGAACTTAGTCGTAAGTTAAGACATTACGGCACGGGCCATGATGTTGGTTTATTTTTAATATATCGTATAATTTGTGTCCCGAATACTTATCAACTCCTTATGATTTAATATGTGTTTGTCATAAAAATAGTTGGATTTTCCTCTCTTTTTTTATTTGTGTTAGGATCAACCCATGTCTTGATCCTTGTATGGGTGTTGGTGAATGTAGTGGACAATAATAGTTTTGTATCTTTACAAAACGAGAAATATTATATTGGAAAAGATGTAGTTGGCTGTTTTTAGCGCGGTTGGTAAGGAAAAAATTCAAACATTTCGAGGACGATACCAGATCATATAAAAAAAATGATGATGACCGTAGGATCACCCAAATGGGATCCCTTCTATCCATGGTACCCGATCGAATAAATCATGGTTTTTAGTGTTATATCAAAGTGAATATAACAAAAAACTAATGGAATAAATTAATTGACAACTTAAGTTTGTTCAATCTAAACTTTACACATGGCGTTTGTGATAAAAAAAAATTAAAAGCATGCCCATGAGCGGTGGAGGTGGGGGGAAGAAATGGTATTAGGTGATTTTGTGGTGGTAGGTTGTGTTGGTGAGTAGTAATATATTTTGTTATTTACATGTCGCCACAAATCGATTAACATTATAAAGCAGAGAACATGTACGTGGTTGATTGCCTAAATGATAAAATAAAATCGGGTAAAATACATGACAATTAAAAAAACACTAGAATGCCACATTATATAATAACCGCAAACGAGTGATACAAGTCAATATCAGTACACAATAAAATAACTTATTGTTGAGTCCTACAATTACGTCACGGATATCCAAGCTCCTATCGAAGGCGATCCCCACTTCTTCTCACAAACATTGGAGTGGGGATCGCCTTCGATAAATATGTAAACTTTGGTGTACTAAACCATAAATATATATGAACAAAGTACTATTTATAAAATAAACAAAAAAAATCATGTAGTTATTAAAAATTTAATGGGTTAGAGCCAGGTTAGTCAACCCTTGGCTCTGCCACTAGGTGGTGGTGGATAAAAAAAATGGATTCATATGGTTTTATCGTGCTGGCGGGTATTGATGAACAAAAACATATTATGATAATTGTCACATTGGAAAGTTTGTATCATCTGTTTGATGCAAAAAAATATTATTCTCTACTTATTTGGAGGATCGACAACATGACCATGATAAATGAGTCAGCTGGAACGAAATAGGAGCATGGGGAGACCTTTATGGATAATATTGATTAGTTGATTTCACTGAGATGAGCGCTGCTGATGACATATTTCCAAAAAATATTTAAACTTCCATGTTCATGTAGAGCATTATCTCATTATAAGCAATGAACCTAAATAAAAAAATTGTCTGGAAGTTAAGATTATATTTCTTTCGTTTGAGCAAATCTCCGACGGTAAAATATTAAAGGAAAAAAACAAGAAAAAATGAGGGGAAAATCTCAACTATTTTTATGACAAACCCATATTAAATCATAAAGAGTTGATAAGTATCGGGACACAAATTATACGATATATTAAAAATGAACCAACATCATGGCCCATGCCGTTACGGCACGGGTTAAGGGATAGTGGTTTATATAAAGAAAGAACTAATCAAGATAACATACACGACTCATAAGTCATAATCATGGGGTACCCAAATGTAAGCAGTAATGTAACATCTGGTCCGAGTGACTATTAAAGTCATGAGTAAACAGAAGCATTCCTGAGCCATTTTTATTTCAAAAGGGCGTTCCTTTTATGTGGCAAGTTTGGTTCCTCTCTTTTTTAGAAACCCATCATTTAGATGGTATATATCTTTAGCCCAAAATATACGATCTACGGTCAGGATTAGTAGATTTAGATTAGATTTATAGTTCCATATTTTGGGATGGACTTAATTAACCTCTGTTAGTTAATTGTTATTAGTAAAATTATTTTCATAAAAAAAAATCGTTGATTTGGATAAACAACGCTGATTTGGTTAACGGTCAATTAGTGGGCATTTATTGTGGGCAGTTTCTTTTTTAATTTCATCGTTTCCACTTTCTTTTATCTCGCATATCAAAACAAGTTTTTGTTTCCCTTTTTAGAAGATTTTAAAGACTGCCATTGATAGGAATAACGGGAGAAACTGCTGCCAATGTTTTGGGTTTTGTTCTTTTACCAGTAAAAAAGATAACGGGAGCATCATATTGGTAATCCTTATTGTCGTTTCTTCTTCATCTTTAGTTGCAAAGGTTTTGGGTTTGGTAAGCTTTTGAGAATTTTTTTTGATAATCAAGGTAGATTCTTATTTAGGTTTGATGCATCAATCTTTACTTCTATTACTGTAGCTCATATTCCTTCATGTAGTTTTTGTATGATTCATAGAATCTGTTCATGCAACAAGTATATTTTTCGAATGAATCAATTAATAAGCTGTTGTTAATCATAATTTACTTTGGTGTTTTTCTTTTTCATGGGTTTTAGCATTTGTCAACGTGTGATTGTTCATTGTATCACTGAAAATTTTAATTATCAAATGACGTGTTAATTGCAGTTTTCACTATTTTGTGAAAATATAAATCTCTCTCAGACTTAACTACTTTGTATGATTGAGCTGACATTTTTAAGTTTTAATTTTTTACCAGGTTATGGAGGAGTGTAGAAGCTATTCTCTTTGAAGGGGATTCATTATCTTTCCATGTGATGAAAAAGAGTATTGTTGAAATCTTGAAGAATTGTGTATGTAATCGTTGGACTGTTCTCAATCCGATTTCTTTTGTTGTACACATTTAGGTTCAAAGGAAAGTTGTTTCCTCGATTGGTTCAATCACTAGGATTAGAGCTCGCAATTTATCTTGAATTCGGTTAACATGAAAATCATAAATTGTTTCGGATTTTTTTTAATAAGGATACCCCCTCTCCCTGTATACCGTATAAAGGGAATCTCTACTAATTATTTTTTTTCTAGGAAGAACATAAGAAAACCCTATCTAGATATCTCAATCGTAGAATCATTAGAATCCCATCCAGTATTTTTTAGATATTGGACCATATCAACACAACCCAAACGAGTTAAATGAAGTCATTCTTAAGTTGTTGCTTCCTTCTTGGGAGATGATGCTTTCGGAGTGTTCACAACCTACATTAGCAAGGAAGCAACATTGATATTTGGTGGAACACCACCAATAGCAACAGATTCCTTGGTGGCCCGGAGCTCTCTCTTCACACCGCCTCCTCTATGAAACCCTAATGGTGAAATCAACTAAGAAACCTCCCTTTCTTCTCGGCTAATTTTGTTCTCCACCGGTCCTAGGGATGGTTTAGGCTAGTTACTAATTAGATCTGTGGTATACCATGTTCATAGTCTTATTTTGATTTGATGATTTAGATTCTCTGCTACTGCTTTGGGGTCTCAAAATGGAGTTAATAGATCTGTGCTTAATCAATTATGTACATCTATTGCTCAATCACGTAAATCTCATCTTCATTTATCAACACCATATCAATAATTTTAGATCCCCTAATTTGAGATTCTTATCCCTATCCTTCAATTCAATCCATGTTTCAGAGATTTTATGTTTTAAGTGATGTTATTCCCTTTTATCAGCGAGATGTTCAAAACCCAATCTATAGTTGTAATCAATGACTTGTTCAGTTTTTTTATTTTCCTTGTGGTTTTACGATTTGGTTTGTGTTTTCCTGTAAGCTTTCGGCTTGAGTGTTGCTTTGTCTGCTTTTGTTCGTCTTGTTTTTCATCTCTGTTTCCAAGTTATGGAATGGTAAGCAATCTAGATAACCATTTTATCCTTTCTCTATTGAAGTAGATCCTTGTAAGGCAAGTGTTTTTCAAAATCCCCTTTGCTTGTCTTTTTTTAGAAGTATACTCTTGGTTGTTGGAGTATGGAGTAATTGTTTGGTAGTTGGTTTCCTTTATCTGGTGCTTGTTTTTTTTATTCCCTTAAAATGTCTTGTTTCCTAGTTTTGATTTCCCCTTGGTTTGTCTGTCAAGGAAATTGGTGCGCTTCTTTGTTTAGGTTTGAATCTTTTCTGGACTTGTTTTGACTGCAAGAATCAAAATCTTTTTCTAGACTTGTTTTAGTTGCAGTTATGAAAACCCTTTTAATCATCTCATACTTATCTCTATTTCATGAAGGAATGTAGTCACCTACACAATCTTTATCTAGAAAACTTGTTACAATTAGTGGATATTTCAGCTTCAGATCCTTGCTTCTCATTGTTCAAAGATTAAACATCTAAATATATCAGCTTTAAACACAAATAGAATTGAAATTCTAAGCATCTACATCAGCAGTTTTCCAGAGAAACCTTCTTCTATGTTTTGAACATGATCAAGTTTCAGAAACTTCGTTTCAATTTGAAAGTTTCAAATACCACAGACTAACAACTATATTTATTCCTTAAGACACATCTCTATGGACCGGTGGATTTTAATTTAGACTATTGTTTCTAATTGTAATAGCTTTATGTGTTTCTAGTTTTGCTAGTATTGTATTAGGTATAATCTAGGTATATAACTCTTGTACTTGCTTTAATATTCAGTACATTTCCTTTGGTTTGCTAAGTCCTGTATTTTTTTAGCCTTGTGTTCTTGTTTCTATTTTTCATTACCTTAGTTTAAGCTAGTTGAGTCTATATGTCTATTTAGTTCTTAGTAACCTATGTAATAGGAGTATTGGCTCTAGTCTTTCAAGGGAAGAGAATGGATTCTACTTCAACACTCGATCAAAGCCAAAAACTCAATTTCAAGTTATGAATCAAGCCGACAAACAAAGAAATATACGGATATCGATCAGGCAGTTTTCTACGGCATCAAGATACAAAGGCCTGACTAGTAACTTCAATCAACTGCATCGAACACCTATACCACCAATTAAGTTTCTATGGACCCAATTAAGTTTTTATGGAAATTTTTGTGTCCATTAAATGTACATATTTTCTTGTGGAAAGCATTGACCGGAGGCCTTTCGACCTTCGACTTCAACATCCGCCCAAGATGCACTACTGATTTGAAGACTATTATCATGCTCCAATATCAAGTTGTTGTTGATTCATGGCTTACCAATCAAACTGTAATTGATGAATCTTGGGGTACTATCGACCCTCATGTAATATTCCCTTAGTAGTTTAATAAAATTCATGCTTCAAAAAAAAAAAGAAAAAAAACACACTCCTTGGTATAATTTTTGGTCATTACGTATTGCCAAAACACCCAACAACAAAACATTCGTACTATGAAATCAACAAGACATTACTCCAGAACCAAAAAGTGATCTTGGTGCACTAGGACGAGAAGAGATTGAAAATATGGTGTTGAAAATCATATTACTCAATTGTTTGTTAATACTTAATACCATTGCAGCAACAAAACAGCATCATAAATATATATATATATATATATATATAACGAAAACAAAGAAGTATAGGTATGGATTGTGAAGTTTTACCTGGTCTACTTCATTATTCCTTCACTATCATCAAAGTAAACAAAACTGACCAACGCCAATGCATAAACCACACGTACAACAGTTACCAACAGAACCGAACACATTAAGACCTTAGGTGATCAAGCTTCTCTATTACTAAATACAATGACAAAAAAATCAGGTTTTTTCGAAATATTTAAAAACATTAATTATAACGTCTAGGCTTTTTCAGTTCGACGTACTTTTGTTTAGATCTGTCAAGAGGAGAGAAGAAGAAAAACTTCATCGTTTTTCATCAAATTCAAACAACGAGAAGATATGAAATTTTGTTTTTACTTATCCATCGGGGGTATACCAATTTTATAAATTTGATGGGGTAGGTAGATAAATTGCGAGTGTACGTAGATAAAGGGGTACCGTTAACATTTGTAGGGGTATAAAGGAATGCCCTTTCAAAAAATGATAAGTTCAAGGAAGAATTTATGTATGTTTATCGTACACCACTAATAAGGCCCTTGTTAGCAATTCGGTGTACGGGAAACGTTCGGAACGACATATTACACATATTATTTGTTTTGACGGAAGATAAATTCGGTCCACTATTCGATCAACCATTTCTAATTCGGGGATAATTCGGAACGGCATACGTACGTGCAAAATTCTTTTTAGATATTTGAATATGGGAGAGAAATTTCGGCCCCTATATAATATTAAATTAGTAAGTATTCGTAATTTTAAAAGCCTAATTGTAGTATATGTATAATATTTTAAGAAGAGTACACGGAGAAACATAGGAATTCTATGGTTTAAAGGGTTACTAGCTCTTAACCCGTGCCGTAACGGCACGGGCATCATTTTTTCTTGGTGATGTGTATCTTCCAAAATAACTTTTGGATATAATCATCTTTTTTCCTTTTAGTTGGATTAAGCCTCTCATAGGGATAACCCCCTTAGCAATCACGTAAGACTTATTTTAATGTTCATGAAGACATTTGGATATATATATATACAGACATGGAAAGTTATTGATTACTTGCAGGTGTACCTTGATGAACGAAACTGCATCAACAAACTTAAAATCAATGTACCTGGTGTACTTAATCATATAAAACTTGGGATTAGGACATTTGTTATTGTACAACTACATTAACTTTATATTAGTCACTGAACACTGATTACAAATGATGTTAATGAGCAGCTAAATTTATCTTTCCCCGAAACCTTTAAGGAAACATAAGATTGCGATCATTTTAGACGCCTTCAAGCATGTCAATTACTATTTTGACTATCAACAAAGGAGCTTCCAGCAAGTACCGATATTACAAATTGAATGGTCCTTGACCAATTCTCAAGTAACATCCTCAACTACATCCCTTCTCTATCATCCCTGAAAATTTCAAACAAAACGTTAGGCAAATTAAGGTCATGGATGGTCCAAGGATGTACCCCACTTACGTTAAGGTCACCATATTTGTTAAGGTGTTGAAACTTCAAAGTTACATGGTATGAATATGAACACCACATGATGCAAAGTTAGCAATGCATGTATACCTACCTAATAAACAAAAAATAAGAGTGAATTTAGTTATAAGATCCATCAAATGAAACTTAAAAACTAAAAGAAAATTAAATATACTATGAAGGATCAGAGTTCAACGCATTTAAAACTTCGTTAAGAAACAACATAATTGGTGTTTCACGACAACTGGAAGTGCATAAGGGGACATAAAAATACAAATTTAACATCAGAACTAAAACAAATTGATTGATCCATTTATGAAATATAACAACACTGATATTCTCGAAGTTTAATGACAGGGTTGTGTGAGTTACGCTATAGCTGGACACGAAAGTAGTTACACTGCAGAAAGGGACAAACATCTAGACGTACAAATAAAACATTGGGTTATTATTCGTAAAGGTTAGCTTCCTCCTTCCTATGGCAAGTCTTTTTGGTGGGATTTCATCTTCCAAATCTATTCAAGTTAAACGACTTAATTATTAGTTGGTAATTCATCACCAAATTCAATATCTGTTCAAAACTGGCAGCCCACCTTAGTCTTTCATCTTTCTTAATTAAAAATAATCAGATTGTTTAACGGTTGATATAGATACATGTGGGTTGCAACCATAATGTTCTTAACTTCTTATGGAAGAATGTATTTTCAGTAAGGCTATGAGGATGCTTCAAAAAAAAAAAAGTAAGGCTATGAGGGGCATACCTCCCCGTTCATGAATAATTAACTCCAATGTGGTGGATCCGACAATATATTGGACCTCAATGTCGAGCACAACATATAAGGATGGACCTGGATTTCCAAAGGAAGCAGGAACCTACATCAGATTAATCATTTCCGAGCACAACAAATACGGATGGCCCTGGATTTTCAAAGGAAGTGGGAACCTACATCACCAACTATTTGCACTTAGAGCAACAACAAAACCGACGCTAAATAAAGTATGCTCTAAGATAGTTGCCCTTGGTGCCTCCCTTTTCAAGTCGTGAATACCGAAATGAAATATTCATCAAGGAAGTAACCAACAAGATTATAGTGATTAGTGTCTCTTTGGTGCACCATCTGAGCTGAATAAATTCCTTTATGATGCATTTGTAATGCAGCTAATGTGGTATAGCTCCATGTTTTAGATAATTTTTGAGCATAAGAATTAATAATCAATATTGCTATGTAACTTCGCGATGTGCACAACAACACAATTTTATCCATATCATCACTTACTGTATTAGTTCCTTCCACCATATGTTAGTTGTTGTAGTGCGAGCATGCTTGTTCGATGTGCCTCCTTTATGCTGAAGTCTTTGCTTATATATTTTGCAGATTCATTAGTTGCGTTAGCATCATTGTGTCGTCGATTAGACTGTTGAAGAAATTCGGTAGTTTGTTGCACTTTGTAACTGCGGTTTCTCGACTAACCCACCAAACGTCTCTGCAATCAAGCACTATAGGTTACAGTATAGAAATATAGAAATGACTTTTAAATTCCTAACAGTAAGCATCTTCTCAAGTTTACTGTTGCAACATTGGGAACTCTAAATGACCCAGTAGCTAATAATAAGAAATGCTAACCAACCTGATGAGAGTTCACCCAAAAATGTTTAAAAGATCAAGGATATTGATAAGTTAATAACATCAAAAAAATGTAAAATTCCTCCACTACTTATGTCATTATAAATTCTTATGGATGATTGATATTAGTAAATAGCATTACTCACCTTATCACTCCTTTTGTTGGATAATAATGTTACTCTGCTGAAACTCATTTCAGAGTTTTTGTCAAACATCTAAAAGAAATAATTACTCTTTCCCTGTTGACAAATCACCTTAATTAAATCACCAAAATTTTATAAATAATTATGCTCATAGAGTCTCCTCTTTAGAATCACATCTAAAGAACACAACCTAATCGTATGGGTTAGGAGACTTATTATTTGCCATTCTAATATCCCTAATCGCAGAAATCCAAAGATTGGTATTATAAATCTCACACTTACATACTCAAGAGAATTAAAATTACCATTTTTAAAAATTTGATGAAATAATGAACCAAAAATTGAAAGAAAATCTAATCTCTTCATGGACTCACTAATCATACCTTAATCTGATTGTTAAACCAAAAATTGAAAGAAAATTTGATCTCTTCATGGACTCGCTAAATCATACCTGTAATCTGATTGTTGTTTTCCCAAAAATATCAAAATCACAGATCACTAATTCATCTTCCCTGGTACAGAAAACCAAAATCAGGGAAAACAGCCCTATGATTAACAGGAGGAACAAAATACGCCCTAAAAAGAAACACCTTAAAACTATTATTCATCTTCCCTGCGTGTTCCATGTACAAACGACGACTCATTTTCTTTTTTCACATAGGCGACATATTTTTCACAGGACGATGGGGTGTTCGGTTGGGTGCATCCGTGAATTTTCATTCATAAGATTGGAAAGAATTCCACACGTGCGGGTAATGGGTGTGGTCTGCACAACCACGACCATAGATTTATCTTTTCCCAGAATAAATCCTGGCCACCACTCAGATAGGCTAAGTTAGCCAAACTGTGCTTTATATTTAAGATATAGAGAATATATAAACTCTTAATCAAAAATTAGCAAGTGGAACTGTGGTCAGACCAACCGTATAGGGAGTTGGAGGTCGCAGGTTCTCTTCCTATTCTACTCAAACATTTTTGATCGGAGTTGCATTCGAACGCGATTAGTACGGATGAAATTCGAATTCGGAACTATTCGCGTATAATTCATCGAATTACGTACTAGGATATAAGGTAAGCCTGCTAATTTTTTGGATGGCGCCCCACTCTCTATTAGTGCCTCAGGAGAATTTGGATACTCATCTTTTCGATATAACTATTTGTTGTTTTTTTCCTATAAATTAAAACTTTCTCAAAGATAATTGCGCAAAAAATCATATCAATAGGCTACAAACAAAATGAAATTGGGGATTCAATGGATAAAAATGTCCAAAAAATATATATAGGGGGGCTCGATTTATGTTAAAGTACAAATATGCCCTTTATTAGACTTATTACCTTGTTACTCATCTCATAACTAACCTAAATCTAATTAAAATCCAAAATTTAAATTTAAATCTATTTCTTTTTTCTTTTATTTTTTTTTGTAAAAGAAAACTAATTTTATTGAACCATACAAAAATACAACATACCAACTTAAGCCAGACTTGTAGTTGCAGGAAATCCTACACTACACCCTTGATAAGAATTTACTGTAATTAAGATATATTTGAAGATTAAAAACAACACTTTATTATTTGATTCTCAGAAATGTTTACAAGAAATGGAAGAAATCAAGAATACAACCACTCTCTTGAATTTTCTCTCTCCTCGAGACTTTTTCAACACTCAAAAATACCTCTCCCTTTTCTGAATTTACTGGGTCTCTTTATATAGGATTGTTACATAGTGGCTGACAGCTAATCTGTCCTTTAATTTCGGATCTGACTCGCGATCTTATCGCATTAGTTATAATGTCCATTCTCGCAAGCGTCGTGACCATCGCAGGATAATCACACTCTTCCCGTGTTTTTTTATTCGTCAGCTATTACGTCATTCTTCAAATCATTCTGTGACACTCGTGAAGTGTTGTTGAAGAACTCGCGATGATGTTCGCAGAAATGTTGTTAATCTCACAAGAATAATATCATGGCGATATTTTGGTCCTACATCTTGCCTCTTCTCATGTATTTTCTGCGAATGAAGAAATATCATGAGAATTGAATCTTTTATAATGTCGCGGCTGTTTATCTTTTTGCACTCTTCTGCTATGACACGTTTTTGTATTCTTCGCCAACTGTTTTCACGTATTTTTTCTTCCATTCAACTGTTGACACGTCATTTTCAACCGATGTGATCTGACCGTTCAGGTCCTTTCTTTGCATTAATTGCATTCATCTTCTCGAGAATTTTCTTCTTCTATAAATACTTCTTTCATTCTTTTCTTTTCTTCTTTTTACTTCTTATTTCTTCTCTCTGCAATCTCTCTGCAATTTTACTGTTCTTCCGTAAATTGCGCATCTATTACTGCTGGGATTTCTTTCTCGTTCTTCAATCTTTTCCTTCATTCCCATACTCAAGAATGGTTGCTCCAGGTCATAAAAATTTGGCTGCTTTTGGTGAGATGCGAGAAAAGCTTAAAAATAAAGGTTTTACTTTGTCTACAATTCCAGATCAGAGCCCTAAATCTGAACTTTCTATCAAATTATTTTCTGATCATCAGTGTTCTCGCGAGAAAGTTATAGTATCGCTAGGTCAGCTTGAAGCTGGTCTTCCCATTCCTCTCTACGATCCTGGGCTGCCTTTGTTTTATGAGATACTTTCTCATCCAAAATTCTCACGAGCTATATATCAACTAGGTGGGGATTGCATTCGTCTGCTGTTGGAGTACGCTACTCGCGCCGCTGATAAAAAATCTCGCTACCCTGATACTGTGAAGAATCCCAAATTCAAGGATGTTCTGATTATTCCCGCAATGTACACTGTAGATAATTTCTTCATAAACTATGACATAATCCCCATGAAGAGGGATAACACCTGCTGGGGTGTCCGATTGAAAAATAAAGATGATGTCACTAAAGATAAAATGCTTATGCTGGATATCGATTGGCATACTAGTACTAATCAAGGTCCGCGTCATTCTAGCGATGAAAAATGGTTCATCTTCCCTCTAATTTTAGAGGGTTCATATATCGCTGGTACCCATACTTTACCTGCGAATCTCACAGAATACCGGCCGTGGGTATTCAACTGGCCTGAGAGAAATAAAAAAGTATGTTTTCTTAATTTTTTGCATAATAAATTACCATTATTATTTTCTTCATGTCTTTAGATTCTCGCTGGCTATTTCATTTTTATCAGATTGAAAGGTTGAAAGCCAGCTATGATAAGCTAGGAAAACTTGCTACTTTCTTAGCTCTCAAATCTCTCACAGATGAAGTAAGAAATATTTCTTTATAACTTTTTACAATATATTATTGCCTCTATTTCTTATTTTTATCTGTGTTCGCAGGAAATTGAAGAAAGAGCGCATGTGAAACCTGCGAGAACTAAAGAGAAATCCACAGTTGGTCGCAAGGGTAAATTTACTGCCCCTCTCAAAGAGAATTATGTTGCTCCTCGCAGAGAGAAATCTGATGTTCCTCCCTTAAAGAGAAGAAAAACCCAACTCTCTTCTTCTTCAACTCTTCAATCTAATAAAGAAAACTTGAGTAACAATGATGATGATGATGATGATGATGAAGACGAAGATAATAATGACATATCTCCTATAAAGGATTCCTCTTCTCCTGAATCTCCTATGACCTAATTATCTAAGATTTTTGGCGATGTCACGCATGGTATTTCAAATGATTATGGAGATGAAGCTGTTAATGAAGTATCTCAAGCTCTCGCAAAGGTTTGCAATGATTCTTTCCAGGTAATCTCAAGATCTCTGACTCCCAGTCTTTTGAATTCACCCAGCATTTTGGTATGTTTTCACTTCTTTGCCTCTTCTTTGTACCTTAGATTTCAAATTATATCCGTCTTAGTAATTTTTATATTTCTTCGCAGGCTGGAAGAGCTTCTTTTATCGCTGCCTCAGATTTGGAGAAAAGACGTGCCGACCTTTGCAACAAAAATGAAAACTTAAAGTCTAAATCTGTAGATCTTCGCAAGCAAAAGGAACAGTTGGAATCTGAAGCTATTGATCTTCACAAGAATAAAGGAGAATTAGAAGCTGAGGTTGCTGAGCTTCGCAAGAAGAATAAGAAACTAGAAATTGATGCTTCAAGTGATAAACAAAAGATTTCTTATCTTGAAAAAGCTAATCAGCAACTCTATGGTATAAACTTTTCCTTCTTTTCTTTTCCTTCTTTTGCCTTATTTTGGCTCATTCAAGTAACTATTTTTGCAGATATTTATGACCTTACTGATGAGGCTACAATCTTCCGATCTTTCCCTGAACTTGAAGATGAGGATACCCTTCTTTCTCGTCTTAATAGTTCTTTAAGTAGTTTCTCAAATGATCAAATTAGATCTCTTTCCATAGATGAGCTTAAATCCAAACTTCATTTCTTAAAAATTGAGCACAGATTCAACTTGGGCTTAACCAATAAGTTTAAGCGTCTTTATCTTGAATCGAAAGAAGAAATTAATAGATTGGGAAGTAAGAATAGTGATCTTATTGATGAGAAAGATCTTATTGTTAAAAATGGTGCTCCAGCCCTAGCATATTTCCATAAAATTCTTACTGATGTTAAAATTGAGAGGGATAGACTTACCGGTGAAAATCGAGATTTTCTTGCGAGAGAGGACCAAGTTCTCTCTTGTCTTCTTATTAGCAATGATGAAGAATTTGCTTGGGCTGCGAAAGTTCTTGATAATGCCAGAAATAATCTAGGTGTAGATGTTAGTCTTCATACTGAACAAGAAGTCTTGATTAGAGACATGATTTCTGAAAGAGAAGGTTTCTAATTATTCATTCTCATTGATCCTTCGTCTTTTATATTTTGCTACTAAATTTTTGATTTGCCATTCTGTACTCGCAGGAGTTGATAAAAGATACTCTGTCAGAGTTAAAGAACTTGAAGATGATAATGGAGTGCTTGCAAAAATTCTAGCTTCTCGCAACGAAAAGTATTCAAAACTGAAGGAACAGTTAGGAATTATGAGAAGAAATTTTAGTAACACTCTTGTTGGTGTTCGCAATGACTCTATTAAATTGGTCTGCGATGACCATCAAATTCCTCATTATGAGTATCCTGACATTTTGCATGAAGTTCCACAAAATGTCCCTGATCTTGTCATTTCTGATAGCGAAGCTGAAGATTCTGAAGAAGATGAAGGTCATGATGAAGGTGGTGGGGATGAAGAAAAGAAATCTGACGAAGACAACGGTGGATCTAATTAGATTTCTTATATTCTCCCTGTAATATTTGTACACTTATCCTTTTCTCTTTGTAATATACTTGCTGCGAATTTCTCCAGCTTCTAATGTTTTCTAGTGTATGAACTTCTTCTTATCTCTTCCTGCATATATTAAAAGATAATTTCTTTTGTGCAATATGGTTAAGTAATATATTTATAAGTTTTTGGCTATCCATTTGTAAATCTATTATATAAATATGCGTAAATCTGTTATATAAAGATGAATAAAAATATTATCGTTATGTTCATTCCCATACTTGCTTATGTTATTCGTCTGCAATATAAAAGATTTAGCATATTAGATTCTTAATAAAATTGTGCAAAAATTGCAACCATAATCTCGCAGTCATGTGTTTATTTCTTGTGGTCTTAGTTTGCCTTTCTAATTAAAGGTCTTATTTCGCCACGTTTCTTTCTGTGACAAAATCGCAGGACGTATTTACATTCCCATTTAAAGACCCCTTATCCATATATTGTCAAATGTCTGCGACAATATGACAGGTCTAAATTATTTGCGAGAATAAAGCCCCATGACATTGTCGTCTTGCGATGAAATCGCAGTACGTCCTTACACTTTCATGTAAAAACCCATTGATCTCATCTTAACTTTTTTGTATGGCTTGTTGCCTCTGTATTTATCACACGACAATATGACAGGCCTAAATGTTCTTACGAACACAAATCCCCATGACATTGTCGTCTTAAGACACTTATCAGCTCCCTAATGGAGGGTGCCGCCCTTACTCCCCCCCTGGTTGTCCCTTCAAGGAGGGCACATCAGCCATACAAGACTAGATCCTCCCATCCAGTCTTAACAACAACCAATTTTTTTCGCATACTCTTATCCTTTATGCCTATATGGCTTATAGTTACGAGACTGCACCCTAAGTGGGGTTTTCTTGAGGCCGAGTACATCATAGCCAAGACTTACCAAAAATGGCCAGGGTAGGTTCGTCCATCCCGGGCACTCTTGGCTCAACCGTGTACCTCGGCGCCTTGGTCATACTCTGCACCCCTTAGAAGATACCCTTGGTCGCCCAACCAGGGTATAACCTTATATAGTTGGAAATCCAAAGTATCTCTCCTGGATATGTATCTCAAAGAGATGGACCCCAGTCTCCGTGACTCAGGTTCCAACAGCGGTATAACCTTATCCCTGAGCCACGCAAAGAGATACCCCCTTATATGACGCACTTTAGGTCTTACATTTGCCTCTTGCGAAATTTTATCCTCGAACTAGGGTGTACGCCATATAGGTTCGTCCCATTCTTATGTCTCTGCGAAATTTTATTCGCGTTTCTTGCGAGTATTGCAACTCTGATGAAATTTCTTTTCCTTGATCTTATCTTTATTTGCATTTCAACTCTTGTATAACTTCTCAATTTCATTTATTTCATTCAAACTAAATATCTTTTTGAAATATTTTCTTCAACAAATCATTCCCAAACTTCTTAAATTTCATCATTTTACCTTTCTACTTACTACCTTCTGCTTCTCCATTTTTGTTGCGTTTTGTTGTTTTCTCTCCATTTGCGAGATGCTCTCCGCATACAGTTTCCAACTTATGTTGATTTCGCAATATTCCCTCCTCTCGCCGCTCTATTGTATCAACCATCATCTTATCACCTCTTTGTTTTTGCTTGATGTTTCATTTCCAATTTCTTCTATTTTCTTCCCTTTCCTCGCAAGATTCCATATCAATTTCATAGCATTTCTTCCCATCAGCCCATTCTCCCTTTATTATTCCAACACCATTAGGATGAGGAAATTTAATACATTGGTGGAAAGTTGACGCCACACCTAATATTCTATGTAGCCAAGGTCGGCCAATCAGGGCATTATAAGGTGATTCAATATCCACAACGCAGAATAAAATCTTTTAAGATAACCCCTTTAATGGAATTCGCATTGTAATTTCCCATTTGGGCTTATTGGCAGTACCGTTGAAACCATAGATTTTATAGGTTGATGGTATCAAGTCCTCGTATTTTCCACCCATGGTTCTGTAAGTATGATAAAATAAGATATCAACTGAACTTCCAGTATCTATTAGAACTCTGTTAGTGGCCCAGGAGTCCTCAGTTTTATCATCATTTTCTTCATCTTCTTCTTTTATTTGTTTTGGATTTATTTCTAACCTTACTACCAATGGGTTGTCATGCATCTCGCCAGGCTCTGGTACTTCTTGCACAGTGAAGGAAATAGTTTTATTGTGTCATTCCTCTAATGGCGAGACTCTCGCAATATTCATTATCTCTCTTCCATCTGCATCTCTCGCGAAGACTCTGCTTAGAACATTGTCGTGGAAATCCTCAATAGTTTTGTATGAATGTAAGATGAAATTACAGAAAAAATTCTTCGCCTTGTCTCCAACCTCTATCACAAATGTTTCTGCTCCTTTTACAGTATTCACTCTGCGAATATCTGGTGCTGGTGGTAACTGTTGAGATTGCGGATGTCCTATTAGAAAATGATTTAACTTTCCCTGATCAATCATCCTCAAAATTATTCTTTTTACATTCCTGCAATCGTTTATTGAATGTCCATGGAAATGATGATAAGGACAAAATTCTTGATTTCGATTATTTTGATGTGGCTCCTTTCCCATATTCCAGGGTGATGGTATATTTTTCATCAAAATGATAGCTTCCCAAATTTTTTCTATGCTAGTATTCAGGGGTGGCATATTAATTTCTTCCCATATTACTCTTTGATTCCCTTGTCCTCTGAAATTATTTGGCCTCTGACCACCATAAGTCTCTTGCAACTGATCAAGTCTTTGAATTTTATTATTTCCTCCGCAATTGTAATAATTCCTTTCTATTTCATACTCCTCTTGATCTCGACTTCCCATGGCTACTAACTTCTGCTGGTTTTCAATTACCACTTTCTCTTGATGTGGCTGCGAGGTGCTCGCTACATTGTTAATCATTTTAGGAAGTAAACTCCCGCTCGCCGCTATTGAGCTGGTGTTTGCGATTGGATATGATTTCATCTCATTTTGTTTATCTTCCAAAGAAATGTATTCTTCTTGTAGTTCTCGTAGCTCAGTCATTGTGATGGTACTTTTGATTCTGAAAATTTGTATGTACATCAGATTGGTTGCGAACATTGCATTAATGAAAGATAAAAATGAGGTATCTCACATCCACTCTTCCTGTCATTTCACTGCACATTGTCTTCCATCTTATGGTTAGGTGTTTCAAACTCTCGCCAATCCTCTGTTTTAACCCAAATGCATCTTCAATACCGGGCCGCGAAGAATTGTTTCTTATATATGCTCCCAGAAATGTAGCTCGCAAATGGTCGAAAGAAGTTATTGTATTTTTAGGTAAGCCTTCGAACCATTTTAACACCTCACCAGTTAAACTAGATGCAAAGTATTTGCATAACACAACATCATGGTTTTCCCATTGTAGCATGCACCTAACATAAGCCTTGACATGTTGAAAAGCACAGGTAGTCCCATCGAAGATACTGGTTAATGCTGGTAAATTGCATTTTGGAGGGATTCCTCCTAATTGTACTTCTTGAGTGAATGAAGTTCTCGCATCTTCTTCAATGGCTTCATCAAGTTGCCTTCTGCATCCTTCTCTTCTGTTATTCAACATTCCCCTCATTTCTGTTAACTCTCTTAAAATTTGTTCATTCCCCGCTGAATTTTGCTCTATTGGTCTTTTCAGTGCAGCTTCTCTTCCTCTGCGCTCGTGTCTTTATTGTCCTGCGAGATTTTTTGCTTCTTCTTCAGCATCTTCATTCTTCCTTCTCCTGCGATTTTCCTCTTCACATCCTTCTTGAATTCGCAACTGATTATGCCTTCCCATTTCTTCTCCGCGAGTTTCTTCATTCCTCATCATTTCCCTTCACTGTCTTTCTATTCTCCTTTGTATTCTGTCATATTCCTCATTGATATTGCTGCTATGGTGATTTTGTGTGCATCTCCTTTCTTGATTTTCATGATTATTCTGCCGTATTGCTTCTTGAAACTCTTGTTCTTCAACTTCTTCTCTTAATCTTTCTCTTTCGCAAGCTAGACGTGCTTGTTCAGCATAATGCCTCTCAATTTCATCCTCAATGATTCTTTGATTTCTTTGGATTTCTCGCCCATGTAATATTCTTCTACCTTCTTCTCGATTTTCTTCACCATCTTGGTTATTTCCACGCTCTTGATTTCTATTATCATGTCTATCATTCGCAGTTTCACCGCGTGTAACGTATCGATCATTAATCATCTCTTCTTCTCCATGATGCTGCTCTTCATTTGGATTTTTCATTTCCTCTCGGATATTTACTCCAGCATTTCTCATAGGGGAATTTCGCCTTGGTTCTTCTCTAAATGATCTTAAACTTGATCTAGCAGTACTTCTTGATCTCCTACTTTGTAATCTCAAATTCTCCATTCTTAACTCGTGATTTTGTCTTGTTAGATTCGCACGTTCTTCCGCCTCTAACCTCCCTTCCTCTTGTATTCTTTGTCTTAAAACCTCTACTGTTTCATTTCCATCATCTCCATGTATTAATCCTCTATTTACTTCTCGGTTTCTTTCTTCTCTTCTTTCATTTATTAATTGTAGATCTTCTGCTTCTTCCATCGAATCTGATCGCCAAGTATGCACACTCACCGTGTCGTAATCCACAGCTCTATCTTGTATTGTGTTTGTTGATTCGGCTGTTGAATTTGATTTTGTCCTTCATTCCTTGTTCTATTTCTTCTTGTTCTGAATCTTGAAGATTCTCCTATTTCACTTGTCTCACCTCCTACAAGTCTTTTGCTCCTCCTTACGGTTGTTGGTGGTTCTGATGTATTTCTTCTTCTAGCCATTAATCTTCAAGAGTTGTTGGAAATTGCGTAAAAATCCTTCACTATCTACTCCAAATTCTTCTCAATCACAATGTCAATTCTTATCTTTTTCTTCATGAAATCAACAATTCATCCCTGTTTCGGGCGCCAAAATGTAGTTACAGGAAATCCTACACTACACCCTTGATAAGAATTTACTGTAATTAAGACATATTTGAAGATTAAAAACAACACTTTATTATTTGATTCTCTATGTTTATAAGAAATGGAAGAAATTAAGAATACAACCACTCTCTTGAAATTTCTCTCTCCTCAAGACTTTTTCAACACTAAAAAATACCTCTCCATTTTCTGAATTTACTGGGTCTCTTTATATAGGATAGTTACATAGTGGCTGACAGCTAATATGTCCTTTAATTTCGGATCTGACTCGCGATCTTATCGCAGTAGTTATAATGTCCATTCTCGCAAGTATCGTGACCATCGCAGGATAATCACACTCTTCCCGTGTTTCTTTATTCGTCAGCTTTTACGTCATTCTTCAAATCATTCTGTGACACTCATGAAGTATTGTTGAAGAACTCGCGATGATGTTCGCAGAAATGTTTTTAATCTCGCAAGAATAATATCATGGCGATATTCTGGTCCTAGAAGACTACAAAGAGACTCAAGACCCTAGTTAGTAATTTGGCGAATAATACGCGTATTATTCGTTCCCGCATTAATCCGCTTTCGTTTGGCGAACTGTTGTAACACCAAACATGGTTCGCGTCTATTATGAGCTTCCCGGACAATTCGCGAATATGAATTATTCGTTGGTATCATACGGACACGTGGTGGTGAGTTGGGCGGAAGTATTTTAAATTTTAAAATATTTAGGGCATGGTAGAATATCAAAATTTAGGGCATGGTAGATTATCGAACTCATGACCTCTAAGTTAGTAGACAACACTACAACCACTGGGCTATGCGTTGATTGCTGGTCTATTTCCATATACTACGAATATATACCAGTTTCATCATAATTTTTACCTATTATCCAGTGTAAAAGTTGTTTTTATATAATATAACATAGCCGAATTTTGAGCAACGATTTAGTATCTCAAAAACGAATTATACACGTACGTATAGCGTTTTGTATTACTCCCGCATCACGAACCATTGAACGGATTTTTAACCGAATTTAATTTTTACGAATCCGTATAATACTCGTACGTTTTCCGTTCGTACGTATATCATATTCCGAATTGCTAACTAGGCTCAAGACTAGCAAAAGAAAGACTCAAACCAATAAACAACAAAAGAAAACTCAAACCTAAATCTAATTCACGACCATTTTCTTTATCTCTTCTTATTTTCTTCCATTTTCTTTTTCTGTCACTCGTTTCAACGAATCAATGACGATTAATCGCAGATTCTCATAAAATTTCATCGTCGATTAAACTCTTCATATAAAAGATGAAAATGTCAAAGGAAAGGGGCAGAAAAGGAAAAATGAACATGTTGAATATCAAAATCAAGAATTGGTGAATTAATGAGTTCAAACAAAAGTCAATACTCTATAAATGACTTCTATGAGGTATGAATCGACAAACCCGCCATTTATTTCTGCTTTTGCTTGGTTTAAATGTTCGATTCAACTAAGAACTAAGTTAGGATTTAAAAAACAATTTCTGAAACTTTTTACGAATTTGGGAGTTTTTATTTTCCCAGCACGGCTAGGAAAATAAGACTCTCAGCCATAAAAGAAGTCTATGGTTCGGGAACAATATTACCCAGCCGTAAGTGTTTGTCTATAATTATGATACTCCTAGCAGCAAGTGATTATGATAACCATAAAAAATCAGAGGTTGAATACACGTTCAAAGAGTTTGAAAAATGTTGTATGATATGTATTGAACTTTGTTACATGCATTTATTGAACATAGTTTTTAACATAATTGAGAAAGGAAAGGAAAAGAAGAAGACGAGAACACAATAAACAACACCAGGAAATGACATGACTCCAGCCCCTCCTTGTAATAAACCATTGGGTGCAGAAAAAATGAACCAAAATGCATTTGTAATTAGTAGGGCCACAATACAAGAAAGTAGTAAACGTGCAATCATGGTTTCTCAATGATAAAATGAAGAGATTCAATAAGAAGACGTATCTAGATGCACCTACAACAAGAAAAATCATTGATTTTATGGTCTCTTTTTTTTACGGAAAAGGACAAATTTTATAAGAAACTCCTAGTATCCGGAAAAGTGACAAAGATAAGAGTTGCACAGATGTGTGAATCACAGCATCTCAATTACATATTAATGATGATAAACTGGAACCCCCTAAAAATATTAGTGCTCATTGTACAATTAAACAACAAACATTTTAACCTCAATAATCAACAGTTGCTTAGTGTTCCTGACCAAATTATTGTAGAGCCTATTGTTCCTATCGTTCCATATACACCACAAAATAACAAAGGGTAAATAACTTCACAGCCTCTTCACCAATTTCTTGATTTTTTTTGTTTCCCCACTCCCAAATTGTTCTTTTAACATCACTTGAGTGCACCCAACTGATCCCAAAGCTTTCTAAGAAATAATCACACACATGTAGTTTTACAATGCTGAAAAAGATGAGAATTTGTTTCTATATGATGGCCACAAAGAAGACAAGTTAGGTCTCAAACCAAACCTGCACTGTGTAATTTATCCAAAGTATCACCACCAATATAACACAAAGTCCTGACTATGAATGCCACCTTCAAAGGGATTTTAAGATTCCAAAGTTTTTTGTCAGAGAAAGAAAGAAAACCATTCATTTCCAAGGAAGAATATGCATTTGCGATTGAGAAACATTCACCTCTACCAAACGTCCAATGCCTACTATCTTTATCACCATCCAAAGTACTCAACAAATTACCTGGCTCTCCAATCACCTGCAACAAGTTTATAATCTCTAGCATCTCATGCATATTCATACTTCTTACAAAACTGAAATCCCAAGCTCCTTTAGAAGAAATGCTATCCTACAACACAATATTCTTCTTTTTAGAAAGATGAAACAAAGCAAGAAAAAGTGTTCTTAAAGGATGCCCACCCACCCAAACATCATCTCAGAAATATATACTGCTACCATTTTCCACAAGCAAAGAAGTACCTTATTTAAAAAAATCTCTAGATTTCAGGATGCTAGACCATAAACTAAAAAACACATATATTTTATTAGACTGGGTTGGAGATAATGTTTCAGTGGCATCTCCATATTTCTAGTTTATCATTTTCCTCCACATAGCATACTTTTCACTACCATATCTCCAAATATATTTGGCATGAAGAGCTTTATTTACCAACTTCAATTTCTTAGTCTCCATTCCACATCCACATTTTGGTAAAGCAACTTTTGACCAACCAACCCAACTCCTCTTATTAGAAGTATTACTTCAACCCCATAAAAATTCCTCATAATTCTCTCCATCTGCTTCACTATACTTACTGGCATTTGAAACACATAAAGCTAGTAAACATGCGAGCTTTCCTACATACTTTGGATCATGATTAGCCTCTTACCTTTAGATAAATAAGTTTTCTTCCAAGTTGTGAGTTTCTTTTGAAATTTTTGCATAATATCATTCCAAACAGTCTTGCATTTAGACTTACTACCAAGAGGAATACCTAAATATATTTTAGGTAATTGAGTGAGAGAGCAACAAAAAATATCAGCACATACCTCTTTATTATGTAATTTCCCCAGACCTACCATTGTGTTCTTCTTGAAATTGACTTTCAAACCAGAAATAGTTTCAAAAGAAATGAGAATACACTTCAGATTGCTAATTTTGGCTTCGTCATCCTTGAGAAATACAATTAAGTCATCTGCAAACTACAAATGAGTAATAATAGTACCTTGTTCTACTATTTAGAAACCAGTGATTAAATCTTGATATGCAGCTTTCTTAAACATCAAGGATAAAATCTCAACTACTAAAATGAAAAGAAAAGGTGAGCTAGGATCTCCCTGTCTAATACCTTTTTGAGTTTTAAACAAATCAGTAGCTTTTCTTTTTAAAAGTACAACAAATTTTGGAGTAGTGATGCATCATTTTATCCAACTTCTCCAATTATGACCAAAACCAAATCTATCTAACACCCCATCCACATAAACCCAATTTATATTGTCAAAATCCTGCTCAAAATCCACTTTCCATATGATACATGTTTCCAATTGTCTCAGTATAAAGTCAATGGGTACTGAAGCAATCAAAATACCATAATGGATTTTCCTTCCATGAACAAAAACACTTTGAAAATCTGATACTATTGATGGTAGCACTTTCTTCATTCTTTCTGCAAGCATTTTAGAGATTATGTTGTACACACTCCCTATTAAGCTTATAGGTTTAAAATTGTGTAAAGAAATTGCACCATTGTACTTAAGAATTAAATTAAATAATATTTGTGCAGTCTAATCTCCAGTCTAGCACACTGGATTTCTCAAATTATTTCACCACCAACATCAAAATCCTTCTTACTAAACTTCCAACCATGTTTGTAGAATTTCATTATGAAACCATCAGGAACAGGGCTCTGTTTGCTCCAAAATTATCCACCACCTTCTTAACTTCCTCTTTAGAAAAAGGTATCTCCAAATTTATGTTCTACATAACATAAATGGAAGGCATTTCAAGTTGCTCAAACCCATGCCTAGATTTATGTTACTTAGTGAATAAAGAAGTATATAAAGATTTAGTTTCCTCAGCTATCTTCTTCATGGCATAGCACAAATTTCCTTCAATCTACAAACAATTGATGATGTTGTGTTTATTTTATTTTTTTAAAAACAAGTTAATGTAAATAACTAGAATTTTATTCTTCATCTTTCTTTAGCTCTCTAAGCCATCTTTCTAGCTAAATTTAGAGACAATGAAGCATGCTTCACTTTAGCCTACTCTCTAGCCACCACATCATCATCACTTAACACTTGAATATCTTCTAAGTTATCAAGCACATCAATTGTGAGCTCTAGATTATCTAATTATGACTTCAAATTACCAAAACTATCCTTTTGACAATTATTAATAATGAATTTCATTGTTTGCAGTTTTTTGGCAAAGATAAAACTCGGCTTACCATAATAAGATAAATTGTCCCACCATATTTTAAGATTTTTCACAAAATCAGGATGATTAAGTATGAAAGTTTTTAGAGAATTGCTCAGTCGAACTCGCATGCGTTGCTATCTCAAGCATGTTTGTCAATATTAGTGATCAAAACTATAAAGTCTTTGATTTCTAGTCTATTATAGCTAAGGTCTCGGACTATGATAGAAATTGTAGTTGAGATCAAGAACTCCATGGCAATCATCATACAATACGAAGAACTACTCAAGTAACTAGTTGATCTTCATCGACTAAAAGGTATGTGGAGACTTGAACTTATCTATCACTCAAAAGTGTATCTACTCTATCTCCTATCTTGAGACAAAAATCGCATTACTATATAGACTAAGATTATACACATATGATATTTCGAGCTGAGTATATCTCGCTTATCTATTTCTCGAAATTTGTGTTGGTAAAGCTTTCGCTTTAGCCAAGTTCATCTTTACCTAGTGACGAAAGTCATGTTATGTTTCAATCAGTTTGAAAATTGCTTTGACGAAAAATAGTTTGTGAATAACAACTATATAACGTCCTCTGAGAATGTTTCAATGATTGAAATGAAAGTTTAGACAATATAACCATTGTAGGATATAAGCATTGTTGTGGCAACACATATATGTATAAGTCCTTAGTGCTTGAACAGAAGTTTGTGAAATTTGTTGATCAAGTGAAACCGGTGTAGTGCGTGAGCTTCAGTCCGCGAAATGGCGGAAGTTCTCGACCGAGAATTTCTGCTGGAGTTTGTGAACTCCATCCGGGAACTTAAGTCCGCGAACCCAGTCCGCGAACTTGAGTAGGTTATGTCTAAAAACGATGTTTGTGAACTTATCTTAATAAACTAAGGAATGCTATTGCAAATCGTGGCTTTATAGTTCATGAATCGATTTGAGTGAATCACATCGTTTTTGCTTCAATTGTGTCTTGTGTAGTACATAAATATCTAAGCAATTAAATAACTCTCTAACTAGTTCATTTGAGTCATTTGGACTAGTTATGGTGAAGAAGAATATGGTTGATATAAAAATTATCATACGGCTAACCATTTGGTTAACTAGTGTTGAACCAACTAATGTACAAGTTTGGGTATGGTTACACAAGCCTAGAAACGTGCATTACAAGTGTGTATAACAAGATATGTTTTCGATCTAACGGTTGATAAATATTAGCTTGAATCTAATCAGGTTTTCATCTAACGGTGAATATTGAATGCTTTGTTACTAAGCTAACATTGATTGCAAACCCTGATTTGAAAGACTATATAAGGGAGAACTCTAGCAATTGGGAAACCTAATCCCCACACATTCTGTGCGATACCAGTTTGCTAAGCTAGAGTCTATTCTCCTTTAACCTTTGGTTTTTGATGAGCACGAAAGTGCGACGCATTTTCACTCATAAATACATTAGTTGGGACTCATTTTATCACTAATAAACTTGTTTGTAGGTGTTTTTGTGAAATAAGCTCTTATGGAGAAAGTTGCTCGAAAAGTGGTTTTTGTACCCCGGAGGACACATGTTATTCGGACTCCCAGTTTAGGATAAGGGGCATCTCAACGGATAAGGGGAATCTTCCTTAATATTTACACCCCATAAGGCAAGTCCTAAAGGGACACCCGAATAGGATAAGGGGGAGGTCATCTTCCTCCTTTGAATATTTTTTTTGGCGGGAAAAGTTTTGAAGAAAACCCGATATTCGATGTGATGATTTTTGGAGGTTTTGGAGGAGATTCAATCGCCATAATTGGTTTCAGTGAACCTGTTTTGGCCTAACAGGGATGGTATAGGCCTTCAAATCAACAAACTTGGGTTGGATAATCCGGTGTTGGGTGAAACAGGGAAAGGTTGTATTCTCGGGTTTACTGTGAGTTGGAAATGGAAAGTTTGTGGAGAATAAAGGAAGAATATCTTCCCTGATTGATTGAAGACTATCTTTGGAAGGTGCTTGACATCTCTCAGATGCATGCAGAGGTTGTGGTAGAGTTATTACCCGTGGCTGGCCGAAAAAAGAATAAAACAGGAAAGAAGATATTTTGAAGTTAAATCAAAGAATTTTGGTTCAAATAATATTCTTGGGTGTATATTTTGCATTGATGGAAAGATTCTGACAGCCTATTTATGTGTAGAAAATGAGAAAAAATCTCCGTAATTTTCAGAAAAAAGGAAAGAAAAATATTCCAAGCTAATGCCGAGTAATAGAGAAGATTTCGAAGTAATGGGGTGTTATTCTTGGACCTGTGGAGTATAAAAGAGTGGTCGTGGTGTTATAGAGGGTATCGAGTGATTAGGGAGGCTACAAAGTAGAGAAAATTTCTGCAGATTTCTCTGTAGCAGCAGCAGAAAAATAAGGAAGAACACGAAGAACAAACTTACAAAGACAGTCGTAAAACAATTGTCATTCATGCTTAAAAGATAAGACTATTTTCTTCAATAGTTTTCAGTTATTCTTTGTAAGAGTGGGTTTGCAACGCTTATAAACATTACAAATTCCCGGTTTAATTTGATTTTCTCATTTTATCTTCTTTGTAAACACCATTTGAGCAATAAAAATGAATTTTGAGTGTGTTTACTTTTCATCATGAGAAGCTAAACCCCATCATTGGGTCGACGGAGGAAGCCGAACTTCATACATGGGTGAATTTAATTTTTTTCCTATTTGACTTTTGCACTAATTAAAATAGAATTATGATTTGAAAAAATTAGTTATCATTTTATTACATGGGTCATGCTTGCTTAGATGTTTGATGTCCCATGCTTACGATTTATAACTAATGTTTGGAGATTCTACCTTGAAAAAAAATAAGAGTCCATGTTTTTTATTTATTGAGCTATAATTGTTGAAGAATAAATAATTGAACCTATTGATATGAATTCGGTGGAATCCTAGACCCAGTAACTCTCTCTTTTATTATTTTCTTTAAACCTTTAAATTTAATCTCAACAATGTCCGAGTGAACGACAACCTTTTTACTACAACAACAAATTAAAAATCTTATTAGTTTTCTTCTTCTAAAACCAGGTTAACGACTTAAAGACTTCATTGGGATTGTGAAGCCAGACCAATACTACTTTTATCGTAGTTGTGTGATCTGATCTTGCATCTTCTATCGTACGAGTACAATTATAATAATTGGCTTGAGATTTCTATCTCCGATAGGCAAGATATAAAAGTAGTCACAAACACTTTGTCTCATCGTTTATGATTCCTCAATAATCTTCTTCGCAACGTCGATTAAGTTTATTGTGAGGTGATTGATAAAGTTGAGCTGTTCTTCGGGAATATAAGTCTAGTTTTGTCAATTGGTTCATGTTCACCTTGATTTATCAAAATACGGAACAAAACTCATAGGTTTATTCGTGGGAGACAAATTTATCTATCCTTGTAGACTTTTCTGTGTGAGACATATTTGTTTATTAAAGTCTTCGACTTTGGGTCGTAGCAACTCTTGGTTGTGGGTGAGATCAACTAAGGGAATCAAGTACGCAGTATCCTACTAGGATCATAGGCGTGGGAGCATAACTATATCTTGGATCAGTGTGAGATTGATTGGGGTTCAATTACAGTCCAGACCGAAGTTAGATTGGAGTATGCTAGTGTCTGTAGCGGCTTAATATAGTGTATGTTTAATCTGGACTAGGTCCCTGAGTTTTTCTGCATTTGCGGTTTCCTCGTTAACAAAATTATGGTGTCTATTTATTTCTTTTCCGCATTATATTTTGTTATATAATTGAAATAATACAGGTTGTGCGTTGTTCAATCAATTAGAATATCCGACCTTCTTGGTTGTTGATTTAAATTGATTAACACTTGGATATTGGTCTTTGGTACCATCCAAGTTATCTCTCTTTGATTAAGACTCGAAGATTGTATTTGCTTTAGTAAATCAAATTGAGAGATAGAGATATAAACTCCTTGAGATATTTTCTATTGATTGAGTCTGAATGTCTAGTTGATTCTCTAGAAATTAACTCAGATTTGTCCATACAGATTGCTAATCGAAATATTGGGTGTGGTTGTTAGACCCCCGCTTTTTCAAAAGTATCTAACTTGAAAGGAGATATGAATTTCTCACCAGAGTTATAACATGGCAATTGGAGCATGAACAAAAATCGATCTCTTCAGTCCTAATTGGATTGGTGCAGGACAATGCTCTTAGAAATATGGAGAAAGAAGAAACATGTCTAACCTGATCAACAAAGGAGGTTGTTAAAAATTGCAAAGTCAATAAGAGAAAATCTATTCGCAAAATCTTTGAAATATTTCTTATTTGCATTATTACCACCAGCTAAATTCCTTTCATCTGCAGACAGAGTCTCATTAAAATCACCTCATAATAACCAAGGTTCATTAAACAAAAGTCTAATGTCTCTTAATTCCTGCCAATGTTGGTTGTGGTACCCTGGATCAGAAGCACCATATACTGAAGTAAAAATCCACACAAAATCATTAGCCACATTTCTGAATTTGATTGAAACTGTGAATGCACCAAGCAAATGATCTTCCATTACTACTATCCCTTCCTTCCACATTAAAATAATACTCCCGAAGCTAAAAAGATATAATTACATTTATTACTTCCCGATAATGGTCTTATCAGATTGTCATCTTCCAATTCTCGCTTAAACTCTTGGATTGTAACAATTGAAGTATTGTTTTTTGCTGTTGCATTTCTAATCTTTACAATCTTTGGATCTTGGCCTAATCCCCTTATATTCAAGCTCACAATGTTATGTTCCACTAATTAACAAGGATTTCCCTAGAGAGAAATGTTACTAGATATAAATGCCATTTGATTGTCTATTGATTCTTGCAGATTATCATCTACTTCACTCACCAACTCAGAAGGATGAGCAACTTTATCAACCACCAACTTTTGCAACGGCTCTAAAAAAAATTCATTATGTTTGCCTAGATTTGAATTTGAATTGCCTAAGAGATCCAACAGTAGTGAAGAAATTGGATCATGGGATGGAGTTTCATCCTTGCTTGATATAGAGCCGGTATCCAAGTCAAAAACCGTACATGAAGATACCACTCTCCCCATCTGGCCCATATCTTGATCCAAAATCTTTGTCGAGTCACAGACATGAGTTCCATCATTAAATGATGTAGAGCCTATACCCATATCAACTTGTAGCACTCTTTCAATTTTTCTTGACTGTCATCCATGGAAAGTGATTTTGTTGAGTAAACTGATTATTTTGGATCCACTCAACACTTAACCATTTATCTTGAAAACATATAGCAAATGGAATATTATTTAGCGAAGCTTTCACCTTGATCATACACATATTAAGTTTCACAAAATTTTCTGAAAAATGATCGACTGTAATGAATTTTCCCCAAGAGCCACAAATGTCTTGTGATTCCAAAGATGCATAGGTAAACTTCTGAGACCTATCCACTGCTCATCATATATCACTTGGTTGATAAAAGAATCTCCTTCTTCCAATATCGCATAGAAATCTTCGATTTACCATGATATAAGACTTTTTCCTCTTTAAATTGATTAAACACCTCTTCAGTAGAAACGTTAAAGAAAGCTAATTTTTTGTTAATGTTGCGTAAGTCTAAATTTTTCCACCAATTAAACCTTTTACTCAAATCCTGCTTAATGTGTTTCCAATCTGCATGGGTAGGTTGGATTTATACTATTAATGACAAAAAATAAATCTTATCCTCTACTTTGGGCGACAAGGATAGTGATGGGAAATTCTTATTTGTAATTCAAATCTTGATCTCAAATAACGTGAGAGGTTTCACAAGACAAGACTTTATGGTTTAATGCCTCCCAAAATCTTTTCCAATTAGCATCATTCTTGCCCTCTCGTATGCAGATAAAGTTCCTTGGTGAAGAAGCAAGCTAGATTTCATCCACCCTTAGAAAACTCCCATAAGAATTCTTCAACCAATGGATCTGGATTACAGAATTATTGAATCTTTCTGACCAAACTTTTCCAATTCCAAACTCTCCCTCCACTTCCATCATAAGAACATAAGAGAACCAAGGTACAGCCAATCTTCGTATAACAATATTTGTGGAACTTTTTTTGGACTTTTCTATGCATTTTAGCCCTGAGAAAGTCCCAACAAAAGAGAATGATTTCGATCTAAAAATTAAAGGGTTTATCTGATTTTATTTAGTTATGGAAGAGCTATGGGAGACCTAAGGGTGAGACAAGTGATAGGTCGGTCGTGTTTGGTTATAAATTCTAATTTAATTATGGATTATTTGGTTACAAATCTTTCTTTTTTTTTTGTAAATTGTTTATTGTAACAACGACACTTTTATGATTTGTGTAGGATCATGAGAAAGCAGTGCATAAATTGAAACATCAACATGCGAAATATTGGCCACTAGAGGAAGAACACAAAGACGTGATAGTGTTGTTAAAAATCTTAGGAGTATGTTTCTGTTGTTGACAATGATCATGCATTTCATACTATTTTTATTCATGCAAACATTCTAGTAAAGGTTTGTTGGTGAAAACCATAAAAGATTTCAATTTTGCATCAAATATAGCTTTAAACATGTGATTTAGATCCACGAACTCAAATCTAGACTATATAATGACAGCATAATCATATTAGCGACAAGTTTATGCATAAATCAATACATATTCTCATGAAAAAATATGGAAATGATCAAAATAATATGGTTAGTATCAACAATAATTCATAGCTGGTACTGATCTATAAAGAAAACTGGATTTGAGAAGATTTTCTACATCTAGAATTCAAAATTTTCATTTTTATTAAAAAAAAATTACTATCAATCTTTATATCTAGCCATGCCGACGTTTTCATGATTAGATTTTTCTAAATTAGTATCTTAAAGTTCAATCTTATTTAAAATTATTTGATTATACTAAAATTAGCATTCATATCATCAAGATATATGCATATTATTATTTTTGTGTAATATTTTCATGTAATTTTATTGAATCATGCATATAGATTATGTTTAAGATCTGTTATATGATTAGAATCATGAAATTTTAATAACTTATTCGGCACCAATGAAGATGCATCAACTCTATCGAGCAGTGTTAGAGCAATGCTCAGTTGAACCCACAAGTTATGCTATCTCAAGCTTGTTGTCAATGTTAGATGAACAAAACTATATCTTGATTTCTAGTCCACTAAGTTAAGTCTCGGACTAGGTTATAATTTCATAGTTGAGTATCAGACATCACCCTCGAAGACTGAAGATCGACGAAGACATTTGAAGAACTTCTATATCAGGTATGTGAAAAATGAATCATTCTATTTTACTCACTATCTTACCATTATATTTGCTAAGACGATGTCGTATGACTTCTAGTAGATTTACAAAGAAAAAGTTTTGAGTCAACCTTGTCCTGTTAAAAATCTCGAAATATGACTTTAGCAAAGATGTTCAATGGTCCTTAACAATAAATTAGTTTTAAGCAATTTATTGTTTGAATTAATTTGTGGATCAATTGAAAATTTCCCATGCAAATGATTTTATCACGTGGGAATGTTTCAAACATCATAAGAGAGAAATATTGAACTATATGATATTTCTGCTTAGGGTATGTTGGCGAACCAGTTCGCATACAAAATATATCTTAGTTCAGAAATCAAGGAAGGTTGGCGAACCAATTCGCAAACCGTGAGTTCACTTGGGTACAGTTCAATAACCGTTGTGAACTGAATTCTTGAAGTTGATATTATAGGCTAGGAGTTGGCGAACCCGTTTCACGAACTGTGGTGAATTGAGTTCATAGTGTTGTATGGTTGGCGAACCCGGTTCATGAACCGTTGCACCCTGACGCGTGAACAAGCCTAATGGTTCACAAACCGTTGTACCAACTGTCCCAGCAGATTTTTAACAAATGCTCAGAGACTTAATTTTTAAATATGTTTAGCATTCTTATAACTCTCCCAAACACTTTTAATACTTCATTGATAACCCAAACACTTATGTGTGTGCATCATGATTAAATTCTTAGATGTTTAATTAAACATCAAATTGCTACTTGCCAAACTGAACAGTCATTATACACGGTTCCAGAACCGGTCCATAGTGTATATTCTTCTATTGTATTTTCAAGACCTAAAAGTGTTTGCTTGGAATAACCTAAATTCACGAAGACCATTGCTTTTATTATGCTAAAATTTGAGTGTCTCTTACGCCTTTGATGATGCAGGGAATTTTGTCGGAGTAAGCCTGCGATGGATGCTCAAGAATTGTTGGTGTGGAAAGGATTGAACATTAACTCGAATCGATTGACGAGCTTGTTTGGTGATAGAAGATGAAACCTCTAACCAGTATATTCTCACCTTGACCTCAATCTTTATTTGCTTTGTTTTCACTTTATAAGTTAGTTTACTTTAGTTTAATTCATTACAATATCTCTTATGTTACATTAGAAGTTCACAGAAAGTAATAATTACACAGCTCCTCATGCGAATGATCTTTACTACCGCTATATTGCTAGTTAATATTATAAGAGATATCCAAATTAATTTGTTCCCAAACGACACGCATCAACAAAAAATATTTTCTCATTTAAGATATAGCTTGAGCAAAGTTTGATATCTCTAATTATTAGGTCACTTATTTGAAAGCGTTTTTCACATCTTTTTAGTATAGCCTATTACAATTCATTATCATATATTGATTCACCAAAAATTTCTATTTCATTATCATTAAGATCTTCATTAAATACTGAAATTAAAAACTTATATTATTTATTTTTCTTACCAATGCGAGATCACTGGTTATTGATAAGTACTAGCAGACCAGTTATATTATGATTTTACAGAGAAAAAAAAGAAGAAGAAGAAGAAAAGCTGAAAAGGCGGGGGTCAAACAACCTCACCCAATATTTCGATTAGAAATCTGTATGGACTAACTCCAATATACTTTTAAGAGAATCAACTAGATAATCAGACTCAATCTTAATAAAAAGTATATCAAGGAGTTAATATCTCTATCTCTCGATTTGATTTATACTCAAGCAAATAGAAATATGCGAGTCTTTATCAAATACAAGAGATATAAACTTGGATGGTACCAAAGACCAATATCCAAGGATCAATCAATTTCTAATCAACAACCAAAGGTTGGATTTCACAATTGATCGATACAATGCACAACCTGTGATATTTCAATTATATAACAAAATATAATGCGGAATAGAAATAACATAGACACCAGAAATTTTGTTAACAGGGAAACCGCAAATGCAGAAAAACCCCATGACCTAGTCCAGATTGAACACCACACTGTATTAAGGCGCTACAGACACTAGCTTACTACAAACTAACTTCGGTATGGACTGTAGTTGAACCCTAATCAATATCACACTTATTTAAGGTACAGTTGCGCTCCTTACATCTCTGATACTAGCAGGAAACTATGCACTTTATTCCCTTATCATATCTCACCCACAACCAAGAGTTTCTACGACCCAAAGTCGAAGACTTTAATAAACAAATATGTATCACACAGAAAAGTCTACGATAATAGATAAATTTGTCTCCCACAGATAAACCTATGAGTTTTGTTCCATCTTTTGATAAAATCAAGGCGAACATGAACTGATCAATAACCCAGACTTATATTCCCGAAGAATGGCCTAGAGTTATTGATCATCTCACAATAATCTAAATATTATGGTAGCGAAACTAGATATTGCGGAATCACAAACGATGAGACGGAGATGTTTGTGATTTCTTTTTATCTTTCCCTATCGGAGATATAATCTCAAGAAAATTATTCAATTAAACTCGTACGATAGAAAATAGCAAGATCAGATCGCTCAATTATAAGAGAACTAGTTTCGTCTGGCTACACAATCCCAATGAAGTCTTTAAGTCATTAACCGACAGGGTCTCGAGAAGAAACCTATGGTTAAAGGAGAATCGACTCTAAAAAACCAACTACTATCACACAGGAGGTGTGGGGATTAGTTTTTCCAGTTGCTAGATGTTTCCTTTATATATTTTTCAAATCAGGGTTTGCAATCTAAGTTACTTTGGTAACAAAGCATTCAGTATTCATTGTTAGATGAAAAACCTGATTTATCCAAGCTAATATCTTTCAACCGTTAGATCAAAACTTAGCTTGTCACCCACACATGAAATGTATTTCATTTAGGTTTGAGTAACCGTGCCTAAACGTGTACATTTGGTTGGTTCACAAATAGTTAACCAATGGTTAGCCATATGAGCACTTTCATATCAACCATATTCATCTTCTTCACAACTAGTTCAAATGACTCAAAAGAACTAGTTGAAGAGTTGTTCATTTGCTTAGATCTTTATACATAGACACAATTGAAACAAAATCGGTTTGATTCAGTCGAATCAATTCATGAACAATATATCCACGGTTTGCAAAGATTGCATTCCTTATTGATTTATTATTTAAGTTCATGAGCTAACCGATTTGAGAAATATAACCAGCTTGGGTACACGTACGGGTATGCGTATCTTAGCTACCGGATTTGAGTTTACAAACTCAGCAGAAATTTTCGGTTTGAAAACTTCCGTGGGTACACATACCTAAGGTGACTGGTTTACTAGTTTGCAAACTACAAACTCATCAGAAATTCTCGGTTCGAAAACTTCCTCCAGTACGCGTACCCAACCTGTCTCCTTCAACAATACTGCATGCACACATATGCACGCACTTGGTTTCTGGTACATGGATTTATACACTAATGTACGAACACATTATATATGCTTATATCCATAGGTGGTTACATAATCTCAACTCTACATTTCAATCATTGAAATATTCTTTTATAATGTTATAATAGTCGTTAGACATAAGAATCGACTATCGTCATCAAAGTTATTTTCAAGATTGAAATGTCATCATGACTTTCATCATGGGTAAAGATGAAAAGTGGTTAAAGCGAAAGCTTACCAACACATATTTAAAGAAAAATATAGGCGAGTAAACTCGGCTCGAAATAGAAAATGTGCATGTATGAAAACTATCATACTTATACGACTGTTGTCTCAAGAGTAGGAGATAGATATACTTTTGAGTGCTATATAAGTTCAAGTATCCACATACCTTTTGGTCGGATGAAGTGCCACTAGTTCCTCGAGTAGTTCTTCGTCTTTGTAAGATAATCGCCATGGAGTCTGGAGCTCAATTATACTTAACTATCCTAGACCGAGACTTAGTCATAAGTAAACTAGAAATCAAGACGTATAGTTTTGATCACTAATATTGACAAACATGCTTGAGATAGCAATGCATGTGAGTTCGACCGAGCAATGCTCTAACAAAAGCTAATAAAATAATTAAGCATGCTAACCTTTAATTAATTAATTTTAACAAAAATGCTTTTCTTCCGATGTTTTGCCATAGATTTTCAATGGTTGATTCTTCCACATTTGATTTTGTTTACAAGATAACTAGATTTTTGGTCGTGCTACGCATTGAGCATTTCTTAAAACTTGGTTTGTGTCCATGCTACGTACTAGACATTTTTTATCTATTAACTTGGTGTGCGCAGGGCTTCACCCCGCCCCGTGACGGTGTATTTTTTATTTGGTGAGCAGGGTTTCGTCTCACCCCGTAACGATGCATTTTTGATTTGGTGTGGTGGGGTGCATACATTAAACACTAAACCAACCATAAGCCCGCCAAATCATCACCAAATGACCCCCACAAAAGTTCTTTCACAACACTGTCTGAAACTATAATAGGATGATAAATTTATGATAGATATAAAAAGATTAGCATGTTAAACAACACTATATTCGTTTTAAGGAACTTTAATATGCCACATAGATGAGAATTTTATCAATTATTATCTACAACATAACTTTAGAAATCAATTAGAAATATTTTCGTCTTGCTCTCTTGAACTGAACATGCTTAATTTATACATCGAGACCAGTTATTAACTCATTATCCTATAATGGAAAATGATAACTTATCCCTGTAATAATGTTATACACATGGTTATGATAGGGAATAAGAGATGACAAAACAAAAATATAAGTGTCAGCTCACCACAGACATTTGAGGTTTTCCTCTTTATTTTTCTCCTCAAAAACATTCCAAGGCTTACAGGAATCCCAATACCGACCTCCTTCTCAAGATTTTGCATCATGCTCATTGTACAAATGAAGTTTCTTAAAACCATGAACAAAACATTCCAAGGCTAACTTCTACCCCTTCATTTGCCTCTTTTATTTGATGTCCACTATTAAGAAAGTTATTGTGGAAGCTGGTGAAATAAAATCAAAGTACAATCATCAATATCACACTTTGGCGTATATACATGATAGTGGCATTCCTTGTACAACACCTTAAGATGTACTGAAATCCCAAAGTAAGAATGGAATTACCAAAAAGCAAGGTTCTTATATATTATGTAACTTTCTGGATTTTGAAAATTTGTGCCTTCCATATCAACAACCATACTATATGATTGATGTGAACTCCAAAAATAAAAAATGGATTGTTCTTCTGTCCATCATCGTCCTTCCTATAAAAATGTTTGATAAAATCTAAATCCAAAAATAAAACCCTAAAACCCTAAAACAATAAACATTTGAAATAATATTACATGCACAACTTTGATTGCAACCCAAAGTTGAAAGTTGCAACCCAATTTTGATAATTTTTGATCCTAAACAAACTGGTTAACTAAGAAATTGATAAACTATTTTACACAAATCTTAGTTTGCATTTCTGTCACATGAATCCAAAATAGATGGCGATACCTAGATGTGAAAGAAAACTATGAAGAGATCAGGCGAGATTAGCATGGTAATGGAGATAAAAAGCAGTTCTCTTATCTACAGTCTCCCTTTACAACAAAAATCCCATTATCAATTTAGTCGTATCATTCACATCAAATAAACCTAAATTCAAATAAACATGAATATAAAGCAAAACAAATAAATTTCAGTACTTGGTCGTATTGCTGCGCATCATAGAAGCGATAAGGTACCTAGTTGATAACAAGTCTGCCACCTTGTTTGCTCTCCTGTCTACATACGGAAAACCTAAAAAATAACCTAGTTGATATGTTAATAACTTTACTTCTTATAATATGGCTAAGCATTGCCATTGGACTGTTGATTCTTTTCCTTGTAGATAATTGATTGTTGCCTGGTTGTCCCCTTCAATCAACAAGTGTTGTATGTTGTTCGTAATAGCCCATTGAGTAGCTTTGAGAAGAGCTACATCTTCTGCCTCTTCTGGTGAGAATCTCCTGCAACTTCCCATTGTTGTTGCTTTGAAAGTTCATGTCCAATTACGCAATATAAAACCAAACCCAGCATTAGTAATTTCAGAAAACCATGAAGCATCGCAGTTTATTTTATTTTTATTTGTAGAAGGCAAAGTCCAGTTGATATTTATGATCTTTTGCTTACTGCTAATTGCCTTATTCTGATTCCTATTGTCAGGGTGCCAATAAGCAAAATGTCTGGTAATATCTATTGCTAATTGTTCTGGGTTCTATTTTTGTTTTCAAAAACTCGATGGCACCTTTGTTTACATATAAACCAACACTTAGTTGCTGCCAATGCCATGGATAAAGATTGTAGATTTCTTGTTTTCCAATCATTATAGTGTTCTAAGAAAGATTTATTAACAATATTAGAGATAAGATGTACTCCATGTGATGGCATTGGAGGTAGATTCCAAACATCTCTTGCATATGCACATTCGAAAAACAAGTGATAAGTAGATTCCCTCACTGATTGACAGAAAAAACAATTGATGTCTTCATCTATAGCTGATTTAATCTTTGTTTTAGTTGGTAATGCATCTTGCGAGCATTTCCATATGAACAATTTTATTCTCTGAGATGTATCCATACTCCATAAGCCTTTCCAGAATTTCTTTGATTCATAAGAAACCGGAATGGAAGGATTGAGAAGCTTGGCATATAAAGACTTGATAGAAAATTCCCCATTTCTGTGTCCATCTTAATTTGTCTTGTCTCAGGTGGCCAAATCTTGTAGTGAATAGGTTTTGTCCACTACATGGTTTTGTCCACTCAACTATAGAGATATAAGAGCAGTTCCTATGGCAATGAACAAAAATAAAAATTTGTTCATCCACGTGGATGAACAAACTGCATTCTCCACTATGGGAAACAAGGCAAAATGAACAAATCTGATGTTTTAGGGACCCACGAGTGATTTTATTAATAAATTAATAAGAGTTGGGTCCCATTAATAATTTTATTAATATAAATTAACAAGAGTTGGGTCCCACTAATGATTTTATAAATATAAATTGGGTCCCACTTGATTATTTAATAATAAAACAAATAATAAAATATAAACCCTAAATATAATAACCAGGTCTTGGAGGGAGAAAAGCAATGGGCGCTTTTCCTTTTAATGCCGGGATTTTCTCTTCCATCTCCAGCGACTTCTCCTCGAGCGCGAGCGATTTAGGCATGAGCGCGCGTCCTTACCCTTGACGCGCGTCCGATGGTTCGACTCGATGTTCAAACCATCAAATCTCTTCATTTGAACATCTATTTTCTTGGTTTGTGCATCCCATAGTGGGATCAAAATGAACAAACTTAGAGTTTGTCCATCCCATAGGAATTGCCTTAAGAAAGTTGTTCCAACTGCAGTCAAACTAATTAAATTAAAAAAATGGTATTTTTCATTTAGTCTCTTTATTACCATGTTGTTCCAATTTTTGACAAGCTAAGAAATGCGATCATGATAAATGAATGCCTAATGTGTAAGAAAGCTGTGGAGTCTAACAAACATTTGTTTCTTCACTGCGTAGTCACATTGCTGGTACGAAACTATTTCCTTTCGAGTTTTAATGTCAACTAAGTATTTCAAGAGTTGCATCATAGGAATGGAATAAGAATAAAACTAAAACTTTGGCATTACTTCGATTTGCAACCTCATGGGCCATTTGGATGGAAAAAATAGAGTAACTTTTTCGAGCAAATACAAGATTGTTGACAGTATCATTAGACAATGTAAAAAATTTCCTTTGTAATGGGTTTGTGAACTGGATTTTTTTAGAGCATTTCTTTAAAATTGATGGTCTGAAATTAACAAGCATTTATCATGTAATATTTTGTCTGTGTATATCTTTGGTGATTCTACTCTTTTTGTAGTTGTTTCACCTTTTGTGAAGCTGGATGTTCTTTCCAATGAAAATATCCCTTTTTATGTAAAAATAAAAAGCTGCAAAGACATAAACACCAAGAGTTTGGTATGTAGCACATTCACAGTACATGTGAGATTTAGGTAGAAGGGAGAAAGATTGACTGAACTTTAGGAACCTAGAAGTCTTTAGGGTATAATATGTTAAAGATAGTTCTCTGATGTCCAATGATAAGCAGCCCGTCTAGCTCAGTTGGTAGAGCGCAAGGCTCTTAACCTTGTGGTCGTGGGTTCGAGCCCCACGGTGGGCGAAATGTACTTTTTTTTCTTTATACACAATTTTAAGATTCAGATTCCGAGGATAATATCAAACACTATATACTCAAGCGCCTAGGATTAAACTCAAGCGCTTTGTCGGCACTTGGCTTTGCCCCTGGATAACTTTCACATCCACATTATCCTTCTTTCAGAAGGCTATCCATTTTGAAAATAAACTGGAAGTGATCTATGCCATAACGACACCGATTCATATACTAATTCCAATACATGTGCAAAAATCTGTTCCAGTATAATCTTTTACACTTTTAGTACAGTACACATTGTCACCAGTCATGCATACTAATTCCATAAGTACAAGTTTGAAAACATTAAGCTGGCCCCTGCTAGAAGCGATACTTTAAATTGCCACACAAATTCCAGAGGTTACAAAGCCGCTAAAGAAAATGGTTTACCAAGGCATGACCTTGGCATGCACTAACATACTTTCAGCACATCACTTTAGACGGTGGAAATCATACATCAAATTTCAACATTTCTAATTTCTCATTACTTAGGAACATTCAACCGAGTCAAATGTCATCAGATCAGAAAAAGAAAAGAAAAAGAGGAAAGGTTAGGACGATGCTTCAGCCATACGACAAACACCCACATCTCCAAGTGAAGCTGCAAATGCATTGGTCTCAGTAGGGGGTGTTCGATGCATCTTAGCTGTTGATGCTGATTTGAAACAGGTGACAGGATTGTCTTGTGCCCAGCTATTAATGAATAAATTTTACACTCAGCCTTGAAAACAAACAAGAAAACTAATAATTATAGTATCCAACACCCCCATTATTGGGCCGACCGAGCGAAGCGAGAGAGGACCTTATATGGTGACTTTGTGTCAATGTGAAGCGTGACATTTTTTCCATTTACACAAAAAGATTGGATTTGGTTCAACGATGAAAGGACGACATTGCCCCTCTAAATCAAATTTTACTTTTTTTCCTTTAGACATTTTCATAAATAAATCAAAGAGGAATGAGAATAAGGTATTAGACATTTTCGTAAATAAACCAAAAAGGAAGGGCACAACAGTAAATATATTTTTTATATTTTTAAAAACCTCGTATATTTCAAACTACTAGTCGTATTTTTATAAATTTTATATATTTGGAAAGCCCTTTAAATTAGCTACGCAATGAGCACAAACAATGATATCAAAATTTTGTTTTTCAATTTTTTTTATTATTCTCCAAATTTTGTATCTTTTCTCCTTAAAAATTAGGCATAGCTTAAAATTAGACATATCTTAAAAAAATTTTGAAAAGAACTACAAGAAAAATAAAATGATTGACTAAGTATAAAAAAACTAATTTTAAAATGAAAAGCACAACATATGGTGTTGAATCACCACCAAATTATTTGCAAAGTAAAAATATACCATGGCCTACATGTCTGGAAAAATGATACTTTAGCGTCGTGTTTTTGGAAAAATTATAACTTCGTGCCGTCTCAGGAAAAATAATATTTTCACCCTACGGCGGAACTAAATTGTGAACACAAAATATAGTTTTGCGTCAATTTTTTCGGTCGGCCATCCCACCGTGGTAGCGGTCATATAGTATATAACTAGTAAAGCTCTCAAGAGTTAATCATTTTCCAGAGGCTGTTACAAATCTCTATTGACGATGATGAATCTGTTGTTTCGAATTCAAACATTTCCACGGTCCTTTTTTCCCTTTCCACGATATCTGTACTTCAATTAAGGAAAAAACAAGAGTAGCAACTCAACTTAACTTTCCACCATGATCAATGGAAAAGAATAAAGCCGACGGCCTCATCAATCATACAACAATGGATATATTTTATAAGACATCTCTAAGAAAAGGATACGGCCAGAAATTTTTGTTCCAGTATCCATATTTGGAATGACATTAGTCACAGATGCATACATTGACAGCTTCCTCCTGCAGTAAAGCAAACTTATGTCAGCATTCCACATTCAAAAGCATGGAAGGATAACTGCAGCCTATCCCCCTGTTTTCATTTCTCCACAATTTTAAAATGTATCACAAGAACCATCAAGAGTCATTGATTAACTTAGGAATGTAAAAAGATTAATGTAACTGTTACGAATTGCAGGAGACGAAGAAAATGCTCATTATCACTAGCTGATAATTGAGTCTAATGAATATTGTTTACTACATATCTAGCCAACCTAGTTCTCGTGTCGCCAAAAGAGAAATTGCTCGTTATCACTAGCTGGATAATTCAGACTCACAAGTAGTTGATTAAACATAACTGGTGTTCGTGCAGAATGAATCATTGAAGTGGCAAAATAAGTAATGAAGACTTACTGGTGCAGGACAATAAAATCATCAAAATACTTACTGTTCTCTAAATTCATCCTTATCAGCTTTCTTCAAGTTCTGCTCTCGTTCTACAATTGAAACCCTCTGTTGCTCCAGATCATTGATCTTGTCACTGACAATTGTGTAAATTGAAAACAAAAGAATATCAGTAACCAAAACCACTAAAGTTTCTAGCCATAACTCATCCGGAACACCTCAAAATCAATTGAACACTCATCTAAGCTTCTCGTGAAGTGAACTTTCTCTATTAAGTTCCTCCTTGTATTCTTTTTGGAGAGAATCCAACTCGGCATCACTAACAATTTCAGTTTTCGTATCATTTATCCTTTGCTGGCATTCATCTATCTTCTTCTGATAGACTGCATCAGAAAAGAGGTTGTCAAGTGGCTACAAAATATAAAAGTAATGTTGTAACAATAATTTATTAGTCGACTAGTCGTTCACAAAAAACAGGAGAATCCGAAACTCAGATAAGGTAAACAAGAAAAGATTCCAAAATGAGGTTTCTTCACATGAGATGTTTTAGATACTATATCTAGTTGAACTACTTGAGTTACGAGAAATGTCATAAATCCATGTGGAAGAAATCCTTTTACAGAGACTCGCGAAAGGGAACAGAAATTATAGGAGGAAAACTGAACAAACCTTCTAAAGAATTCTGAACCTCGGAAAAATCCCCATCACAAGATGATCGAAGCAATTTGACACTGTCAGTACATTGCATCAAATTATTAATATCCTTTTTGTTCTGAAGCACTTTAACAAGATCATCACAATATGACATGAGGCTGGAGACACCAATTTTTGTAGCAGTCTCAACCATTGTATTTACCAGATTCACTTCCTCTCTAAATATCTGAAAGAAGAAAACACTTACCATCAAGGATAAAAAAAAATGTAAGACATAAACTTTGTGCATTGACCTAGATCATTTTCTCCGAACCCTTACTAACAGAATACATATGAAAACAAATGAAATCAGCCAACTCCAAATTAAGATCACCAATAAACTCATAAACATATGAAACAGCCAAGCTGACCGTAACTACATAAAAAATCAAAGAACAAAAAGCAAAAGAAAACCAGAACAAAACATATTAGTATTGAGATTCTATCAACCTTAATTACGTCAACGAAAGCCAGACTTAACAAATATAAGGTTTTATGGAAGAGTTCTTGTTCCATCTGCTTTAAACACTATACCCAGTGAGCAGATGAGCTGTTACCAAATCCCCAAAACGATAAATACCGAATCCCCAGTGATAGAGCTCGGAGATTTTCCATAAGGTTCAAATAGCGCCACCAAGTAGTGTATAAAAAACTACAGAGCCTTCACCAAGCTTTCTTAACAAAACTAGCATAGAGACTAATTCAGCCTAACAACCAGTTGTGGTAAATTTAAATGTGCCAAGTACTCTCCACAGATGAAACTTGGTATGGCAAACTGGTACCTAATCTTTACTCCATATGCACTTCTTCTTTCAATGTCCTCTACCTTGATTTCATAATTAACGGCTTTAACAAAGGTAAATAAGATTCGAGATTTCAGAGTTTATTCTAATACAAAGAATAAGTGAATTTTTATTTGACCTTTAACTAAGGTTGGTGTTAACAATCATATTCTAATACCTTTCTAGGAAGCACAACGTTTTCTCCAAAATCTGAAGTTTACTTTAAAAAAGACAGACCAAGGTTTAACAATTTCTCAGAAGACACTGGGACATTATCCTGAAGTTGGAAAGAGAACACAAAAAAAACCATCTGCCACTCCAAATCAGATAGTTATAACATATTCTGACTACCAAATGGAAATTTAATAACATTCTCGGCTTCTCTACCGAAAACTGGACAAAACAAGACCTAGGTTAAAAGATTACCTGATTTTGGGGTTTAACAGCATTTAGTGATTCCTTCATTCGATTACAGTGAATAAAGAATTATCGAAATCCAACCAATTTTGTTTTAAGGGTGTTATTTTGTTAACCGTTCTCAAGACAAGTGGAGAGGGAAAATATGTGCAACTCTGACTAGTATTCTAGTAGTAGTAGTATTAGCTACTTTTGACTTCTACTCTTTACACTCAGTTATACACTCTACTGGCATTAAAAGTTTCTCAAAATACCGAATTATAATTTGATTTGGCTTTTTACCTCAGTAAAGATCAGAATTAACCATCTCAAAAACATGAACACCATATTATCAGAATCTGACTACTTGTAAGATAATGTAGCAGTCCTTTTCTAATATTTTTTGGCTCGGCTTCGAACATTTGAAATCGTAAAATAACCAAGTATGTTCCTTAATCGTAACTAACATACAATCAGATCAGGTGTAACAATTACTTCAGATTGATAAATGACAATCATCATCCTCATGATTTAAGCAGCAATGTTCACAAAAGTACCCCCTTTATCTCTCTAATAACGTCCCTGAAACTAGAATCATGGGCCAGTGGTTGGCATCCAGTAGTCAATTGCTGTACAACACAAGCAAGACCAATCCTTCTCTTGCAACATATATGTATACATATACAGTGTACTCTACTACTGGTTTTAGGGTTTATGTAGTCGAGAATGTTACCTGAAAATGAAAAACTATAGCTTTATTACACTTGAAAAACGTAGTAATTCAAGACCACCGAAAACAAATCTGAAATACATGTAACTCTTTATCAAATTTTGACAAATAAAAGTAAGACATAAGTAAATGAGTAGAATAAGAAAGATTGCAGAAATTTCAAACCTGGGGATTTTGATACTTGAGAATACCCCCTCTTTAAAATTTGCTGGTACGCACAATGTATATGCGGAAAACCCAAAGACTAGACTTCGGCAGTGAAATGAACGAAAACACCTCAAATCCCAGGTGAGGAAGAAAAAACCTAATCTGTTGTTGAAAATCACTGATCATTTTCTCACTTTTCATACTAGGGGCGATTGGGTTTCTTAATTTAGTCTATATATAAAAAAGTGAATACCTAGATCAGCATCGTCAATATGTCCGAGTGGTTAAGGAGACAGACTCGAAATCTGTTGGGCTTTGCCTGCGCAGGTTCGAATCCTGCTGTTGACGTTTTTTTAATGTTCTTTTTTCGTGTATTCTTTTTCGATTCTTTTCTTTTTATAAGTTCTGTCCTTTTTTGAAGCAATAGAAGTTCTTATGGAGCAAGCATGAGCATGCTTATGTATATTAGACTAATTTCAAGTATACGGTATATGGATTTAGTCGTTTGTTTGATCATCAAACTTTGATGCAGGCATTTGCTTGAGAGCTCACATTACTTATTCGCATCTGTGTTTCCCTTCCTACATTCAAAGACTCCCCTTTTCCAGGTTTGCTTATGGTTTGATACATCGAGTAAGTTAACAAGTGCCACTTCTACATTAACAACGGCAACACAATAGTAGAATAATAAGATTGGTGATTTCTTTGTTGTGTGCTATCCACTGTTTTAATTGAGATTACAATATGAGTATGGGTCATCTAAAGTTTCATTTTTATGTATTATGATTAATAATGGGGAATTCACAAATGATGTTTTCATATACGTAGAATCAAATTTGAAAAGAATAATTATCAATGGTTCATACATAAATAGCAATTTCCCAAGAGGAAGTGATAATGTTATCATCACCTTTGAACCACTTCTTCAGTGTTTACAGTGCACATCTTTGGTCTTGCACTTGGATACGCTCCAAAGCAACTGAAACCTTTCCCTTTAATGTTATTCTACCATTTAGTGAATCGCTGAAGAATTTCACTGCTTCGGTAGTTCGGTGCAAACTCGAAATTTGACAGTAAGCCTCTACAAACCAAGACAGAGTGATATTCCGGCTTCACTGTACTACAAGAACTGGTACAGATGCAACTGTGAGAAATAACCTTGATAGCAGATAAAGTAAAAATATTGCATAGCAAGAACTTCAGTGTGACATCCAGAAATCATTTCTTTGGCATCTAGAAACAGGTCCTGATATTGCATAGGCATAAAGAAAATGTTATGAAAAATCTGTGATATGACTTGATATCATTCGCCGTAACCTGCTTATATTACCACTTAAAAGCTGAAGTTCCCATAAACATGATTCCCATGTATACTATAAGACCGGTAGAGATGGATAGATTAAAAAGGGAAGAGAAGGAGTGCAGAAGATTAATATCTACAAAGGCAGGTCACCAAGAACTTCGGTTTGCTCAACAGAGAAATCCGCAATTCTTTGTAATAAAACTCAATACTTGGGTTGAAGGTTACACATACCTGTGTTGAATGAAAAGATGCCACCAACATAATCTGTACATGAACCCCGGAAACCTCTTCAAATTACTCGACATCAATGGGACTGATCTGCCCTGTGAACTCATGACTTGTATTACTCAGAGCAGTAGCAGTCTTTGCACCAGTTGTTGCAATGACGTTATCTGGTAGCTTATGCTCAGGAAAATACTTGTTGTAAAAACCAACACGAGAATAACATCTTGCATTACACACAATTAAAAGGCTCAAAATCATTTCATAAAATTATCAAAACTATGTTTTTAAGTAAAGCGGAATATTCTAACCTCCATTTCAGCTTTTTTGCTTTGTTGAGTACAATGAAAATTGGCAGCTCAAGTGCAAGCATATATGACCAGTATTACCTGACAGGGATAATACAAAACCTATAGCCTGTTTATATATAGTAAAAAGTGAAGAAACCCACAAGGCAAACCTAAGCTCTTCAAGTTGCCCTAATATTTGTAATTTATTGAAATAACAATAGTAAATTAGATTTTTGCCTGTATAATGCAGTTCAGCATTGTCTGCAAGTCCCTACAGATAAGTTCTGCATTGGCCATATATCTGGTATCTGGATAAGTATAGAATGTACTTCTGGTTCCCTGCCCAAAAACCGGAAATCACACAAAACCAACTTGGCTAGGGTAGCTATATTTATTTATTTTTGCTTGAACTGATATTTGCATATAAAACACAGATTACATTAAACAACACATCTATGTGTTAAAGATCGTCAAACTGTGTCCAATACTGATTAACTTTAAAATTCTTAACACAATGAAAATAGAAAATACCCAGGTTTCTTAGTTGACTTCAAACTACTTGCCATCTGAAGTTCTGAAACCCTCAACTTGCTACATGGTCAACAGGATTAGCAAAAACTATCCTAGACGTCACTTGGTGTGTCCAGACTTGAAATATTCACCGCACTAACACGATCTTCCTCAGGTATAATGGACCAGTTAGGCGATTGCACAGCTCTCAACCATTTGAAATCATCCACATTTGCCCAATTTCCAGTCTCTTCATCAAGACTTGAATCTTTAAGGTCTTTATCAATTCCTTCGTAACACAACAGATAGGGAGCAAACCTCACACTATTGCAATCCTCAATTATTGGCCTACTCCGAACTCGAAGATAAAAATCTGTCTTCTTAGCATGATGTATCCTCATTTGATGAGACGCCATCATAAACAAGCAATCCTCAGCTTGTTCAATAAGAATCGACCCCATAACAGGTCCTACATAAACACGACAATTCCTCAATCTATGAATGTAAAGTGCTCTAAAACAGCCAGTTACCCTCACCTCACACGAATTTAAGTCAGAGAGAGTGAAATCTCCCTCTTTTGAACTCCCAAAGCTTTTCACCAAAACGACTCCCTCTTTGTTACGAAACCCAGGAGAATCCCGAACTTGAATACTACATTTTTCAGCTAAAACCGAATCAAAACCACTATTTTCATTCTCAGTTGCAACCACATTGCCCTGATCTTTCTTCGCGGCGGTAGATTTATTCCTAAATGAGAATTTCTTCTTAGGTAATAACTCATAATTAACACTCTCTAATGTTTCTTTCAAATCAGATATAGTTTTAAGAGACGCCCGAACTTCATAAGAAGGCAAGAAGTATGAATTTTCTGCAACTAGTTTCTCAAGCTCAGAAATCGAAATCGATAGTTTGTCAAGATCGGATTTTATATTAGCTTTTGATTCTGGATCAGTAACAAGACGGCACCGGTTGATTTCAGTTTCGATTTGTTTTTTAGATTCATAAAATCGATCTGTAAATGATTTAGTGGATTCAAAAGCAGGTACATCGTTTGAATCGGACTTACGTGAGATAGCTTGTTGAAGACGAGATTGGTGGAGATTTGAGAGGCGTTCAATCATTGCAGCATGTTTCTTCTGAGCAATTATATCTTGGGGTTTCTCTGAGGTTTCTGATTGATTTTCTTCCATGGAGTTTTCGATTTGTTCTTTACTCCGTTTTCTCCTCTCTCACTCTTGCAAAAAAAAAAAAAAATCAGATATGGAGTAGACCGTATGATGGGTCCAAATTGAGGGATTTCCTGTTTAGTCCACTAAACCCGACCCGGTTTAGTGGCTAGTCCAACCAAAACTTTTTCTTAATCGTTAGTCCAAAAAAGTTTAAATTCAAATACCCCCGAACATTATGAGTTCGTTTTTTACATTTAAATTCAAGTAGTAACTAGTAAGTATACTAGTATGTATATTACTAGTAGTATGTATACTAAAGTACTACATATCAAACATATTCAAGTAGTAACTAGTATGTATACTAGTATGTAGTATGTAGTATAATAGTATACTACTAGTATACTAGTACTAATAGTAATATGTTATGTATTGATACTACTACATATTGATATGTAGTACGTTATATATTGACACTACATATTGATATGTAGTATATGTTTGATATGTAGTATGTTATGTATTGATACTACTACATATTGATATGTAGTACGTTATATATTGACACTACATATTGATATGTAGTATATGTTTGATATGTAATACTTTATATATTGACACTACATATTGATATGTAGTACGTTATATATTGACACTACATATTGATATGTATTACGTTATATATTGATATGTAGCATGTTATATATTGACACTACATATTGATATGTAGTACATTATATATTGATATGTAGTATGTTTGATATGTAGTACATTATATATTGATACTACATATTAATATGTAGTATGTTATGTATTGATACTACATATGTTACTACTAGTACTAGTTATTACTAGTATACTATACTAGTTACTACTAGTAGTTACAACTAGTATAGTACATATTAATATGTAGTATCACCATATTGATATTACTAGTATTTCATAACATACTACTAGTAACATTTACATGTGGTGATACTAATTAGACCTAGAAGGGTGTTTTAGGCATTTCGAAAATACACTTTATAATCTCCACGAAGTTTTTGGACTAGAGAGTAAATGTTTTTCATGGGTGGACTAGCCATTAACTGGGTCATGAAAAAGTGGACTAGCCAGTAATTCCTACGTCCAAATAGAATTCTACCTGACCGAACAAAACCCGACCAGCACCTCCTCGTTTAATCGGGGGCCATAATTTTTAATAGGGGGCCTAGACTTTTTATTTGTACCCCAAATTTTTGAGGGGCGTATTAAATCGATATTGAAAATACTATTTTACCCTTTACTAAACCCAAATCTTAAAAATCAGTTAACTCTAATTAGAAGCCTTAATTAGGCCCCCAATCTCATATACCCTAAATCTAAACCACATGGGAAATTCAGTTTCTCTTTTTTCTTTTCATCTTCCTTTCCTCCCCTTTCTCTTCTCCACCACCATCATTAACGACTCCTCCGAAGATTTTTTTTTTCTTCAACCGATTCACCGCGTAATCGTCGATGATAAAACTTTAATCAACGATTAACTTCTTCTACAAACATGGATCGTACAAAGCAGACCGCTAGATAAGCTATTCAAATCCTAATCTCGTAGAGACCGTCAAAGCCAAGGTATACGAGAGAAGTACTCCCAAACCCAAAAAATCAAAACCCAAGAAATGAATGGCTCCAATTAGAAGGTATGTGAACTAAAACCCACCTTATATTCGATTTTTTGTTGTGTTTTTATTGTGAAAATGAGTTTGGTAACTGAAAATTAGCGGTTTCAGTGTAAGAGTCGTTAGTATGTATATTGAAACCCTAACGACTTTTCATTTGCATGTTGATTCTATGAAAAATTGTTAGCGTATTAGGTTGAAGATGATGACCCTGATTCTGCTACTTCATCATTTCTTTCCCTAGAATAGATTCGTTACTGTATTAGGTTGAAGATGACGACTCTCTTTTGCCGAACCTTTTTTAATTCTGAACGACTCTATATGGAACTCGAACAGCCTTCTGTTTCAAAAATTGATAGTGTCGTCATCTTGGGTGTCATAGAGTCGTCATTTAGCTATATGCCCTAGAGTCGTCAACCCAAATCGTAGGACCGTCATTGCTTGTTTGACGACCCATTGTTACACGATAACGACCCTAAAAAAATGCCCTCTCTGTCCAAATATTTGGAAGAGTCATCATTGTATATATTTCAGTCGTCGCCCTTTATTGAAGGGTCGTTTGCTTTATACTTCATCCCACTGACGACCCTTTATCTGATACCAAAAAATTGATATCTTATTAGTCCTTTTTTGTTTGTTTGTTTGGACTATAGTACCAAGAAAACCAAAGACAAGGTTCCAATGATGATAACTCCCTCTTCCAAATCTCCCCGCCACGATAAATACTTAATTGCCGGTCCATTACGCAGAAAAAAGCAAGTGAGGTGGCATTTTCTATCACCGAACCAAGAGAAAAAGGTAATGAGTTGTTAGATTCGTCGGAATCGGCCTCTCATTTTATTTCCGCTAACATTAGCGGTGAATAAGATGAGATACAAGAAGATCCTCCCGTACGAGGTAAAGAGGAAGAAGAGGAAGAAGAGAGTGATAATGATGATGAAGATAATGGTAGTGGAGATGATTTTGATGATGGTAATGGTGGTAATGAGGAGAATGAAGGGGATAGAGGTAATAATGGTGGTGATGAGGAATAAGAGGAAGAAGATGAAGGGGATGATGCTGGTGATAAGGATGATGAAGAGGATGAAAGTAAAAAAGATGTAGAACATGAGGAAGAAAATGCAAAGCCGAAGCCGGTAAAGAGGGTTAAGAAGGATGGAACAGATATTGCACCCAGCGCGATATACGTTCCCGCTACTCATTTGATGTTGTCTCCTCTTCTAAGTGGTAAACCTATAGGAAAACCTAAAGATGGCAACAAAGTTCTATTTGGATATCCTGGATCGTGGGCTCGTACCATCTATGAGACAATCGTAAGAATCCTAACTTTGCTTGCTATTTGATTAGTTGATGTTAACTTTCTAATTTATTTTTTTATATTTAGTTGTTTATGTTTTGTGGGATCATAAGAATGCCGCACGTCTTTTCAGACACCAATCTTATTTTAAGAAAATGGCGTTGTGGCCGCTAGAAGGTGAATGTGCAAGAGTTAGAGACTATGTTGAAAACTCCGGTTTGTATAATGTCGTTGTGAACTCTGTGATTGCATATGACAAGGTCGCAGTATCTAGTTTCAATGAAAGGTATTACGGTGAAGTTGACATATTCCAACTCCCTTTTGGCGAGATGTCAGTGACTCCTGTTGATGCAGAACAGATATTAGGGCTGCAAGTTGAATGTAAATCAACCAATGAAAATTTCAAGAAAAGGCTTAGTTGGGATGAAAATTTATGCATTTACCAAGAACTTGTTTGGCTGGGATAAAGAGACGACTGATGGGCTTTTTGTGCCGGGAGCTAAGTACGCGAAGAAAGAGTTCAAACTTGTAGATATTAGGAAGATGTTTGTTGGGACAGAATAGAAGGAAAAAAAATAAAGGTCTCTCTGATATAGAATGTCGTTATGCGGTGGCTGCGTATTTGTTGTACGTCCTTGCGTCGGTTGTATTTCCCAACAACAAAGGTAACGGGTCAGCGCCAACCTTCTTCAGCTTTTGGATCCCTTGGAAGATGTGAACAAATACTCTTGGGGGACTGTTATAGTTGCACTTTTGAATGGTCAGCTTTCCTAGGCATCTCACGAAAGAACTTCTCAAATAAATGGGAATTTGGCTCTAATCCATGTATTTGGATTGATGAAAGTTGTGTTATTTTTGTACGTTTTTTTTTCTTTAATATTTTTATGTTTATTTGATTGTTTTTAAATTTTCAACTTTGGTTGTTATAGGTGTGGATTTATGACCATTTACCGTTAGTGTTCAAAGATAATAAAGACGTGCAACTCAACCTAAACTAGAGTAAAGGTAGTCCAACAGGAACCAAATGGTTGTTCATCGGCTCTCAGGATAAGGAACAAACTGATGCATTGATAAAAATGTGCCAAAAACTGGATAACATCATGGCGAAAGAGGTAATCTTTAATCCATACAAGGATGGTAGAGTTGGCGCAATGGAAGATGTCGTGTATTACCATGGCCCTTTGTTTCACCCTAACGGTTTTTCAATGTACAATCCGATGAGAATCAAGCGTCAACTTGAGTTAATTCAAAATTCACTAGATGACGACTATGTACCTCCGTTCAAGCACAAGTTGGACAAATGCGAGGCTGACCAATCTAGGGCTGCACAACGGGTAGGGTGGGTAGGATATGGCCCATTTCGCCACCCTACCCGCTAACTAGTGGGTAAGAATTTTTTTACCCGTCACCCTACCCGCCATTAAACGGGTAATATCCTACCCGACCCATTAATTGGCGGGTCGGGTAGGATAAGGTGGTGGGTATAACCGTTTATATTTTTTTTGTTCAGGACTTTCTGAACAACAATGCAAGTAAGATCGAACGGTGCAATAAATCTTGCAACAACAGTGCAAGTAACATCCAACCTATCTAAATATGTACTTCCAATCTAACTGGGGAAAAATGAAAAAACAAAAGTATTCTCAAGAAAGCCATTTATAGTCTCAAGAAACGAGTTCTATTCTTTTCAAAATCGATGATGAATCCCAGCCAAATTCCATGTTCTTCACGTGACCTTGTTCTCCATATAATAGTATCATCACCAAAAGCTCTTCATATTGACCTTCTTCTTCAATCATCATCTACAATGATGGAATAAGTACTAAGATCACCAAATAAATCTGCATACAAGTTATCTCTTGTTAGATTCAGTCATAATAGTGAATGATTTGATGCAAAGTTCAGTCATAATACCAACATCAAGTAATATCACCCAAGTTCTGTATCTCCACAATTTCTCAACGGTCGAGTATGAACGAAATATTAATGTTTGAAAAACAACAATAACTCAAACACAACTTGACAGGATGAACTAATGAGAAACAAATTGAAAGGAGCTCACCAACATAAACTATGCAGTCCCAATTTCCAGGCATGATTTGTTGCTTCGATTCTTAATGAACAGAACACGAGAGAGTTCTTCACATGTCTATCTTATTATTCTATTCAGGCATCCCTATACTAGGATTATTCAGTTATGGCAGTGGTGACCTAAAAAATAAAATTCTCGTGTTTAACGGCACAATTTAATTCAATTCCACTAGTTGGGTAACCTTCATTAATCAGACCCATGAGCAATAGAGCATACCTGTAATGTTCTTTTATTTGCTAAAGAAGTAAAGTAGCAAAGCTGAATTTGACTTATGGCATAAGTTTTTTCTCTCAGCAAATAAGCAAGGTGCTACGAACTATACGAAATCCAGATGTGATTGTGACACAAAAACGGTACAAAAGTCAACTGTGAATCTATTTTGACTATACAAGGTCAAACTAGATACTATTGTATTTATCCTCACAAAGGGATCTATTTCATTAATAGGTTAGATGCTCTGGCAAATTTCAGTACGTGCCACCCATAAACACATAACCCAAAACAAGGAATAAAAAAAAGACTTGCTCGATGATGTGTTAAAATGAGGTAGAGAGTGATTTTCAACATGAATAACCTCATATTAGCCATAACAACACATGATTAGAATGATAAAGAATTCAATCCCATATGCAATATTGTTACGGAGGTGCTTTTGGAGACAAAATAGTGCTAGAATTTTTAGTGGAAAAAGTATGATGGTCTAGAGTTTGCATAGACACAATAAATTGCAAGCTTTATGAACAGAAAACAAGAAATAGAGTTCTTACCCTGTCTATCTTATTAACTATCTCATATGCTTATCACGAAGTAAAGTGAGTTAGGTAGCAGAAGTATAGTGTATTTACATACAATTAATGAGCAGGGAAAGTTATATACCTGACTCTAAGACGTCATCCTCGTTCTCCTCAGCTCCAAGTGTAGAGAAATCCATGTCAATTGGTGTCTGCAACCAGTTTTGTAGTAAAATCAGTGCTACCACAGTTCGGGGCCTTAAAGAGCTTCGGAAGTGACCAAGAATCCGCTTTCCAGTACTGAAAATGGATTCACTTGCAACTGACGAGACGGGAATTCGCAAGTATGTCTCTTGCTATGAGTGACAGAATATAAAACCTTGCAGCATTGATTTTCCACCAAGTCAATATATCAAATTTTAAACCTTGTTTCTTGTCTTTTGTTGGTGAGTAAATCTGCTCAGATAAATATCTTTCCACCTCTGATTTGTAAAAATCCTCCATTACAGACAGCTGGGTTTTACGTTCTTCTCTATGTGCCTTGTGTTTTTTCTTTCTATGTATCATATAACTATAACTCTCTTGACTAGGACTACCACCAGTTTCACCTACAGATTCTGATGAGGCTAACACACTTCCAACACCTGTATATTCTGTCTTATAAGCTGTATATAATTCATTGAAATCCTCTTTCACTTTATCTAAACATTGTTTTACCAATCTTTGTTTCATCCAAGGAATATCATGCACAATCAAGTCTTCTAATATTACTTGCAATCCACGTTCTTTTTCTCTTGGATCAAGAAGAACGGAAATAAACAATAAAGGATTCATGTTTTCATTCTCACCCCAATACTTGTTTTACTTTAGTAACATATTCTCACCCATATGACTTAAGTAAGGATCTTGAGATTTTTGCCAATCAGTTAAATCTCCATTGACATCACTAATTTCCTCCAAAAATGTATGCGAAGTGACATAGGTAGAACCTAAGAACTCAACAGTGGCTTCATATAACACCTTTAGAAACAATACTAATTGTTATCTAAGTAAGCATCAAAGACATATAATAGAAATTCACTTACAATGCCTATTTATTAAGCCAATATACCACTAGTCGGTTTTGTACAACAATTTTTCACAGCCTTTCTTGTTCATTTGTTTCACAAAATAAAACCAAAATTGTACAATTACTTAGTAAACAGAAAAATATTTTCATTGTATTACTACAACGATGCTAGGGGTAACCATTGCAGCACATTAAGTAACCGCTGCAATGCTGCAATGAGTTCTTCTTTCGGCATCTAAGAGTGCAGAACCCCATCCAGAACCTGCTTGGAGTTTAAGAAGTGATCTACCAATACAAAGAATTATAGCATATCTCAGAGTATAAATCTTGTTTTCTAAGCTCAAAACGTGTACATGTAACACTAGCAAATACGAAGTCATGTCAAATTCCTGAACTGTTAACAAATTAACTTAACTATTGCCCTGATTAAGAAGATTTCTAACAGAAAAACAAACACGCAAGCCACCAATAAAAGGATACAATCCTAGAACAGAAGGATCACTTCAATAGACTACTAAAGTTTAAGTTGACAGAGGGACCAGAGGTAACCGAAACAAATTTCCATAACAACAAATAACAAGAATCTAATCCGAAAAGAGTTAATAAAAAATACTTATGCTACTTGAGATTACACATTAACCTAAAGAGTGTCGATTAACGGCCACATTCACATCTTCATATCAACTTTAAGTTGAGAGAGGTGACCGAAACTCAGTTCCATAACAGCAAATAACAATTAGTTTTTGGTTGAATTCATCTAGGTTGATTGGTTTTAACAGTGAAGACAGTGTCCTAGGCCAATCTGTTAGGCTCAACCATGTTCTAAAGTACATATAATGTGATAAACACAACGTTTGGTGTCACTGTATTGTAATACAAGTCGGTGCTATCCCAAATGGTGTCACAACATACCAATGGACACCATCCCCCTAAATATTGTCTTTGATTTGGATTTCTAGATCAAAGTCAAATAAACGAAACTGTAATTTGAACTAATAATAACTTTGGATAGATTATGGATGGATTATAGATTATAAAGAGGGATACAAACATGATCAGTTCAAGCATTCTGCAACTTGGAAGCAAACATTATGACCCAGTTCAGTTGTATGGATTATAGAGAGGGACACAAACCTTATTTTGTATCATGATTCATGCAATCAGTTCTAAGTTTCATACCTTATTCTGTTTCATGCAATCAGTTCTAAAATGGTTAATAAAGAAAGATAAAATACATGTAAAAACTGAACTAGGACTCGAGCATTAGCCTAATCATACTTTTCAGGAGCATGCACGCGACGCTTTTTCTTCTTGGCTTTTCTCTGACCAGCTACGGGTTCTTCAGGAGCATCAGAATCAGATGAACTAGATTATAATTCATTACGAACATCTGTACTGTCAATATCATCAATATTAACACCCATTTCTGGTTCATCGGGAATATCAAAGATAAACCTCTCACGAAATGCTTTATCTGACCGTACTAGCCTTATAAAGGCCTTTTAGTGGCACGAAATTGAACAAAGTATTTAGTGCGAAAAATGCTAACATCCATGCAACTGCTTCCACTGAGTCCTATACGTGACTGTGACCATGAGTTTCTTGTGCAAAAACCTACAACAGAAGGGTGTTTCATGTTTTTTGTGATGTGCCAAGCTAATAAACATATCAACATAACACACAACACTACAATAGACACAGACACAGCCACGAGCACAACACAACACATGATGATGAATTATACAGCCTATGCTTCTTCCAGTTTTAAGTGGATACTATTGGGGGAAAAAAGCTAGTTCCTATGGAAATTCAAACCAACCAGATTAATATATTCAAGTATTAGAGCAATAATAGAAAGAATTGAAACAAAAATATTGAAGCACAGAGCAATGGATCCGATATGGTTATTTCAGAGCTTCCTCCTAAAAAAAAAAAAAACTGGAAGCATTATTGTACTGTATTTGGTAGGAAAAGTTGAATTCATTAGTTTGACCTAAGGAGAACTGAGCTAAGTAGTAGTGAGCTAGATGTTATGCTTAACCTAAGGAGAACTGAGTCAGATTCAAAATCTAATAGATTCCCCAATGTACAAAACTACAAACACTTCTTAACAAATTCTAGTTCTCTTTTCTAAACAAAGGTTGATTTAAAGTCTAGTTCAGTAAAGTTTTCAGCCCTTACATTCATCATGATGCTAATTTATATGCTCCCTCTCTAGTTAGAAGATATATGTAACCGAGTACAGAGTTCGATTGAAGATCAATTGTCATCTATTTGTGCTTTGCAGACCAATAAACTCTGGTTCTAGCTACGATTAGGACAGTTTTCAAACTAAAGAATAGTGAAACTACTAAACTTCATCTTGACATCATTATTAACAATTATGCACAATAGCGTTTTGTGTACTGCATGTATTGGAGGATATGATGTTGAGCCTTGCTAATTTGACCAATTCCTAAGATTATCATTTCTTTCTTTGTTGCTATTGAATTTTCAGCTACACCTTGTTAAAACAATAACTTACGATACTTTGAAATGATGTTTAAGACTTAATTACTGGGTATATATACTAGCTCTCTGGGAGCTTTATAATGTGTTTCCCACTAGAGGAGTATTGGATAGAAAATCAGTCTAGTTTCGATCCACTAGAGGAGTAAGACTTAAAGAATTATGTGGGGATAGTTCAGTGGATCTGGTCAACATACATATATAGTTGCCATTGTTTACTTCACTTTACAGCAATAAAATGCAGTAGACAAGTCTTTTTGTCATCCACTTGAACAAACTGTGGGTTTCAAATCTGTGGTTGTGGGTTTCAATTTCTTATCAAAGACATTCCTATGGATGTATATATGTAGTTTTATTAAACATTCCTTTCTTTAATATCCACATAATTCTAATAAAAAATAACAGATAATTTTGGGAATTTAATCATCTAACCTAAATTGAGTTCTGATTATCCATATAGCAGCCGATGGAAAACAAACAATCGATGTATTGAGACATCACCAAGCAAACTGCAAAAAACAAGAAGCTACGTTTGATTGACGCTCAAGAATTTTCATGTGTACCTAGACCGCAATCACTGTGTTGTAATTTAAAAAAGATTAAAGATGACTTCATACCGGATTTTTTGGAGAGGAAATCCTTAATAAATCAAATTCGCTACATTACCGAGGAGGACTTATGGAATCATGAAGTTCAATAACAGTGTCTGGTAGTAGATTGTATCCTGCAACATTCATGAAATAGTAAAAACCCTAAGACTTTTTCAATTAATCTAACGCAAAAAAATAAAATGAAACATAATCAACTTTGCAGTTGGATCTTACCTTGAACCAACCTATTAAAGGGTTTTAAACTAAATCCTGAAAGATGAACGGATCGAGAATAGTAAGGTAGATGAGAAATGGTTGAAGGCTTGAAGGAGAAAACTAAGAAGAAAGGTGCTGGGATTTTATTTTATTTTGTTCGATTCGAGAAAGGAGATAGGGAGAGGAAAAGGCAGTTTCTATTTTACCCCTGATGTGCTTTAAAATAACAAAAAAACAGGCAGGAGGAAAAAATTATAGAAGGATTAACTTGTCTTTTCCATATGAGGCGGGTAGGCAAGTAGGGTAGGATAATTTCGGGTTTTATCCATCACCTTACCCATTTGACGGCGGATAAAATAATGTTTACCCGTCATTGGCGGGTAGGATAGGATACGGTTAAAAAACTGGCGGGTAGGGTAGGATCAACGGGTATGGATAGGGTATGTGCACCCCTAGACCAGTCAGACATAAAGGTGGTTTATGAACCTGAAGCTGATGTCGAGCATTGGAATGAGAGACACTCTTGCCTAGTAGACATCACATATTGGGTGCATGTTAATGAAGGTCACGAGGCAACAACAGATTATTATGCATGGTACGAAGGCTTCTCCCACGGTAGGATGATATGGATAGATCAGACTACGGGTAGGAGGACCAACAGAACATTCACCTCTGCTTCTCAAGATGACACTAGAGATGATACTACCATTCTTAAACTAGTGTTTAGTATTTATTTTTGTAATTGTGTTATTGATCCACATATAAATATAAGTTAGTTAATGTGATTTGGTATTTGAATGCATATAGAGGGAACGAATGAAGATTTTTGTCAAGGCACTGTGTTGCTCGGCTGACAAAGGGGAAGTGTTTGATCCTGAGAAGCAACGTCAATACGCTGATTACTGCACGCACATTGAAAATCCCAATGCAAAGAAGATGTTCGCTGAGATGACTAGGGAAGGTAAGAGGACCCGGAAAACACGTAGCCAGCGAGGATAAGAACGTGTTGAACAGGAGAAATGTAGCCAACCTAGACATGAACCAGGTACTAGAGAAGATGGTGGTTCCCCAGTGGGCAGTGATACTCAGGGTCCTCCTAATAAAAGCCGGAAAGTTTCCCAGTCATGGAGGTAAAGAGGAGGTCGAGGTCGAGATGGTGGTCTTGAGTGAGGAGATGTTACCTTCGACTTGAACTTATGTTTCATTTTACTTTATGACTTGAACTTATGTGTTTGGTTTGTATGGTTTGTTGAAACTTATGTGTTTGGTTTTGATGGTTTGTCGAAACTACTTTGTTTTCATAAGATTTTAGAAGGATGTTTACAAGTATCTTTGTTAGACTAATTTAGGACTCTAAGGCAGAAAAGATTATACACTGTGGCAGAGAAGGGGTCGTCAGCTTTAAATCTAGCAGATTAACGACCCTAAATTTGATAGCTGGATTTTCCCATCTCAGTCAAACAGTCGTTAAGTGATTGAAATGGCAAACTAACAACCCATCAAGAAATTAATACAGAGAGAACATATTTATCTTGATAACTAGAGTCGTTATTGTTTATATGGAAACCGCTGACGACCCTATATATAAAAAACATCCAGGAGATGAACCAAATTTTCTATAGTGTAGTCGTTAGGTTTATCATATAGCAGATTAATGACTCTAGATTTGTATTAAATCCAGAGAATACCATTTATAGGTATATAGAGTCGTTGTTTTTTATATGGAAGGGTATATTAATTATATGTCCAACTTTTAACTCCCTACAAATATATCCTTATGCAACAATAAATATGTCCCTCCTTTTTTAATAACCTTATCCATTGAATATTAGATTACCTTAATACCCTCACTCATATAATATTTTTTCTTTATTTCAAAATAAAACAAATTTCTTCCTCTACCACTTAACCACCACCACTAGCATCACCACCACCACCAAACATTCAACTACCATTCCACCACCACTAATATTCCACCACCACTCCTTTACCGCCACCATTACACCACCACTAGTCTGTTGCCGCCACCACCACAAGTTCGTTGTCTCCGCCACCGCCGTTGCCGCCGCCACCGTCGTCGTCGCCGCCGCCACTGGTTCAAATATTTTTGTATCAATAACAATAGTTGATCCAAATAAAAATAGAACCAACAGTAGAAGTTTATCCAAGAAAAAAGGATCAGCAATAGAAGTTTATCTAGTTTATCCAAGAAAAAAGGATCAACAGTAGAAGTTGATCCAATTTTAGTGGATCAACAATGGAAGTTGATCCATGTAAAATTGGATCAATAATGATAGTTGATCCATGTAAAATGGAGTGAACTTGGCATGAGTCGAACACGCATCATCTGACATGAAGTTAGTCATGCTACCATTGCACCACAAGTTCAACATTGGAACAAATTTACATGATTTAAACTACAAAAGCATGAGTTCAAAGTATCAACAACAGTAGTTGATCCCATATAGATGGATCAACAACCATAGTTGATCCAATATCACTACCTGCTTTAACCCAGATAACCACTATATTTCATTACCTGATCATTACATGTAGCTTCATAAACACCAACAACTCCAAGACCAGCTTCAAAACCAATATAGACAACTACAACAACCGAGACCACCATTCTACTAATATTTTCTTGACTAATTTATCATTCGTATCTCTCCACCATTACCGCCACAAACAAATCACACATCTCCAGCACCACCACCACCACCAAAACAACCAGAACCAAAATCCAACACCAATTTCATCATTCCAACCAAAAACACCATAGTTGATCCAATAAAAAATTGGGTCAACAATAGTAGTTGATCCAAAATATATGGATCAACAACCATACTTGATCCAACATATATGGATCAACAACCATGGTTGATCCAATATCACTGCCTGCTTCAACCCAGATAACCACCATATTTTATTCAGATAACACCAAATTCTGGGATAATATGCACCAAATTCGTAACCAAAGAGAACAATAACATACCACAAAACCGAAAAGTATTCAAATTCATACCTCCTCCACCACCACCGCTACCACCACCACCGTTACATCTTGAGCTTCAATAATTCAAACAAGTTCGACTATAAAATTACCAGAAATCAAAACATCATCATCGAACAAAATCTCTCTGAAATTAATCAAACGAAACCTAAAAATGTAATCGTCGGATCTCACTGAATATTATTTTGCAAATCAAACCTAAAAATGAAAAAAAAAAAGAATAAGAGGAACATGAACCATGAATATGAATAAACTTATTTACTTGATGATCAATTTGTTCACGGCGGCGCGGGCGAGGCGGTGCACAAAGGTGGAGGTGGTGATGCAGAGAGGAAGAGTTTTCTAATTCTTCTTCCGATTCTTCATTTTATCTCTCAATCACAACACCAGCAGCAAATCTTCTCTCAGAACCCTCAATCATTTCTCTAACCCTAACTGATTTCCCCCGTTCTTTAATTTCAGATACAGATACAAAAAAACGATATTGATTCTCTCACTGTCAAACGATATTGATTCTCTCTATGTTTAAAATTTCTTTCCATCTTGCGACATAGGTGGTGACGGCGAGTGGTGTTGGTAGTAGCAGAAGGGTGGTGGTGATGTCGATAGAGGAGAAAAGAGAAGAGAACTTGTTTTTCCAGATCTGAAATTGGAAGTCCCTAAATTGTTAAAAAATGGGGTATATTTGGAAGTCCCTAAATTGTTGATGGGCCCCTGATGGCTTATTGATAAAGAGGGACATAATTATTATGTGATAAGGATATTTGTATAGATCATCAAAAGTAAGGACAATAATTCAATTACCACTATATGGAAACCAATGACGACCCTTAGTAACTAAAACATCCAGGAGATGAACCAAATTATCAACAATGGATTCATTAGGTTGATCATATAGCAGGGTAACGACTCTGAATAGAGTCGTTAGTGGGTATATTATGTAGGTGGATGACCCAGTTTTGAAACTTTAAATTGGAACTAGAATGAACATTGATTTCATTAAGAAAATAACATTATATCAATCTCGTATTACATAAGAGTTAATATGGGTATTCTAGAAATTTGACACATCAAATGTTCGTCTGTACAACATGGTATATTGTTTGTGGTGAATGAACTTAGTTTCCCCATTACGAATTCTCCATATCCCATTGAAACATTCAAACTGAAATTCAATGAATTCTTAAACTTTAGTATGATGTTTGTATACCATATTCAATGAAACTATGCGAACTTTTAACGATGTATATTATCGGATTACTTACTTTTTCCCTAAGAGGAGCCTGTGGATGATGTTTGTACTCCATATTCCTAACCTTAACATACTCTCGCATTGAACTTTTCATGTAGTTTAATCGAAAATCCAAGTCTCTCCACTTTCGGTTATTGGGATTCCCGGTTCGCCCATTAAAGAACTCTTTAACTCTCTTCCAAAACATGGAATAGATTTCATTTGGACGTTCACGAAACATATTAGCAAACGATTTTACGAGACACAAAACTTCATACGGTTCCCATTCCTCCATTGGCACTAAAAGTTTAAGTATTTTGGTAGAAAATGGAATGTTTTGGGCCATTTTCTCAAGAGGATAGGGTTGTATTTTATAGAAGGAAACCCCAACGGTCGGATTTTTTGAAATAAACAACAAGGGTCGTTATGCTATTAATAAACACGATGACGGATGTGGAGTCATCAATTTGGAATTGCTAAGTGGAAAACGACCCTTTCTCAAAATAAAGAGAAACTACTAAACTCCATTTAGTTGAAACTACAATACATCAAGTCTAACATAAATCGTACTCAATAAATAACATGTTACTTCTCGGTGCGAGATTAAACTACCACTGCGGATTTGATGTGATAAAACTGTTCTCCTCTCCATTTGGTATATGCAGCCTGGGCCGCATGTTAGAGCATTGCTCGGTCGAATTCACATGCGTTGTTATCTCAAGCATGTTTGTCAATATTAGTGATCAAAACTATACGTCTTGATTTCTAGTTTACTTATGACTAAGTATCGGTCTAGGATATTTAAGTATAGTTGAGCTCCAGACTCCGTGGCGATTATCTTACGAAGACGAAGAACTACTTAAGGAACCAGTGGAACTTCATCCGATCAAAAAGGTATGTGGAGACTTGAACTGATCTAGCACCCAAAAGTATATCTATCTCTTACTCTTGAGACAACATTCATATAAGTATGATAGTTTTCATACATACACATTTGCTATTTCGAGTCGAGTTTACTCGCCTATATTTTTCTCGAAATATGTGTCGGTAAACTTTTGCTTTGAACACCTTTCATCTTTACCCATGATGAAAGTCATGATGACGTTCAATCTTGAAAATAGATTTGATGACGGTAGTTGATTCTTTATGTCCAACGACTATTAACATTATAGAAGAATGTTTCAATGATTGAAATGTAGAGTTGAGATTACGTAACCACCTATGGATATAAGCATATATAGTGTGTTTGTACATTAGTGTATAAGTCCATGTACCGGAAACCAAGTGCATGCATATGTGTGCATGCGGTATTGGTGAAGGAGATAAGTTGGGTACGCGTACCCGTATGCGTACTGGCGGAATTTCATGTCCGTGAATTTCTGCCGAGTTTGGAGTTTACGAACTTACAAACCAGTCACCTTAGGTATGCATACCCGTACGCGTACCCACGAAAGTTTTCAACCGAAAATTTCTGCTGGGTTTTCAAACCCAATTCCGGTAGCTAAGGTACGCATACCCATACGCCTACCCAAGCTGGTTATATCTCAAATCGGTTAGCTCATGAACTTAAACAATAAAATAATAAGGAATGCAATCTTTGCAAACTGTGGCTATATTGTTCATGAATTGATTCAAGTGAATCAAACCGATTTTGCTTCAATTATGTCTTATGTATTATATAAGATTTCCTTGCAATTGAACAACTCTTGAACTAGTTCTTATGAGTCATTTGAACTAGTCATGAGAAAGATGTATACGGTTGATATGAACGTACTCATCTAGCTAACCATTGGTCAACCATATGTGAACCAACCAAATATACACGTTTAGGTACGGTTACTCAAACCTAAATAAAATACATTTCATTTGTATGTGTGTGACAAACTAAGTTTCGATCTAACGGTTGAAAGATATTAGCTTGGATAAATCAAGTTTTTCATCTAACGGTGAATATTGAATGCTTTTTTACCAAGGTAACTTGGATTGCAAACCCTGATTTGAAAACTATATAAGGGAGACGTCTAGCAACTGGAAAAACTAATCCCCACACCTCCTGTGTGATACTAGTTGGTTTTGCTAGAGTCGATTCTCCTTTAATCGTAGGTTTCTTCTCGAGACCCTGTTGATTAACGACTTGAAGTCTTCATTGGGATTGTGAAGCCAAACAAAACTACTTTTCTTGTAGTTGAGCGATCTGACCTTGCTATTTTCTATCATACGAGTTCAATTGAATAATTGGATTGAGATTATATCTCCGACAGGGCAAGATAAAAAGAAATCACAAACATCTTCGTCTCATCGCTTGTGATTCCGCAATATCTAGTTTTGCTGCCATACGATTTAGATTATTGTGAGGTGATCAATAATTATAGGTTGTTCTTCAAGAGTATAAGTCCGGGTTATTGATTGGTTCCTGTTCACCTTGATTTTATCAAAATACGGAACAAAACTCGTAGGTTTATCTGTGGGAGACAGATTTATCTATTATCATAGACTTTTCTGTGTGATACTGATTTGTTTATTCAAGTCTTCGACTTTGGGTCATAGCAACTCTTGGTTGTGGGTGATATTAGCTAAGGGAATCAAGTGTGTAGTTCCTGCTGGGATCAAAGACATAAGGAGCACAATTGTACCTTGAATCAGTATGATATTGATTAGGGTTCAACTACAGTCCAAGCCGAAGTTAGTTTGTAGTATGCTAGTGTCTGTAGTATCTTAATACAGTGTGGCGTTCAATCTGGACTAGGTCCCAGGGTTTTTCTGCATTTGCGGTTTCCTCATTAACAAAATGGTGTCTGTGTTATTTCTATTCCGCATTATATTTTGTTATATAATTGAAATATCACAGGTTGTGCGTTGTATCGATCAATTGTGAAATCCAACCTTTGGTTGTTGATTGGAAATTGATTGATCCTTGGATATTGGTTTTTGATACCATCCAAGTTAATATCTCTTGTATTTGATAAAGACTCGTAGATTCCTATTTGCTTGAGTATAGATCAAATCGAGATATAGAAGATTGAGTCTGACTGTCTAGTTGATTCTCTTAAAAGTATATTAGAGTTAGTCCATACAAATTTCTAATCGTAATATTGGGTGAGGTTGTTAGTCCCCCCGCTTTTTCAATTGGTATCAGAGCTATCAAACACATTCAAGACCTCAAAAGTCTATGTTTGTAGGGATCTGACTCTATGGACAGGGATGTTATCTCTATTAACATACCACCAGTCTTCGATGGCTCAAATTACTTCTTGTGAAAAATTGTTATGCGATCTTTTCTTCAACCACATGATTTTCAATCATGGGTATATGTTGTTAATGGCTATGATGCTCTCGTAGTTGCAGTAAGTAACGTTAATGTTCCAAAAAATATTGGCGAATACGATGCTGCTGAGATACTTCTCCGACGGTTTTAATGTCATCATACATCCCATTACCCCAAATCTTCAGCACCATGTGTCAAATTGCTCTAGGTCTAAAGATGTGTGAGATATCTTAGAAACCATATTCGAAGGAAATACCAGCGAAAAGGAAGCCAGGCTTCAAAACCTAAATTCCGACTGGGAAAACCTTCGTATGGCAGATGAAGATTCATTTGATGAGTTTAATCACAAAGTGTCTGAAATTGTTAATCATTTTTTGCATTGGGTAAGAATATTCCTGAAAAGGACATTGTGATGAAAATTCTCTGATCGCTGCCATCTAGATACGATTCTAAGAAGCATGCCATCGTAGAGGGAAATAACCTTGATAATATCTCCAGAAATACGCTGGTTGGGAAGCTTAAGATCTCTGATCATGAACATTCATCCAAATCTAAGGATGTTGCGTACAAAGCACTAAAAGACACAAAATTAATTGATAAAAGTAAAAATATGTATATTTCTGAAGATGATCACATTAAGACAGATTCATCAGATGAAGATCTTGACAAATCAGTCTCGATGATCACAAGACAGTTTAGAGACCTTCTTTTGAAAAGAAGTAAACGGTTCACCAGAGATAAACCAAAAGCATCACTAAAAACCTCATAATCGTATTCCTCCTAAAAATAGGGACACATATAAAACTAATGACGAGGATATGCCTCAGTGCTTTAAGTGTAAAGGGTTTGGTCATTTTGCAAACGAGTGCCCAAATCATAGGAAATACACTAGGAACAAAGGTCTTACTGCGACACTTGATGAGATGTCTGACAATTATATTTCTGATGAAGACAAAAAAAATCAAGTGTTGCTCTTCTATGTGAAAATATTGATTTTGATAATTGTAGCAATACATACATTAATCTTGATAATATTTTAAAAGAGAACCCAATCTAGATGGAAGATTCAATTGACCCTTCTTTTGGAAACTCCATGTTTAATGTTTCAGGACCTATAGTGTGCCTAGAAGCTTGCGCCTCACGAATGCCTGATCCATTTCTTACGTTGACATGCTCCTGTTGTTCTCTCAAGGGTCATGAACTTTCAAAGTGTTTCAAGTACAAACAAAAGATGAGATATGTCAACAAGCTTCAAAGAAGAGCAGATCGTCTAGCTACCAAGCTTAAACTAGCGGAGAAAACAACTGAGGTATGTAAGATCTTATATTATTCAAAAAAAGTAGTTTCCAAATATATATTTAGACTAGTAGAAAATAAAACATGGTCTAAACATAAGGAAAGGCAAGGTTCCATGAATTCTAACCAAAAAGATCATGGTGGACAGATTATTGTTCATCACAACACAACTTGATTATGTTGTCTTTGTGCATCTTGTCTCTTGTGCCTGTTTAAAAGAGACAAGATCTAGCACACCTCAGGCTTTAAAATAAAATTTTCTTTTTTTGTTTTCTAGCTTTGTTGTTTGGTTGTGGAATTCCTCCATATCATTGTTGATTTTGGAAAGGACCTGTTTTCCAAAAGAAGCGGGTTATTATCGACAATTCTACTCCTTATAGGGTTGTGAGTTGACGTGTACAAACCTGTTTAAAGGTTTTGAAACCCTACATTCCTTTTACCTTCTCTGATACTCTTTATATCTTTAGACTGCTTGTTGAAGTTTATCTGTGAATTCCTCTCGCAAAACTGTATATCATGGAAACTCCAAGCATTATGTCTTCTGATGGAAAAGATATCAATATGATTTCCAAGCCATCAATCACTAAGTAAAAAGAGAGATCTTTAGTGCCTCCAACTTTGAAAAGAAAAAGAAGGAATATGAGGAAGCCAAGAGTTGTTCCTTCAAATTCTCAGAAGTTTTCTGATGTTCTTGAAAAGTTGAAGCAGATAAGAAAAGAGATTCAACAGATAAAGTCTTGTGTTTTAAGATCATTGAAAATTCAGAAGACCCTGGTTTGACATCATAAGCCTAGAAAGTTTATTATATTGACTCCTTCCTCCATGAACCATATGTTCCAATGGCTGTTGACGACAAATAGTTCGGGGATGAAAATGAATTTTTCAAGGATATTAATATCTAGGAAGTCTTCTTATGAGAATTTTATTCTTGTGTTTTATGAAGAATAATTAGATTTTGGAATATCCATTATTGTGATTACACATAGCTATGTCAAACGTTTTCATCTTTTGTTTTTAGATTTATTTATTTAAACTCTAAAATTGTTTGGAAGATGACTTTTGCAGTATTAATCTTTATGGTTTTATATATATTGCAATTTCTTATGGGATATGTGTGTTTGCGTCCATGAACTATTATTGTACCATATGATGTCAAAAGTTATCTCTTTTATATGTCGATATGAAAGTATTGATACAAGATCGATAAACTTTTGACAAACAAAAGTTAAGCCTATTATTTCAATTCATTGATGGAAGATAGGTTAAAATATTTTATTTACAAGGATTATGTATATTGTATGTCATTGTGAAAATAGTGATGGAAAATAGAATGAATCCTTGTCTATGCTGCAATATTGATCTTTTCCTTTATGGTTAACATAGTCGTAGCTCCGTAAGTTCTCTTATGTCGAGCATGTTCAATTAAATTGATCACTCTTGTGTTTTAATTTGATTGTGTATTCCGATTAAATGGATCGTGGGTTCTCTTGTGATTAGTTTAATTGAGAATTTTGGATATAGAAAATCATATCTTTTATGTTTTTCGGTATCCAATAAAATCCTTCTTTTCTTGTAAAAGTAAGGTCGCTCTTGTTGTTCTCAAGGGAATGAAATCAAATGGGGGAGAGTTCTTTTGAACTTGCGCTTAATTTCCATATCTTTGTGGGGAGTGCGGCTGTGGAATTTTTAGGGGTTATCTTGTATATTTATAAACTCCTTGATAAACGCATTTAGCTTCGGCTTTATGATTACATATAAACAAGTTGATATGTCCTTTTCTTTGGTCTTGAAGCATCTCCGTGAAAATTTCATTAGGATCCCGTTTTCGTACCTTTGCCAACTTTATTGACAAAAATGGGGAGAATGAATATGTATAGTTCACAATACAAATACATATGGTTTTCGGATCATTATGTAGGGGGGGGGGGGGTTCGTGTTGAGACGAAAGTATTGACTAAGGGGGAGTAATACATATCACCATAGTATTGTTGTCGAAGTTGTGATATAAGAACTTTGATGTTGTGTAATAATACTATGACAATGTATAACAATGATCGAGAGATTTTGTTTTTTCATTGTTATGGCTATGGGACTTCAACAACTATGATGCTGAATTGAACATCTATGGAATCATGGGAGTACTTGGAAAAGACAAAGTTTTCGAGTAATGTTGAAGCACCAAGGAGATTAAGCATGTGGACGAGAAACTACAAAGTTTTATTTATTTTGTAATCCATACGTATTGATAATTTTGTCACTAAAATTGACAAAGGGGGAGATTATTAGAGCATTGCTCGGTCGAGCTCGCATGCGTTGCTATCTCAAACATGTTTTTCAATATTAGTGATCAAAACTATACATATTGATTTCTAGTTTACTAATGACTAAGTCTCGGTTGAGTTCCAGACTCCATGGAGATTATCTTACGAAGACGAAGAACTACTCAAGGAACCAATGAAACTTCATCCGACCCAAAAGGTATGTGGAGACTTGAACTTATCTAGAACTCAAAAGTCTATCTATCTCTTACTCTTGAGACAACAATCATATAAGTATGATAGTTTTCATACATACACATTTACTATTTCGAGCCGAGTTTACTCACCTATATTTTTCTCGAAATATGTGTTAGTAAGCTTTCGCTTTAACCACCTTTCATCTTTACCCATGAAGAAAGTCATGATGACGTTTCAATCTAGAAAATATCTTTGATGACGGTAGTCGATTCTTTATGTCGACTATTAACATTATAGAAGAATGTTTCAATGATTGAAATGTAGAGTTGAGATTACGTAACCACCTATGGATATAAGCATATATAGTGTGTTCGCACATTAGTGTATAAGCCCATGTACCGGAAACCAAGTGCATGCATATGTGTGCATGCGGTATTGGTGAAGGAGACACGTACCCATACGCGTACTGACAGAAGTTCATGTCCGTGAATTTCTGCTGAGTTTGGAGTTTACAAACTTACAAACCAGTCACCTTAGGTATGCGTACCCGTACACGTACCCACAAAAGTTTTCATCCGAGAATTTTTGCTAGGTTTCGAAACCCGATTCCGGTAGCTAAGGTATGCATACCCGTACGCGTACCCAAGCTGGTTATATCTCAAATCGGTTAGCTCATGAACTTAAACAATTAATAAAATAATAAGGAATGCAATCTTTGCAAACCGTGGCTATATTGTTCCTGAATTGATTCAAGTGAATCAAACTGATTTTGCTTCAATTGTGTCTTGTGTAGTACATAAGATTTCCTTGTAATTGAACAACTCTTGAACTAGTTCTTATGAGTCATTTGAACTAGTCATGAGAAATATGAATACGGTTGATATGAAAGTACTCATATGGTTAACCATTGGTCAACCATTTGTGAACCAACCAAATGTACATGTTTAGGTATGGTTACTCAAACATAAATAAAATACATTTCATTTGTGTATGTGACAATCTAAGTTTCGATATAACGGTTGAAAGATATTAGCTTGGATAAATGAGGTTTTTCATCTAACGGTGAATATTGATTGAATGCTTTGTTACGAAGGTAACTTAGATTGCAAACCCTGATTTGAAAACTATATAAGGGAGACTTCTAGCAACTGGAAAAACTAATCCCAACACCTCCTGTGTGATACTAGTTGGTTTTGCTAGAGTCGATTATCCTTTAATCGTAGGTTTCTTCTCGATACCCTCTTAGTTAATGACTTGAAGAATTCATTGGGATTGTGAAGCCATACGAAACACCTTATCTTGTAGTTGAGCGATCTGATCTTACTATTTTATATCGTACGAGTTCAATTGAATAATTGGCTTGAGATTATATCTCTTATAGGGAAAGATAAAAAGAAATCACAAACATCTTCGTCTCATCGTTTGTGATTCTGCAATATCTAGTTTCGCTACCATACGATTTAAATTATTGTGAGGTGATCAATAATTCTAGGATGTTCTTCGAGAATATAAGTTTGGATTATTGATTGGTTCATGTTCACCTTGATTTTATCAAAAAACGGAATAAAAATCGTAGGTTTATCTGTGGAAGACAGATTTATCTATTATCGTAGACTTTTCTGTGTGATACAGATTTGTTTATTCAAGTCTTCGAGCAACTATTGGTTGTGGGTGAGATCATCTAAGGGAATCAAGTGTGTAGTTCCTGCTGGGATCAGAGATGTAAGAAGCGCAAATGTACCTTGAATCAGTGTGATATTGATTAGGGTTCAACTACAGTCTATACCGAAGTTAGTTTGTAGTAGGCTAGTGTCTGTAGTAGCTTAATACAGTATGGTGTTCAATCTGGACTAGGTCCCGAGGTTTTTCTGCATTTGCGGTTTTCTCGTTAACAAAATTTCTGGTGTCTGTGTTATTTTTATTCCGCGTTATATTTTGTTATATAATTGAAATATGACAGGCTATGCGTTGTATCGATCAATTGTGAAATCCAACCTTTGGTTGTTGATTGGAAATTGATTGATCCTTGGATATTGGTTTTTGGTACCATCCAAGTTTATGTCTCTTGTATTTGATAAAGACTCACATATTTCTATATGCTTGAGTATAGATCAAATCGCGAGATAGATATATTAACTCCTTGATATACTTTTTATTAAGATTGAGTCCGACTGTCTAGTTTATTCTCTTAAAAATATATTAGAGTTAGTCCATATAGATTGATAATCAAAATATTGGGTGAGGTTGTTAGACCCCCGCTTTTTCACCGCACTCCTATCCCATTTGTGCCTCGCAAGAAACTCATTATACTTGGTGCACAATCTCATAACATGAATCGTCATATCACGAATGTGGGACTGTTCATAATCATAGCGTAGTTTCTTGTTGTAATTAACGAAAGGACTCCAACCAACTTGACTCCATATACTCTCATGTTGATGTTCTTCGGGAAGATCCTTGATGATGTAATAATTTTTAACCCATTCGGTCTCTTTCTCGAATTGCTTGAATATTTCCCGGAGATGGGCTTGTTCTTTGCCTCGTTTTGTGGCCTCGCGTATCTCTTGTTCTTCCTTCGTAGGATATGGTGTCTAAGTATATGGTTTTTTAGTAGGTCTCATGGTTCTTTTGCATATCTCTTCTTCCATGGCCAATGTTGATTTGGTTGGTAGTTGATGAAGGAGTTTCCATATAAAAAATATTTCGTGAGGTTATTTTCCATTTAATTTGCTCCTAGATGTGTTCCTCTATATATATATAAAAAAACAACGGCTATTTTTTTGGGGAAAAGTGTACACAAGAAGAGTCATTGTGGGTATTTTTAAGAGAGTCGTCCATGTATACACTCTCATGATGACGACTCTTATTTTCAAAAACATCCAGGAGAGCAACACATTTATACCCCTAGAGTCGTTAGGGTTTATGTAAACATGGAATGACGACTTTTAGGTGCAAAAACATCCATGAGAACACCTAAATTTGTACCATCAAAGTCATTATGGTTTATGTATATAAGGATGACGACTCTTAGTTACAAAAACATCCAGGAGAATACCTAAATTTGAACCATAAGAGTCATTGTGGTATATGGTTATCGTGGATAACGACTCTATAAGAAAAATCAAATCGATTCTTAGGATTGTAGGTGTTTCAATCCATATAGGATAACGACTCTAAATTTAAAAGAAACAAGAATGAAAAACATTCATTCCACAAGATAATACGCATTGTATTCATTAAGCATTCTTCAAAATACAAATATCTGGGATCAAGATACAACCATTGTCAAAAAGTATGCTTACAAATGCAATGCAAAGTTCAAAATAAACATCTTCTCTCACGATTCATCGCCCATGTCTAAGTAAATCGGGGTTAAGTCCATAACATTCCAAATGTTCATTCCATACTCATATTGGTTTGTCCACTGCTTGGTGTTTTCTCCCCAATCACCATAGACCCGTGGTAGAGGAAATTCTTAGGAAATATTCAAGCCTATGTAATGGTTATGGTTGACATGTGCCATTACAATTCTTCTTTTCTTTATCGCCACCTCGCACCTAGTTTTTGAGGGTACGTACATACAAGACGCTCCGTGGAAGCCTTTGCTGAATACAATTACAACACAAGTGAATGTGTCCGCTAAAAGTTGACAGCCAAAAGGAATTTGCATCCAAAACTTATAACCGGCCTTCTTCGACCCCTTCATCCATTCACGTTTGAAACCAACTCCATAAACTTCAATTCTCTCTATTTTGGATCTCCTTCCACGAGCATTGTCAAATATAGTTTCTTATCCTCAACGAGATTTTGTGCCATTTTTTTCTTGCATATTGGATTTGGGTGAGCTTTAGTTCTTCGGCCTCGTCTAAATGCCCTAATTGTTTCGTTGCAACATGCTAACCACAATTTCCATCGCCGTCAACGTCGTCGGTGGATATAAGGTGATCCAAGATGACGTGAGGAAGTTGATCGGTATACTCTTTATACAAAGTATAAGTAACACGATGTGGTCTTCCTTGGGAATCTCTAGGGGTGCGCGGATTACCCTTTATTCCTCTTATCGTCATCATTCCGCTCGTTTGGCTTTGTTAGGTACCGACCACATGCTCTACACCCATGTCTGCCTTCTGTTTCACTTCTATTTCACTTTGGGTAAAATCTTGCTTTTTTGGCCGACCCCTTTCCTTTGGGAGGAAAGAGTTCTCATACTCCGTATATTCCTCCCGAACATACTCATGACGTGATGGGTCACTTGTGCAGCTTTTGTCCGCATTCACAATTTCTCTAAACGACTTTTTAGTTGTTGGTCTATCGGGTGATTTTTGTTTGATTGGCTCTTCTTCTACTCCCAATATCTTACGGGCAACCGGCCACAAATTAAAAACCAATATTTTTCTTCCTGCACAATTCATTTTTCGAAATTTCTCATTGATGTACTTGGCGATCTCCAAGTCTCCAAATTGGTCATCAGCGGCTCATGTGGGATTTGGGGTGAATAAAAGTTGCTTCCAAAATAGATCGATATCTTCAAGAGGAATGATCACCTTGTACCCACCAAACTTATGTTTACACGGGAGGCCAAGCCACGCCTCGGTTGTACAATTACATTTAATCAGTTTTCCAATATTGGAAGGTTTCGCTCGAAATTTGTTAAGTTGAGTCATCATATGCTTTATTGCCCACCATGATACTTGGTGTGCAACCCCCCGTAACAATTATTTGTTTTCTATGTATCACATCATAAAACGATCTTTACTATACTCCATCCGAGTCACTATCTTGCTTAGATCATTCTCGGCGTGCTCGTGAATAGCTTCTTGTACCGTAACTACCCCACCAGTGTTTAGTTCAAGAATTTTTTTCAACGTCCGTGGGACTGCTCTGCAATACTCGTGGACTCATTTTGGAAGTACTTGTACTTATTGGTCCATGCATAAACAAACTTCTCCTTCCATGGATTCAACCATGTATCTAGGCAATAATCGACCACCTTTTTTATGATCTGTGCTCAAATCATCAATAAACTTCTGCAAATTAGCATAATACTTTACTTCGGTCTTCGAATGAGCCAAATGGTCCCAATCTTTGTAGAAATACGTCCATAGATCCCCCTCTTCATCATATTTTTCCTTATCTTTCATTTTCTCTTCTGCTCTCTCTTTTTTAGAAAGTTGACTTAGACGCTCGTCTTCCTCCTTGGAACGTTGATTACCCTTCGCAGGTTTGATATTTTGGATTTGATTCTTGCAATTAGAAAAAAGATTCATTTGTATGTGCCACGTACAAAGGAAATGTTGAGCAAGTGGAAAAACTTGACGTATGACACTCATAACTGCAAAATCCTTATCCGTAAATATAACATGTTGTGTCTCTTCGCCACGGTAAATCAACCTCACTTGTTCAACGCCCAAACATAGTCCTCTATTTTTTCTTTTTCCATAAAGCACCATGTAATGGTGAATGATTGTTTATCCGAAGTATGACTAACCACGTTCAACATAGGCATGGTATACATGTTAGTCTTATAAGTGCAATATATGAACAAGACTTGATTAAAACACTGAGCCAAATCCACCATCCTAGGATGGGCAAGAAAAATATGAGTCACTTTGTCGCCCGGACCCACCCTTGTTTGCATGGCGTAGTTTAGTTTTTCTTCCAACCACTCTGATTGTTGCATAATTAATCTACCATCCCATTCGGTTGTCTTGATCGTTGCTTTGGAAGCGTAGATTGTGGAAATAATAGATAAGTTTGTCTTATCTTCCGCCCTTATTGCATTTAGGATCTTAAGGGGCCTACATCCCTTCATCTTCCAGACCTTTTCCATTTGATGTGGTTTCAATCGGGCATATGCTGGGTGTCCTAAAAGACTTTTAGGTAGAGGATGGTTGTCGGTATACTATACAAACTCCATAGACGAGTTTCACAATGCCTTTTTGAAAACAATCCTGAACGGGCATTGAATCTTCTTCGACAAAGTTTTATAGACCCTCGTCATCTTCTTCTCATACTTGTAATTCTTCCCTTTGTGACTTTCTTCCTTATCCCCAGCTCTCTCGCATACCATCTCCATTTTCTTTGAACAACTACGCACATATTCTGTTTTTCCTTGGAAATAATCCATTTCTTGACCTCAGACTTAGTTTCCCAAGTCTACATTGAACAATGCCTTTTTGAAAACAATCCAAAAGAGAAGAAAGTTGAACAACCCGTTCAAGGCATTGAATCTTCTTCGACAAAGTTTTATAATCTCATTGGTACCTTGAAAGTTTAGAATTGTTTAAAGATATAATTTAATCCAAGTTTTTCAACATCTTGTCATCTTCTTCTCATATTAAATTATCTTGTAATTCTTCCCTTTGTGACTTTCTTCCTTATCCCCAGTCACTGTATCTGTAGCATGTTCGGGAACACCAAAAAAAAAAAAACGCCCGCCCAACTCTCACTGCATACCATCTCCATTTTCTTTTTATTTTTAGTTTGAACAACTACGCACATATTCTTTCCTAGTAAAGGGCAAGGACTGGCCATACAAGATAAGGGTTCATTTCATCACCGTTCTCTTCTTGCCCGCCTTTTTCCTTGGAAATAATCCATTTCTTGACCTCAGACTTAGTTTCCCAAGTCTACATTGAACAAATAACACGTTTATGAGAACACTAATTCAGCAATTTTCAAAATGGTATACATCGATTCAAACAATAAAAACGAGAACAACCCATACCAAAAATCACCCTAACTTTTCATGGTCATATAGTGTTGGGAGGTATCCAGACCCAAAATTTGGTACGACCACAGACCAACGTTTTTCAAGTCTAGTGGAGATTGAATGAAAGAGACAAAGGAAAACTTCCTAGTTCCAAAAAATGTATATCAAAGTTGATGAGGCCTCCAATAATCAAGTATAACCAACTACGAAAAAGTAAAATTATGTCATTAAGATGTAACAACCAAGAATGTCTTCAAGGTCAATGGGCAGAGACTCAAAGTTTCTTGAACCAATTCCACCCGAGATTGAAACAACTCATCTTGCTCCGATCTACGTGGAATTTCTATGGATGCTCTGAATTTGAGAAGGTTTTGTGGGTACATCTTTGGTAGGCCCTCACGAGACTACAACTCGTCCACTAGGGACACCTAGGGGTTTAAAGGCTTAGTGCATACGCTAAATGCATTCGAGAGACCAATACAATGGTATAGTTAGGATTGATTTCGTTTCACTTGAGGACAAGTAAAATTCAGGTTTGGGGGTATTTGATGAGTGCCAAATATTGCATATTCATACACCTTTTCATTGGCACTTAACTCATCTTTCGCGCTTCAAAGTCATATATTATCCCAAATTCGGCATTTTTACCATTTTCAAGAATAAATATTTGTATTAATTAATTTTGTGTTTTTAAGTACTAAATAAAGCTTGGAAGAATTGAGAAGACAAAAGAGAAGAAAGTTATTTTATAAGATGTTAACATGATTACTCTTTTACTTTTATTATTTCAGTTTTTTTTTTGGTTACTTTCTTCAATTTCTACATTCCCATATAAAGGGTCGTCATCTTTGCATTTGCAGAAAGACGACTCCCAAAGTCGTCACCTTATTGTACATGGTAATGACTTATTTGCCTGAATCTATGATCTTGAGTCGTCATTGTATGTTTTAGCATAGCAACGACCCTTGTTTGCAAACCGACGACCCATCTTAAACCCTGACGACTCTTCATTGACAAATATACGCCAATTTTGTTCAGTTTTCACCTTGAGGCGTTACTGTATATATATATATATATATATAACATGACGACTCTAACCGAAGTAATTTCAAATTTTGAAAATCAACGGTAAGTTTAACTAGTACGAGCAATTTGTACAGATTTGGGAAAAAGGTAACCGTATTTAAAAAAAAAAAAAAACTAGTCGTTGGGTTTTTTTCCTATAAAATGAGACCTATCCCTTTCAAAGTTATTTACCCATCACTATCATCCTTCCCAAATCAGTCACCCATCACATTCAAACACTAAAAATGGCTCAAACTCCATTCAATAATCAAGAAGATGTTGATATTATTAGAGCACACATCACGGTCATGAAGAACTAAACGTACCTTAACCACGACCAAACCAGAGATTCGTACCTTAACATGGATCAAACATCCAATGCTTGGTGGAAACGTGTATTTAAGGTTTTTAAAGCACTAAACGGAAATCGTTATAGAAGGACGCTCCGAGAGATAAGGGAAATGTACGATTATTTATATAATGAGTTTGTATTGCTGAGAGACGAATTAAAAGCTCGGGCTGATACTCTGCCCAACGAAACTCGAATAAATGGAGTAAGTTTGTGAATCAATTTTCCGTTCATCAAAAAATATTTCTTTGGTTATTTTTATTCAACAATACTAACTTATAAAAAAAATTGTTTATCCAGTACACTTTGGGTCGCAGCCAATATGAATTAAAGTACGACCATGAGCTTTTGCACGAGGACTGCTATCGTCTCTTGGGGGAAAGTGATTGGAAATTTGCCGCATATTAATAAACTCATTTAGGTTTTCAAGCGCAATGTAGTCAACTATTTTATGTGTTTTCCTTCTATTTTATTTCATAGTACATGTATGTTTTGTTCGATTCAACAAAATCAGTTCACAAATACGTATTCATTCAATATTCCAAATCAGGGTCATCATGCTTATAGATAACCAAACGATGACTCTCAGTTTTTTTACAAATTTGGGTAGAGTCGTTACTTTTGGAGAACAAACTATTAACGACCCTAAAAGTTACGTTAAATAGTTTGTTATTTGAGTCGTCGGAACATAAACATGAAGGATGACGACTTTAATTATGTTGAAGGGTCGTTACTTTCTGCATATGACACATAATGACTCTAGATGCAGTTAATGCAATTTTTGAATTTAACCAATTTGGTTGAGTCGACCAACGGTTAAAAATTCAAAAAAATGATTGTTGGGTCATTAAATGCTATAAATAGAGACCCATATCTCACATCTTCCTCACCCAAACCATAATTCTCAACCTTTTCTTCCCCTTCTCATTTATTTATCATACAAGAGGAAAAAGAAGAGGAAACACCATGACTAATCCCTGCACTTCCGAAGAGAATTGCGCCATTGTGAGAGCTTGGTTGACAGTCAAAAACCACTTTGAATATCTAGGAAAAGACATTGATCAAACATCGGATTCTTGGTGGAACCGTGTATTCATCGTGGCGTTAGACGGAAATTGTAACTCAAGGTCTTTGAAACTCACCAAGGAACGGTTCGAGGAGATATTCTTCGAATGTGAAGCTTTCAAAAGAGAAATGAAGGACGTAAGGGAAGCCTTACCCAATATATTGGGTGCTATAAGAGTAAGTATTTAAACAAGAGGTCAAACTTATCGAATTTTTTTAACAATATTAACTAAGTTTTTGTTTTGTGTTTTCAGTTGGGGAAGGCGTATGCCTGATACGAGGTACTTCGTGGGAAAAAAGTATGAGTTCGACGATTGCTACCTCATCTTGGAAGGCACTACCTATAATTACAACCTTTATGATTAAGTGTTTAAGTGCACCGTTATTATCTATTGTATTTCATTTCCTTCAGTGCAACATTATGCAAGATGTATGCCTTTTACGATTCAATGAAATGCTTCTATGAAATCAAAAATCTTAAAAATTAACAATCTGGGTCGTTAAGGTTTGTAAATTTCAAAAGTGACGACTCTATCAAAAATTAGTAATGGTTGGTTAGGGTCTTCAGTATATCAGAATATCCCTATGACGACTCAAAAACACAAAAAATTGTGTTTTTTACAGAGAGTTTGGATTCAGGAGTCGTCCGGGTATTAAATGAATCAACTAACGACTCTATGTGAACTACTAAAAAGAGTCGTCATTTTTTAACACACCACCTTGACGATTTTTGATCACCATTAAAAGTTGCAGATTAGAGTCATCTCCGTGAGTGTCAACAGACTGATGATTCTTTAGGGTTATTAGTGTATACATCACACGACTATAACGACCCTCACTTTTATAGTTCCATAATGACCATGAATCGACCACTTGGAGCAACATTCAGATGATTTGAAGAGTATATGAAGTTTACCTGATTGTTTTGAGCTCCGGGTTCTTCATTTCGAGGATTGTTTCCTTCATTTAGAGAAATAGGTTCTTCATATGCACCATTATTCATGGCTTCCTCTATTAACATCTCTTTATCAAACATCCAATCCATATGATTAGTTGACACAATCTTACCATCAACATAATCATGGTTGTTATTTGAATCTTCAATGATGTAGTTTTTATAGTGGTAAATAAAGTTCGTTCAAAGACTTGTAAAGATTTGATTTCAGACTTAAAAATAAAATATAGGGATATTTTGACTTTGGGTCACAAAAATGTGACCAAAGTTGCGTTTGGGTCACGCCAAAATTTTAATTAGAGTTTGGGTCACGAGACCGTCATTGACCATCTTGACTGTTAGTTAATTATTTATTTTTTTATAATTAATTTCACCCCGTTAGTCACCGTTAATATGTGTCAACTCCGTATACATTTTCACTACTAAACCATCACACCTCACTCCCATCCACCTTCATCTTTGTCTCTGGTAAAGACGAACAACAAAGCACTAGCATGAACAGATGAAGAATAAAATTAAAAAATATAAAAATTACTCAATCTTTCCTGCTTGATCTTAATTCTTTATTTCCATCAACAATGAATGATTACTGAGATAAGAAGAATGAAAACAATTCACAAATAAATCTTCAAATAAATCCAATCTTTGGTACAAACTAATCTCACACCAATTCAAACTTGTTCAATCATTATAATCGGTAGAAAATAAAATCAAGAAGATGAAGCACCATTAAACCAAAGACAAACAAACCCCCTTTCATAACTGATTTTTAAAATAAAAAATTCAATGGTGAACATAAATCAAATTATACATGAATCACCACCAAATCAAAAGATTACCCACTCACTTATAGAACCCATTACGTCTCTTCCACTCTCTTTCAATACCTCATCTCATACAACCATTGAAACACCATGTATCTTCCTGCAATTAAACGTATATACCGATTACCCAAAACCAATTTTTTGATTTTGATAACCTGATGCAGACCTGATGCAAAAGAGTTTGAAAGAACTCTTTTCTATGATACCCGAAACTTATCAGCTTAAGTTAACAAAGGCTTTGATATATATTTTGGTTGTTGTATATATGTATCTAGGATTCGTATAGACTTCGAAGATGAGGGAGGCGATGAACAAGAGAGAATTTCGAGTAGATTTACCAAACTCAATAAACCCTAAAACATAATTTGGGATTTTTTCTAAAATAATCACAGCCGTCGTGGCCCTTTTCCACTCTACACTTATTTAACAGAAATTGGAATTGCAATGTTAGTAAATAAATCGAAGTCTAATATTGTATTCGTCATTTTGATATTTAATTAACTTTCGTAATTGTCAACACGGTCAATGACGGTCTCATGACCCAAACTCAATTAAAATTTTGGCATGACCCAAACACAACTCTGGTCACTTTTATGTGACCCAAAGTCAAAATATCCGTAAAAAATATACACAAGATTGTCACAAATATCGAGAGATACTGAGACTCGGGATTTCACTAATTTTCACACTCATGTGGTTCAAAATTCAATTCTACACAATTATAGCTCATATGATAAAGATTCATTGACTCTAATTGTTTGCCAAGGTAGATTCTGAAAGTAATGACTATATAACTAAAGCATGGGACATCAAAACACTCAAGCTAAGCATGACCCATCAATTGAAATCACAACCATTCAAGATAAATCATAATCAATTCAATTTTAGTGCAAAAAGTCATATAAAGAATTAATAGAATTACCACAGTGATGAAAAAGGGATTCCTCCATCATCCCAGTGTTGGGGTTTAGCTCCTCATATTATTCACGTGCTCAAAATAGGTGTTCATAGCTCAAAAGTGTGAAAAACAAGAGAAAACTAATAAAGCAGTGGGTTTGTAACAACTATAATTGCTACAGAACCAACTGTTACAGAAACTAATGTTACAGAGAAACCTCATAAAAATAATTGTTGCAGAACTGTTGGATATATGAAAGCAAAGATGACGGTTTCTGGTCGTCTTATTCTTATCTGCTGGTGATGGAACTCGTCTCTGCAACTTCTTATTTCTTCCTCTGCAATCTCCCTTAGGTCCCCAAACTCTCGACGATGCCTCTAATCACCTCCAGAATCCTTTATATACCCATCAGTGCAAGAATCTCACGAAATTAAATCCAAAATCTTCATGCAGTTATGATAATTATCTCGGGAATATTTTATTTATTCTCTGCCAAGCCACAACATTTCCTCTCCTCTTTACGCGTCAACTGGTGATGATATACTTCAAAACACATTGATTTCTTGCCCTGGATTGAGTCAAGCTCCTATTTATTCACACTCTAACTTCAGATATATACTCGAAAAACATACGAGTACCCGAGATACTTCTTTTCTGTTATGATCTTCCACACGTCTTTGGGTAGTCAAAAATCTTCTCAATCAATTATATATTGGATAATATCTTCTTTTACAGCTCACGTATCTTCCAAATACACACAACAACAGAATCTTGAAAAATACTTGCCATGTTTTTATCCAAACGGTGAAATATCTTTCCTCTTTTGATTTCAACGCAATTACCACCTATGTTTAGAAGAAACAGGTCAATCCTGATTAAATCCCGTGAACAAATCTGAGAAGAATATCTTCCAAATCTTTTCCATAAATCTCGCCGTTTGTGAAGACATCTTCCCTGGTTAGCAAATTCGAGGATATTTGGTCTTTATTTTTGTTGCTCAAACACGTCACCTTCCCTGTTTTAGAGAAACAGGATAATCACAAACAAAACCACCGAAAATCTCTTCAACCAATCTCGTTGAAATCAATCCCAAAATATTTTGCAGTTGACAACAAATTTTCCCGCCAAAAAATTTGGATATTCCATGAAGAAGAAAGGGTGCCCTATCCAGAGTTGGGGTGCCCTTATCCATGGGTGTTGAGAATGAATTTTGGATGTACGTAGACATGGGTGACCCTTATCCAAACTTGGAGTCCGCTTAGTGAATGTCCTCCGGGGGTGCCTTTAGCAGTTTTTCGAACCGATTCATCCAAAAACGTTTTTTCATAAAAATACCTACAAACAAGTTTATTAGTGATAAATGAGTCCCAACTAATGTATTTATAGGTGAAAATGCATCACACTTACGTGCTCATCATTCAACAACCTCATTCCCTCCACTTGAATCACTCATTTCTAAAAACCCTAGTTTTTCTTCTAAAAACCCTAGTTTTTCCTCTAAAAACTCTTCTTCTTCTCAACACATAAAAACCCAAAAATAAAATTTTCCCAAATTTTTATCCCAAAATCAGATTTTAATCTAAGCACACTAATCAACTTAGTTAATTCTTAATACTAATCACTTAGGGGCATTTAAGCCATTTAGAAAATATTTTTATGAGGGGTGACCCAAATTAGGATTGGAAGACATTTTTTGTCCTATAGTGGGAGGCCCCCAATTAAACCAGGATCTAAAAAGGTTTTTCTTACCTTTTATAAACGTAAAGTTTAATAAAAGATCTTTGTACATGGAGGGAATATCCCTTCACACTTTTATTCTCACACGATGTCACGTTTTAGACGTTTTTTTTGTGAATAAAATTTCAATGATATCGAACTTGAAGCTCATGTTTTGGAGAAATCTCCTCTTGCAAAGCTCTACTGAAAAAGCGGGGGTCTGACAACCTCACCCAATATTTCGATTAGCAATCTGTATGGACTAACTCTAATATACTTTTAAGAGAATCAACTAGACAGTGAGACTCAATCTTAATAAAAAGTATATCAAGGAGTTAATATCTCTATCTCTCGATTTGACCTACACTCAAGCAAATAGAAGCATACGAGTCTTTATCAAATACAAGAGACATAAACTTGGATGGTATCAAAAACCAATATCCAAGGATCAGTCCATTTCTAATCAACAACCAAAGGTTGGATTTCACAATTGATCGATACAACGCACAACCTGTGATATTTCAATTATATAACAAAATATAATGCGGAATAGAAATAACACAGACACCAGAAATTTTGCTAACGAGGAAACCGCATATGCAGAAAAACTCTAGGACCTAGTCCAGACTGAACACCACATTGTATTAAGCCGCTACAGACACTAGCCTACTACAAACTAACTTCGGCCTGGATTGTAGTTGAGCCCTAATCAATATTACACTGATTCAAGGTACAATTGCACTCCTTACATCTCTGATCCCAACAGGATACTACGCACTTGATTCCCTTAGATGATCTCACCCACAACCTAGAGTTGCTACGACCCAAAGTCGAAGACTTGAATAAATAAATTTGTATCATAGAAAAGTCTACGATAATAGATAAATCTGTCTCCCACGGATAAACCTACAAGTTTTATTCCGTCTTTTGATAAAATCAAGGTGAACAGGAACCAATCAATAACCCGGACTTATATTCCCGAAGAACAGCCTAGAATCATTGATCACCTCACAATAATCTAAATCATATGGTAGCGAAACTAGATATTGCGGAATCACAAACGATGAGACGAAGATGTTTGTGATTTCTTTTTATCTTGCCCTATCGAAGATATAATCTCAAGATAATTATTCAATTGAACTCGTATGATAGAAAATGTAAAGATCAGATCGCCCAACTATAAGAGAAGTAGTTTCGTCTGGCTTCACAATCCTAATGAAGTCTTCAAGTCGTTAATCGTCAGGGTATCGAGAAGAAACCTACGATTAAAGGAGAATCGACTCTAGCAAAACCAACTAGTATCACATGGGAGGTGTGGGTATTAGTTTTTACAGTTTCTAGACGCCTCCCTTGTATAGTTTTCAAATCAGGGTTTGCAATCCAAGTTACCTTGGCAACAAAGCATTCAATATTTACCGTTAGATGAAAAACCTAATTTATCCAAGCTAATATCTTTCAACGGTTATATCGAAACTTAGCTTGTCACATACACAAATAAAATGTATTTAATTTAGGTTTGAGTAACCGTACCTAAATGTGTACATTTGGTTAGTTCACAAATGGTTGACCAATGGTTAGCCATATGAGTACTTTCATATCAACAATATTCATCTTTCTCATGACTATTTCAAATGACTAATAAGAACTAGTTCAAGAGTTGTTCAATTGCAAGGAAATCTTATGTACTACACAAGATACAATTGAAGTAAAATCGGTTTGATTCACTTGAACCAATTCATGAACAATATATCTATGGTTTACAAATATTGCATTCCTTATTGTTTTTTTTATTTAAGTTCATGAACAACAGATTTGAGAAATATAACCAGCTTGGGTACGCGTACGGGTATGCGTACCTTATCAACAGGAATTGGGTTTGAAAACCTAGCAGAAATTCTCGGATGAAAACTTTCGTGGGTACGCGTACCTAACGTGACTGGTTTGTAAGTTCGTAAACTCCAAACTCAGTAGAAATTCACGGACATGAACTTCCGCCAGTACGCGTACCCAACCTGTCTCCTTCACCAATATCGCATGCACATATATGCACGCACTTGGTTTCCGGTACATGGACTTATACAATAATGTGAAAACACACTATATATGCTTATATCCATAGGTGGTTACGTAAACTCAACTCTACGTTTCAATCATTGAAACATTCTTCTATAATGTTAATAGTCGTTAGACATAAAGAATCGACTACCGTCATCAAATCTATTTTCAAGATTGAAACGTCATCATGACTTTCGTCACGGGTAAAGATGAAAGGTGGTTAAAGCGAAAGCTTACCAACATATATTTCGAGAAAAATATAGGCGAGTAAACTCGGCTCGAAATAGCAAATGTGTATGTATGAAAACTATCATACTTATACGACTGTTGTCTCAAGAGTAAGAGATAGATAGACTTTTGAGTGCTAGATAAGTTCAAATCTCCATATACCTTTTTGGTCGGATGAAGTTCTACTGGTTCCTTGAGTAGTTTTTCGTCTTCGTAAGATAATCGCCATGGAGTCTGGAGCTCAACTATACTTAACTATCCTAGACCGAGATTTAGTCATAAGTAAACTAGAAATAAATACGTATAATTTTGATCACTAATATTGACAAACATGCTTGGGATAGAAACACATGCGAGTTCGACCGAGCAATGCTCTAACATATACATACATACATACATACATACATACATACATACCAAAAATGAGTGCATTCTGAGACTATAACGATAAAACCAATGGATTTTTAACCATTGAAATTAAGATTGGTAGATGTGAGGTTTTGTATTTCAGAACACACTCATTTTTGGCAGAAACATAGATCTTTGTAAGGGAAATATATTCACAAAATATTAGCTTCAAGTCCGTGATCGTTTGGTTTTCATTCACAAAAATGACGTCTAATATGCGAGAATAAAAATGTAAGGGATGCTTAATATTTTGTATTAATGATGCTTAAATTTTCTATTCTATACACGCATTAATAGAAATCTCTTTCTTCTTCATCATCATCCTCTTTACTCTTTGTCTTCTTCTCTACTTTTTTTTTTTGAAACACGTTATCAGCATGCTCTACACTGAGTCGTGTTTAAGCTCTTGAAGCCAAAGGTGAAAGAAACTGCAAACCTCGAGATCATACTGTCAAAAATGTCAACATAATATATTGTTGGAAGTAAAAAACCAAACATGTTAATTTACTGTTCAAGTTTGATTTCAGTTGGATAAGTTTTATTCACCGACTAGTTTGACTACTAGATAGTTTATTTGTAAACACCTATATATATATATATATATATGTGAAGTTTCTTTAATTATCAAGTTACACGAAAATGAGTATTTTGATTTCAATAATATCTCTTGATTCTCATATTTTTTTTAATTTTTTTTTTGTGAGTGTGTGCAATTGCAGGTGGATACTAACAAGATTTATATCCTACATTATGGCATCAAGAGCTAATGCTAGTTCTTTAAGTTTCTGTTGCTAATTGACTTGCGGATTAGGTGTTTGATTAAAAGGCTACAATGAAGGAATCAATACAACCTCAAGTTCATCAATTCAATGGGAATAATTACGATCGATGGAGCATCCAGATGAAATTCTTGTTTGGTTTTCAGGAGTATATGGAGATTTTTGAGTCTGGATTCTTCGATAAATATGATCTAGTGGTTGGTGTAACTCTTACTAAGTCCCAAATATATGATTTGAGAGAGAATAATAAGAAAGAAAAGAAAACATTGTACTTCATATACCAAGCTTAACGATGCAATCTTTGGATGAATATTTCAGATGAAAAAACATCTAAGCAAGCCCGGGACATCTTGCAGAACACTTACAAAAGTGATGACAAAGTGAAAACTGTAAGGTGTTAAACCTTACGAGGTGAATTTAAAACTTTATCCATTAATGAATATAAATCCATTTATATATATATTTTTATCGATTGCAAGTTGTTGTGAATCAATTAAGGGTTAATTGTGAGCAGTTAGTTGTTTCTCTTGTTGTTGAAAATATTATAAGATCTCTAACAAAAAATTATGATCGTGTTGTTGCTACAATAGAAAAGAAAAAGATATGTATACTTTAATCGTTGAGCGATTAGAGGATTCATTGTATGCTTATGAGTACATGATGAAGCAGAGAAAGACAAGTTCTTTGGAACATGCTTTGAAAAGAAAGGTCATTATAACCGACAAGGGAAGCTCCAACAAAGGAGCATTATCAAGTCCATACAAAAATGACTCCCCATGAATGAAAGATAAGTCCAAAGTTGAATGCTATTATTGCGGAAAACTTATACATTACAACAACCAATGTTGGTTTAAAAAAGCGACTAAGAAGTTAGAGCATGCTAATTATGTGGATATTGAGGAACTAAAAAAGTTATTCTTTGCTTGTCGTGTCTCGCAAGAAGATGACAACAATGACACTTGGTTCTTGGACCTTGGTTGCAGTAATCATATGTCTGGAAATAAGAAGTTACTTTCCCATCTAGATGAATCTGTTCATGGAGTACTGAACTTCGGAAACAAAGCCAGTGTTCCTATTTTGGGTAAGGGTAAAGTGCTCATTGCTTTAGCAGATAACTTTCATCATTATATTTGCGATGTCTTTTATGTACCAAGATTAGATTGCAATTTATTGAGTATGGGTCAATTATCTGTGAATGGGCTTAGTTTTATCATTAATGATGGTGTTTGCTAAGAAGTAGCTGGTTACTATGGTGAAAATGACTAAGAGTCGTTTATTTTCTTTGCCTATAAAAATATAATTTTGTGTGCTTTCGTGAATATTGTTAGAGACGACAATTGGTTATGGCATTTTCGATTTGGTTATCTTAACTTTAATGGACTGCGTTTTTTGGCGAAGAAATAAATGGTTATAGGGATGCTATTGTTGGAAGAAGTAAACTGAGTCTGTGAAGGTTGTATCATTAGCAAGAAACATAGATACTTGTTCCTAGTAGGAAAGTCATGAAGAACAACAAGGTAATTAGAAGATTGTGCATTCAAACCTTTGTGGCCAAATAAAAACTGTATCACACAGAGTAATTGTTATTTCCTTACTTTTATTGATGATTACAACAAAAAAATTTGAATTTATTTTTTAAAGAAAAAGTCAAAAACATTTGAATTTTTTAAGGCTTTTAAAGTGTATGTTGAGAAACAAAGCGGCAAGAGTTTGAAAATACTTCGCATCGATAGAAGAGGAAGAGAATACAACTCCAAAGCTTTTGGTAAGTTTTGTAGAATGTTTAGAATTAGAAACCAACTCACAACTATCTATACTCCACAACAAAATGGTGTTGCTGAAAAGAAGAATATGACTATAGAGGACTCGTAGTATGCTGCACTACAAGAATTTACCGAAATTATTTTTGGCGGAAGAAGTTGCTTGTGATGGTTATGTTTTGAATAGATGTCCTACCATAAGTGTTCTCAACATGACATAGGAGACGCTTGGAGTAGTTATAAACCTAATGTTGCAGATCTTCATGTGTTTGGATGTGTTGCATATGCTCATATACTAGATGATAAGGGTCAAAAGCTCGATGAAAATGGTGAAATATCTTCTTTGGTTATAGTGATATAACTAAAGGGTACTAATTGTGTAATCTTATTACTGGTGGTGTTGTTGTTGGTAGAGGTGTCGAATTTTGTGAAGCCAAATCATGGCAGTGGAAAAGAACTGAAAATGTACGATTAGGAGAGTTGAATTCGATATCGTTGACAATAGAGAACCATAATCCAATGTTGAAGTTCAGGAACCAAATACGCATTTAGTTATGGATAGTCGTACAACACCGAATAGTGCTTCCGAACCTGATTCTTCACCTCAGCAAGTTCTAGAAAATCATGTCCCCACACGAACTTACAGTATGCCTACATGTTTCTAGGATTATATTGTTACTAATGATAATGATAAATCTGATGAAGAAATTATTAGCTCTGCGTTGCTTGAGATTTTAGTCCTGTGACTTATGTAGAGCCAGTACAACATGATGGTTGGGGTCATGCAATGAATGTTTAAATTCCTTTTGTTGAGAAGAATGACATTTGGGATCTTACTTCTATTCCTACAAGTAAATTTGAGATGATGGATATATGGGTTTTGTGTTGTATTTTTTAATCTTGAAGTGATGCAGTGATGACATTTTTATTTCTCAAAAGAAATATTTCGGAGACATTTTTAAGAAATTCAATATGGATTCTTATAATCAAGATACCGGTTAATAACTACTTCTTATACCGTTTAATTAATTACTTGATTTAATAATCACGTGATATGATTAATAAGAAAAAAAAAATCACCATGGCATGAATGTAAGAGGAACCACATCAAGGTTTTTAAATCGTGAATCGTTTTCTCATTTTTAAGAATCGAATCCTATATTGAATCGTGAATCGAAGATTCATGATCGATTATCAAATCGTACGTTTTCTTGTAAATAATATTGAATTATGCTGAGTATTTAACTAAGTTCATATCCTTAAAAAAATTGGTTTTTGATCTAATATATACAATTAAAGTTCACCAAACATCAAAATAAGCAAGGTGGAACATTGTCAGATGCCTCGATTATGACATAGGAGGCCATAAGGTCGAACCCTTAACCTTTGCATTTTATAAAATCCACCTTTGGCTTTAGAGCTTAGTCAAGAATCGTATTCAAACAAGGTTGACCACACGATTCAAAAGCAAAACGATTCTAATGCATGATTCAACTCGATTCGGAAAGAAATGAAGCGAATCGTACGACGATTTTCAGAACCACGGGACCAGACACCCAGACGGATCTGAAAGAATTCCATGAAGGTGAGACCTAAGAAGGTCACACCTACTACCAGAAAGAGACTGCAAACAAGTAAGCGACGCTCAACCAACATCTGTCGTCTGCTACCTGGAGTGAAGTCAGTCTGTTGACAAATTCACTAGTCATGTGACATCGAACAAGCTGGAGATAAGTAGAAAAAAAATTGATGCAGAAGCTTCAAAAGTAAAATTTTGAGTCTTGTGTTTTGTCGGGTTAAAATTTTCTGAATTCTGAAGTCCTTCGTGCCAAGTAAGTCGAAGGTGATGAGACTAGGGTTAACCCTATATCAGAGCCATCCCTAACATATACGAGACCAAGAATGAACAAAAATTAGCGTCTTTTTTCCCCCTATAAATCAAACAAGGATGGGAAACTAAAAACTCATAATCTTTTTTCTTCAAAACTTCCAATATTAATAGCAATAAAAACTAAATTGTGATTCCAAGTAAGGAACTAACCAGCGAAAACATAAAAAAATAAAATATTATTCAAATACAGTTACATGGTATATGTAGTATTTTACATTTTGATATGCAATAAGTATCACATAATCACATTTATTTATATGTTAAAATATATAAAACTATCACATATTAGTAACATGAAATTTTGATTTTGTATACCTAAATGACTTAGTTAATAGTGGAAATTAACCAAATAACCGAAATTGATACAACTCCTCCTTGGATGACCACTATGTTGAATTAAATTGCTTCACTAAGACCTTGAATATCATGTCTTGATTGGGGTATACCCAGATTAATTGGGGTGTACCAAATGAGACAAAATAGGGTCATTTTGAAGTAAAAGAGGTCACCCCTTGACCATATATTTTCAAAATGACTAATATGATTAGCTTAATTAATTAAGTTTATATTAAAATTTTGAAAATGAAAACTCAGTAGATTAAACCTTTAATCCGTCTTATGAGTTCGATTTCGATCAAATAATTTGGTTTTCAAAAATGTCAAAGGTTGGCAAGGTAGACGTTTGAATAAAGTGCCGGCTACATATCGCCGGCATGGTCTATGTTTGAATAAGAAGCCGACCAAGTTTAGCCGGCATGGTCCTTGGATGCCGAATACGCCGACCATTTTTTGGCCGGAAGGGTCTTTGAATGAAAAATATGCCAACTATCTTGGGCTAGGAATCTAATGGTCAGCATGTAAATATTCCCTACCATGCCGGCTATAATATAGTAGGCATGCACATAAGTAATAACACTGTCGACTGACTTGAAGCCGACATGTTAAGGATTTCTGACCCTTCCGACCTGTACTTATACCAAATAGAAAACAGAATATGGGAAGATATAATTCACTTTATTCATGCAGTTTTGGTTACTACATTGATTGAAAAATAAAATCTAACTCCTTGTCGACGGAAAAACGAATTCACTTAGCATGTGCATCAAGCCTTTGAACCCCTAGGCGACCCTAGTGGACGAGTTATAGTCTCGTGAGGGTTTACATAGAGGTCTACCCACAAAACCTATGCAAAAACTTCTAAATCCATCAATCTTCCTCCTCTGAAGATGATACAACATCCAAGTAGTCCGGGTTATCCTCCGGGATTCTTTCTTCCAAGAAGTGATAGCTTGCATCGAACGCGAATGCTTTCCCCTTTTCCTCCAAGTAGCGCTTTCACGACTTCATGCTACAAAAACATAAAAACAAACTTACATTTGTTAGTGGTGTTTCATTGGTAGATAAAACAACATGGGTTACGTAAAAAAAACCACAAAATTACTTACAAATTGTGTAATGGACAAGGTGAACGGGCGAGTGTTAACAATCCGAGGTTGGAGAGACAAAAAATCCGAAGTTGTGATCCTGAATACCAAAAAAAAACAAAATGAAAAGAAATACAAACACTTATCGCAAATTTAAGATAGTTACACACTTAAATAAAAAACAAAGACGGATTGAGATTACTTTCGATAGTATTATGGATCGTACACGCCCATGAGCCTTTGTATCCAAAAATAACATTGCCACCGTCTTTTGGGGTCCCCCTTGGGTTCTCATCTTTTTTCAGTGTAACCAACAAGTAAGGGGGAGGCATGTGGGAATCAGCTGGTTTAGTGATAACCCTTTTCTTCTTTCCGTTTTCATTTGAAGTTGAAGCTTCGGTTTGTTGTACATTAGCTTGAGTTTGTTCCCCAACTTCTTCTTCCTATTCCTCTTCAACAATTTCATCTTGTCTACCCTTACCTTTATCTCCATTACCATCATCATCATCATCAACATCATTATTACCTCCTCCAATATTAGTCATGTATTGATCACCACCATCATCATCATCATTGTTACATCCTCTAGCAGCCGAAGTTCTTTCATCAACATCATCATCATCACCTCTTCTACCAGATAAAATTGATTGGTCTTCATCTAGAGTCTCGTCTGAATCACTGGGTTCCGATGGTGGTTCATAATCATCATTCGGTTGACGTATCTTGAGTGTTCCTGATACAACATATGCCCCTCGATGTGTTGAAGTCAAGAGTTTATCACCAACAAGAGGAGGTCTTGAAGGAGGACTAAGAGATTTCAAACCTTTTTTCTTTGCCTTTTCCAACCTGAAAAAGAACGATTAAGATTTTTTTTTTAAAGGTCGGCAAGTTCGACATATATAACTAACCCGGCGGATAAACGGTCGGAAGGTTAGATATCTAAATACATGCCGGCTAAACATAAGCCGACAGGGTGTGATTAGCATAACCTGCCGGCGTATAAAAAATATGAACACAATACTTAACTGGATTTTTCAGAAAACCAGTCGGAAAGTTCCTTTACCCATACATTGCCGGATAAAAAGCAACCGGCATGGTTTTATCCAAATAACATTCCGGTTTTAAAATTCAAGGCATCAGGAGACAAAAAAACTTTAAATACAGCCGGCAAGGTAAAAATTTATAACCAACCAGGCTAACAAAAAAACTGCCGCCGGCAGGGTCTGAGGTTGAATAACTTGCCAGCCCTACAAGTACCAGTTACATGTATTCAATAGATGGCATAATCTTCAACATAAGAGCCTTCCGGCCAAACCCTAACTATGAAAAGCCGGCACGTTCGATAACATAATACCATGCCGGCCAAATAACTGCAAATTCATTCGATTTTTCTGACCTAATTTGACATGCAAACATGAAATTAAAGTACTAAAGTGAGTTTAAATAGGCCCTTACTTTCTTAATCGCACCATTTCTTCATTTTGAGCGGGTTCAATTTCTTCTTCAGCAACCGTTTTTTTCTTCACTTTATGTTGAACCGGTTTTGCAATTCCAGGGTTGTATTGATTGAGTTTTCGATTAGCGTCTTTCATACGACTTGCCCTAGGTCTTGGAGGATCTATTGATGAAAATTAATCGGAGTTTTCAAATTGACGATGTTAACGAATTAATCGACGAGTTTTGGTGGTGGGGGATGGAGGAGCCGGTATGGTTATGGAGAAGAAGAAGAAGATAAGAAGGAATATGAAATGAAAATAATAAAACTGATTTAGGGTAATTATAATTATAAAGGGTTAGGGGTACTAAAGTAATTGCACCCATATTTGGCCTCCCCTTAGTAAGGGCACATATCCATATAAATATGGGTATACCCCAATCTCGCCAGGTTGAATATAAGGACGAAGGAAAAAGAGCACAATATCAACATTTTGAATGGAAATTCAATGTCAACGAGATGTTGCCTCGTTAAAACTTTGTCAAGAAAACTACATGGGACAAAACTTGAAACGAAGGTAAAAAAGTATAACTTTTAACGTATTTATGGATGTTATTTCAACTAAATGAATATTATTAGAGACAAGCTTCTAGTAAATGATATTTATACAAGCAACTCATAAACTGCAGATTAAGGAATAAAAAAGGGATTATGTTGTTAAACGTGGATTTTAGTGTTTTTAAAGACTCTTCAAGAGACCTATAAAGTTAATATAATCAATTAATTCAGATTCTGATATGTTATCAGTTTTTCAAAAAACATTGAAAGGATTGTTAAACTGGATATAATTAAGTCAGGTAGCTGCCAAAATATAATTTGAGCCCTAAAAGAATTAGAAATTCAAATTTGTTATCCGACCAAATTTTTGTGTGAATACATTTTGAGTGATATGTATTGATCTCTGTACCTTGTTGACTATTATTATAGAGGCTGAATTCAGAATAATAATAGACGAAAACTAGAAAAATAACACAAATAAGTAATTCAAAGAAATATATCTTCTCTAGATTATGAACAAGAAAACTATTACAATTCTCTCTTTGTTACGCTCACAATCTCTAGGTAAATAAACTTAAACTATTTTTTAAGCTTGCTTTTACAATAATTAATTGCCTCACAAAATTCTCTAGTTTTGTACGTTAAACCTCCTTTTCTAGGTGTCAAACCACACTATCTAGATGTCCTTAGCTATGAGCTAAATAAATCTATTTATAGATTTAACGGTTTCCCAAACCTTCTAGGAATATATTTCCTTATCTAGGAATAATTCATTTCTAGGTATATTTCCCTATCAAGGAATATTACCTTATCTAGGAAGTATTTCCTTATCTTGGTATACTTCCTTACTTTGGTTTGGTTTCCCAAAACTACTAGGAATCTATTTTCCTTTTATAGGAATACTGCCTTAAATTAGCAATCCCTCATAAATTATAATTTTATCCTCAATCCATCTTGAGGATCACTCGTTCCCGTAGAGGGGAAGATACACATGTATCATCCCCCCCCCCCCCCTCTCTCAAGAACTTGAACTCTTGTGAAAGTTATATTTGGAGGTTAGGGAACTCGATAGTTCATTTCATATTACTGAACCATCTATCTTTGCTGGAAACTTGACCTTGATATATAATTTGAAAAGCGTCCATACCTCCTCCTCTTGTCTTAGTCACTCTTCACTCCATAATGCAATCTTCTTCAAGTAGTTCTTCTTCTTCTTCTTCTTCTTTTTTTTCTTCAAAAACGCCAGATAAAAACATAGTCTTTTTCTTCGTCTTCGACTTGGGTGTATAAGACTTCATGTCTATTTGTAGTATAGCCACCTTCTCTTACGTAGTTTGTTGTTCACTTTGCTTAGGATCATCAACTTTCTCTCCCATCTTTGGTTCCCTTGTTCTTTAAACGTCTTATTGCTTCTCGAGTAACTCACCAAGATTTTTGTAGAGAAATCTAGTGAAGACGATAAACCACTGGAATCTTCCCTAAAGGTAACGAACCTTGCTCTGATACCAACTTGATACGTATTGATCTCTGTACCTTGGTGACTATTATTATAGAGACGAAATTCAGAATAATAATAGACGAAAACTAGAAAACAAAACACAAAGAAATAATTCAAAGAAATATATCTTCTCTAGATTATGAACACGAAGACTATTACAATTCTCTTTTTGTTACGCTCACAATCTCTCTGAGTAAATAACCTTAAACTATTTTCTAAGCTTGCTTTTATAATAATTAATTGCTTCACAAACTTCTCTAGTTCTGTGCGTTAAACCTCATTTTATAGGTGTCAAACCACACTATCTAGATGTCCTTAGCTATGAGCTAAACAACTCTATTTATAGATTTAACGGTTTCCCAAACCTTCTAGGAATCAATTTCCTTATCTAAGAATAGTTCCTTTCTAGGTATATTTCCCTATCAAGGAATATTACCTTGTCTAGGAAATATTTCCTTATCTTGATATACTTCCTTACTTTGGTTTGGTTTCCCAAACCTCCTAGGAATATATTTTCCTTCTATAGGAATATTGCCTTAAATCAATAATCCCTCCTAAATTACAATTATATCCTCAACCCGTCTTAAGGATCACTCATTCCCGTGAGGGGAAGATACACATGTATCATTGAGTCCTCCGAGGACTACCACGCCAAATGCATCATAATGATAACAAAGTATTATTGAACCAATCCTAGGGTTTGAGAGAAAAATGATACCCTCAAATCACCCTTACAACGAATATATTTCTCGTATAACAACGTATTAATACTACACCAGCTTATAATTAATAGGCTTAACAATTATATATGTTAATTCTTGGATACGAAATTGTGTCTATCGAGAAACTAATCCAACCTAATTTGGATTGTTGCTAACCAATCACATATATAGGTATCACTCTGCAGATGGGGTTAATAACCATCATCATTTATTATTTCAGTAGATATTGTAAATGAATATTTGACAATCATATTATAACAATAACACATAAATCTCAAATGTATGTATATATACTTAGAAAAAATCAAGCAGTTACTGGTACCGGAAACCACGGGTTTTATAATATCCCCTATTCTAATGAGGAGATATTAATCTTGAGAGTGTGAATTGTGTTATGATAGTGTCTTTCGGATAAATATTTATAGCATGTACTAAAATACTACATGCTTGCTAGAAGTGATTAATCTGCCTATTTAAGAGGCATAATCTTTGACATTTCGCACCATTCATATACTAACAACCTTTATCAATTTGATTATGATGAGAGATAAACTGATATGACATTCAAGTTAATTAACACAAACTGGTAGTGTATAGTCTCCCTCTGATTATAGCGGAAATATTTTCATCTCATATACGGAAACAAGTTTCGTAAAGTGTAGAAAATATGATATTAAAGACTTAATGAAACAAACGAATACTCAAACAATTATCTCTATTGATGTAATTGAAACTGATGGCTCAACAACCTATATATATGTTTAACAAACTTGAATCTCAAGCAAAAGAACTTTCCTAACAAATCAAACTCTAAAACAAAGACACTTATAGAAACTCAAACTCTTAAACATTAAGCCAAGCTTTTAAAAATTACGGTTGAATATGCCAATTACCCAGCTGTTTGTTTTACAAAATGGCTGGACTTTCTTATCCGGCAGTTTTCTTTTTTAAACTGCTGGACATTCCTAAACAAATAAACTTCTTCTGTTTTCTTCACATAGTATCTTGGTTTAACCTTCAACATCCTCCCTTAAACCAAGATACTCTTTATTGATCATCCCAAGTTTTCCACGCAAGTAAATGAAAGTATTGGACTTCAAAGACTTGGTGAAAATATCAGTCACTTGCTCTTCACTTTCACAAAACTCCACAGCTATCTCCTTGTTACTGAAAAGTTCTCTAATGTAATGATACTTGATATCAATGTGCTTACTTCTCCCATGAAGCACAAGATTCTTTGTCAGTGATTATTTGACTTATTATCACAGACTATTGTTGTAGGTGTTTTATGTTTATGAAATAATGACTTCAACATCATTTTTAACCATACAACTTGTGAATCACAATTGCTAGCAGCTATATATTCAGCTTATGTTGTAATGGAGCAACAACTTGTTGCTTCTTTGATGACCAATATAAAAAAAACTTGTCCCTAACTAAAATCCATAACAAGAAGTACTCTTTCTTCCTTCTGTATCACCAACCCAATCACTATCAGTAAAACCAACCAACTTTGGATCTTCTGAAACAGTACAAAAAATTCACAAGCTAGTTGTTCCTTTAATATATTTCAGAATACGTTTTGCAGTTTGTAAATGTGAATGTCTAGGTTCTTCCATAAACCTACTAACCAATCCAACTGCATACATAATATCTGGTCTTGTAGCAGTCAGATATCTAAGACATCCAACAAGACACTTATAGTATGTTGAATTCACAAGTCTCCTGATCTTTCTTTTATCAAATTCAATATCTCCTTTACTGGTGTTAGAATTGGATTACAATTATTCATATTGAAACACTTTAGTATTCCTTTTGCATTTCTCCGCTGATTAATAAAAACTCATTTTTCAGTTTGTTGTACTTCAATACAAAGAAAATATGACATTAACCCAAGATCTGTCATCTTAAACTCATACACCATATCCTCCATGGATTCCTTGATCATCTCAGAACTATTTCTGTAATACCCCAATATTCGGCAGTGGTTAGCCGAATGGAATATAAGTAATGGTTTGTCCTTTCCTATCATCGAGGCCTGATGGGTTCACTTGACTGAGTTGTGGGGAAAAGCTTCTCAGTTAAGCGTGCTCGGCCGGGAGTAGTCACAGGATTGGTGACCTCTCGGGAATCTCCTGCTGGATGACCGCAGTAGTGCCATTTAAAAATACCACACTGCTGGATAACCGCAGTGGGTAAGTGGGAACAATATCGGTGTTAGTTGGGATACAACTAGAGGTCGTTCGCTTGTGATCGGGTGGGGGAGTATGCTGGGGGATTATGCCAGATACTGCTCTCATATGAGACAAGGAACGTCTACATTATACCGAGGCCTTTTCAGCATAATTGGATCCAGAGTTGGCAGAAAACTCTGCAGTTAAGCGTGCTCGAGCGGGAGTAATCCAGGGATGGGTGACCATCCGGGAAGTTTCTGCTGGATTACCGCAGCGATGCCCGTTGAAAACCCCACACTGCCGGATAACCGCAGTGGCTAAGTGGGGACAATATTGGTGGAGGGACGGGTCATTACAAATGGTATCAGAGACGACGACGGTTCACCTGCCGAGGGTAGGAAGGCACGCTGGATGGGGTTGTTCCAGGTGCTTCTCATGAGGGGCAGGGAACATTGGAGATCTTGGCTTGTACATATTCCGGAGCCGAGGACGGCTCCAATTTAAGGTGGTGGTATTGTAATACCCCAATATTCGGCAGTGGTTAGCCGAATGGAATATAAGTAATGATTTGTCCTTTCCTATCACCGAGGCCTGATGGGTTCACTTGACTGAGTTGTGGGAAAAACTTCTCAGTTAAGCGTGCTCGGCCGAGAGTAGTCACAGGATGGGTGACCTCTCGGGAAGCTCCTGCTGGATGACCGCAGTAGTGCCGTTTAAAAATCCCACACTGCTGGATAACCGCAGTGGGTAAGTGGGAACAATATCGGTGTTAGTTTGGATACAACTAGAGGTCATTTGCTTGTGATCGGGTGGGGGAGTATGCTGGGGGATTATGCCAGATACTTCTCTCATATGAGACAAGGAACGTCTACATTATACCGAGGCCTTTTGAGCATAATTGGCTCCAGAGTTGGAAGAAAACTCTACAGTTAAGCGTGCTCGAGCGGGAGTAATCCAGGGATTGGTGACCATCCGGGAAGTTTCTGCTGGATTACCGCAGCGATGCCCGTTGAAAACCCCACACTGTCGGATAACCGCAGTGGCTAAGTGGGGACAATATTGGTGGAGGGACGGGTCATTACAATTTCCAGTAAATATAAGATCATCCACATACAAATGTACTATAATACGATTGCCAAGAGTATCAGCTTTCAAATATAGAGTATGCTCATGTGGACATCTTGTAAGCCCTTTCTTAATGAAATAAAAATCTATTCTTGTATACCAAGCACGTGGTGCTTGTTTCAAACCATACAAAGCTTCATTTAACTTGTATACTTGATTTTCCTTCCCCTCCATAATGTATCCTGCTGGTTATTCAACATAAATTTCCTCTTCTAATACTCCATTCAAGAATGCTGACTTCACATCCATCTGAAAAGTTTTCCAATGCTTCTGCGCAGCTAAAGAAATAATCATACGTATTGTATCAAGTCTTACAACTGGTGCAAACACTTCTGAGTAATATATTCCTTGATTATGTCTATATCCCTTAGCAACTAATCTTGCTTTCAGTCGATCTACTTCGCCATTTGACTTGTATTTTGTTTTGTAAACTCACTTAACACCAATAGGTTTCTTACATGGTGGTAGTGTTGTAAGTTCCCATGTGTCATTCTTCTCAATTGACTTCAATTCTTCATTCATGGCTTGAATCCAACCTTATTCCTTAGGAGCTTCTTCATAAGATACAAGATTCACCACATCATGATCAGTATCTTCATTATCTCTTGATAAAACATAATCATTCATACATGCTGGTATGACATGATTTCTTCTAGATCTCCCAATCTCTTTTTGTGGTGTTACATCAATACTTACCTCTTCATTTCTTACTTCTTTAATACATCCTTCTTCTTGTTGTTAAATAACATCATCTTGAGTGTTTACTTGTTCTTCAACTACTATTGGAACTGTTCTGACAATATTTGGATCAACATTGTTTGTTGAACCAGTATTCCAATTCCATTCTGGATTGAAAAGCTTATATCCTTTGGTTACTGAACTGTAACCAATAAGAATACACTTCTCACTCTTATCATCCAACTTTTCCTAAGTTCTTTAGGTACATGTGCATATGCAATGCACCCAAATTTTTTCATATGTCTTACACTTGGTCTTGTACCACTCCAAGCTTTTTCTGGTGTCTTGTTATTCAAACTGTTTGTAGGACATCCGTTGAGTAAATATACTGCACAATCAACAGCATAACCCCAGAAATTCTTTGGTAGATTCTTTGCTCTTCTTATAGTTCTTACCATCTCAATTATAGTTTTGTTCTTTCTCCCAACAACACCATTTTGTTGTGGTATATATCTAGCTATTAACTGATGTTGAATACCATGTTCTTCCATGAAACTATCAACTACAATATACTTTTTTTCTCTATCAATTCTTAATATCTTGATGCTCTTACCAATCTGTTTCTCAACATATGCTTTAAAACTTGTAAAAGCATGAAAAGCATCACTCTTTTGTCTAAGTAAATATACCCATGATTTCCTACTATAATCATCAATGAAAGTTATGAAATAGTTATTACCTCCATATGATGTAACTTCTATAGGATCACACAAGTCACTGTGCACAATATCCAACTGTTGTTCAACTCTTCTAGCTTTGTTCACTGGAAATGGATCTCTATACTGCTTGCCAAAGATACAATTCTCACATCTTGATTATGGAAGTTCAATGAAGGGTAACCCTGACACCATCTCCTTTTTAGCTAAAGTTTGTAAATTTTTAAAGTTCACATGTCCCATTCTCTTATACCATAACCAAAAATCATTATGAACACAACTACTATAACAACTTTCCTTTTGATACTGAATATTCAAAGAAAACAATATATTCTCGGTCATCTGTACTCTTGTAATAAGTCTTCTATAACGATCATGAATTCTACAAACACCATTAAATATGTTCCTAGAATAACCTCTTTCTGATAATTGACCTATGCTCAATAAATTTTGATGTAAACCAGGTACATAAAACACATCCATGATATATGTTTTAGAACCATTCTTCATAACTATTCATATCCTTCTTTTTCCCATAACTGGAATTGTAGAATTATTTCCAAACTTTACAGTTGCACATACTGATTCATCAAGATTGTCAAACAAATATTTTCTTCCACACATACGATTACTGCAACCTGTATCTAAATACCCCTTATGTTGAGGCTGTTCTTCAAGTGTATGACAATCCAACAACATATTTTCAGCTTTCTTTCCTTCTTCTTCTTCTTGACTTTCATCAATGTTTGCTTTGAAGTTTGCTTTGTAGTTATTAGCAATTGTCTTTCTAGGTTTTGTGCACTCAGTAGCAAAGTGTCCAAAATCTCCACAATTATAACATTGTAGTTTTGCTCTATCTACTGGCCTTATTCCCTGATAACTTTCATTATTTGATCTTCCTCCAGTATTATATCTTCCTCCAGAATTTGAATTTCCTTGATTGTTAGTCCATCTGACTTGACTCTGTAATGCCTCTTCAACTGGTTTTGTAGCAACAGTTTTTTCAAGTAATCTTTGTTCATATGCTTGTAAAGATCCCAACAACTCATCAAGAGTCATAGTTGCAGCAGTATTACATTCTTCTATTGCAGTAATTTTTGATTCAAATTTTTCAGGTAAGCTACGTAAAATTTTCTCTACAATTACAGAGTCTTCTATTGTATCACCATTAACCTTCATCTCGTTGACATGATTCAATGTATTTGAGAAAAAATCTGATATTGTTTCAGTAGTTTCCATCTGCAGTAGTTCATATTTTCTCTTAAAGGTTTGTAATCTAACCTGCTTGACCTTGTCAGATCCTTTGTAGTAATTTATCAAACCATCCCAAGCTTTCTTAACTTCCTTAATATATATAACTCTATCCATGATTGATTCATGAATACCATGACGAAGAATATATGTAGCTTTAGAATTATTCTTTCTGTTTTCAATTAAAATAGATGTTGAGCTGCTTCAACTACTGCTCCTTCTGCTGGTTCTACATAACCAGTATTCACAACATCCCAAACTTCTTGATATATGAAAATATTCTCCATCTGTATTCTCCAATGTTCAAAGTTTTTACCTTCAAACACCGACACCTTAATTGAACTTAAACTTGACGTCGTATTCTTATTCTCAACAACTCATACCCACAACCCTAGAATCTGATACCAGTGCTCTGATACCAGATGTAGAAAATCTGATATCAAAGAATTATTGAAACAAACGAATACTCAAACAATTCTCTCTATTGATGTAATTGAAACTCATGGCTCAACAACCTATATATATGTTTAACAAACTTGACTCTCAAGCAAAAGAACTTTCCTAACAAATCAAACTCTAAAACAAAGACACTTCTAGAAACTCAAACTCTTAAACATTAAGCCAAACTCTTAAACATTAAGCCAAACTCTTAAACATTACCCAGCCATTTGTTTTATAAAATGACTGGACATTGTAAGCCAATTACCCAGCCGTTTGTTTTATAAAACGACTGGACTTTCTTATCCGGCAGTTTCCTTTTTTTAAACTGCTGGACATTCCTAAACAAATAAACTTCGGGTTATTTGATTTTTGGTACTTACTTTTTGACCTAAATCTGGGTTTGGTCTAACATTTGTCCAGACTTTGCGTTTGGTCTAAAGACCAACGTTGACTCACATTGACCAGTTTAAGTCATGACGTGTCTAAACATTTGGTTAATTAATTCGTAATTACTAAAAAATATATATCTTTAGTAACAATGACTGACATTATCCTAAACCCATCAAACACGTGGGTGATCTATCTTACATCTTAACACAACTATGAGATAAGCGGCTAAGATCTCGAAAGTTTCATTTCTTCATCTCGCTTCTCGCACCAGTCACGAACAGAAACACCATCTCTTCTCCACCTTCGCAACATTCATACATACAGAAGCCCCTTCATTTTATTTCTCATTTAAATCCCATATACTCACCTGCTCTTTCTCATCAGTGATTAATTAAATAACCCCGATTCATATTTAAATTAATTTTCTCCCCTAAAGTTTTCAGATTGAAATTATATTTCACACAGTTCAATTTGTGATTAAACCCGATCTGATATTATAATTCATTTTTTTCAATTTGTTTTTTCAAACCCTATATCATAACCCTTAAACCCATTATTCGTATGCCGTCAAGATTTGATTTCATCTTGATTTTAGCTCTGATTTTCGGTATTTTTATTCGATGAAGCTCTTTGAAGGAATTTTAAGGTTTTTACTGGGTTCAACTTTGGTTTGGGAGGTGTAAATAAATGTAGAGGTTGGGGATGAAAGTAGAGGCGTCTAGTTGAAGTTTTAAATTGCCCTAAAATTGAAATAATGAGGTTTTAAGAATTCATTTTGTGTTCGTGATGTTACCAGTTTAAGGTACTTGAAGATGGGTTTGTAATGGGCAATTGTTCTTCTCTGCAAATTCTACTTCTTTTGTAATTTTGGTAGAAGATTTATACGGATTGAGCTTATTATTGATGATTGCCTTTGTTTTTCTGTTATCATTTTGGCTTCATGATTTTTGTTTATAAGATAACTGAATTTGTGATATGAAATGAGGTTGAATGATAACCATTAAAATGGAAACTGTGATTTTTAATTTGGGGAAGAATGAAGAACATGAAATTTAGGGTTCTTCTTTAATTAGATTTAGATTGTTAACGATTACTTGACGACGTTGAGTAATTTATTTATTTATTTTTCTTTTAGCATTTACTTAACAGAAGTCATGACTTAACCGGGTCAATGTGGGTCAACGTCGGTCTTTAGACCAAACGCAAAGCCTGGACAAATGTTAGACCAAACCCAGGTTTAGGTCAAAAAGTAAGTACCAAAAACCAAATAACCCATAAACTTCTTCTGTTTGCTTCACATAGTATCTTGGTTTAACCTTCAACATAAAGTACTATCCAGTTAATTCGAGGACATATAATCATAATAATTTCTGGATTTTAATAGAAAACAAATGGAGAACGTTCTCTGAAAATACTCATACCAAACATTTTTTCTCCCATTTTATGTTTTTTATGGTTTTAAAAACAGAATACTTACACGACCAAGTCTTGGTGTACCAAGGAAAATATGAAGGTTTTGATAGAAAACAAAATTATCTATATAGACGAACCTCATACTCTTCTTGGCATGCGAAGAACAACACTAGGGGTGAGCATTTTACCCGCAATCCTCGGATTTAACCAGGATCAACCGTATTTTTGCGGATGGATGCCCGGACCGTTCGCTAATGGGTTTGACGCGGATGAGATTTTGAAATCCAACGGATTACGGATTGGGCCCGGATGTAACTTTGAAAATCCGCTGGATATCCATATCTGTTAGATTAAGCGCATTTATATAGTTTCTAGAAAATATATAGATAGTTTTGGAATTTTTAAGGTGTTTGCTTTGAGTGTTATCCATGACACTCCTATATTTATATACATATATAAAATGTATAGGTTCTATAAGAAGCCATGTATATAGGCTTTATTTTTTCATTATAAATTTTAACTAACACAAATCCATTGGATTATCTGCACCCAATCTGTTTATCCTTACATCAATTGAATGTTGGATTGGATGCGGATGCCAAAATTTGAAATCTGTAGCGAATTGGATTGGATGCGGATGAGGTAAAAACCGGTCCATACCGGCCCATGCTCACCCCGAAACAGCACATAGTTCGGCTGGCTCGACATTACTTGTTTCCTAGTCGAATAAGGCCCAACATTTGGTAGTACCCAAAAGTTGCTAATAGGGTCCTTCATTTCCTTCTCTGTTTCGCTTTTAGCCCCTATACATGGACTACTTTTATCACGAATCCCTTAGGGTTAGGTACTTTAGGCCATATCCCATTTATTTTTCTATCTATTCATTGTGTTCTAGAGGAGAATTGATCAATCGAAGAGATCTTGCGGTGTCTTATTCTTTGGATTCTCACTTCTTTCGTTGCAATTTGAAAATCGAAACAGGTATTCCACCATAACTTATAGAAAATTTTAATTTGTTCAGGTTATTCCCTATATATATATATATATATATATATATATGTATAGAATGCTCAAATGATTAGGTCACTTTGAGTTAACAGATTATATTTCCGAATCAATCACAATTTAGTCCCAAGCTTATGAAGAAAAAAAATCATTTCTATTTTGTTTATGTGTCTAAGGATGTCGAGGAGAGTATTATTAAACAAGATGATCCAAGCTAGGAACAGTATTGGGAAGATACAAACTCCAGTATCGTCAAGTTCAGTATTAAGCAATGAATTCCATACCTTAGGGAGCACCAATGGACTTATTAACAGACAAATTCAGAATGGAACTTATCCACCTTATCAGAATACTACCACAAGATGTTTTGGGTCAACTCCATTAGAGAAAGTGCAAAAGTCAGCTGTGAAAGGGAACACATTGAAAAAGATGTTTGAGGCGAACCGTGCTGTTTTCTGGCATATGAATCTAGGAATGGAAGAGATTTTGAAAGATTATGTTCACCAAGAAGTCACTCGTGAATGGGTCTCTGTCTATTTGAGAGTTTTTTCTATCATTGTGATGAAGGATCTTGTCTTGGCTCTTGTTTGAACTTGTTCCAGAACCTACCAGTAAGCACTATCTCACAATAAGCACCTTCAACACCCGATGCACATCGATCAGTCATCGGTTGGATTTTAGATAAATTCTTCTTCTCGTTATTGTTGTTCTGGTTCTTTTCATTTCAGCATAAATGGGAGTTATCCTTTACTTTGCTTCTTTTTAATTTTGTATCTTATGTTCTCTGAAGTTTAGTTGTTGGATGTGATTTATATCCTCCAAAGACCTAAGAGTTTCTGCAAATAAATACATGCTCAGGTTCATAAGTTAGTGTTTCAACAATTTCAATCTGAATCGAAAACACATTTGTCTTATTTGAGCTTTACATATCACCCCAACCTGAATTGATCTTTCACACCTGATTAATACAATGATGAATAAGGCTTAAAGTAGAGATTGGCGGATTGCTTTGTGAACTCTTTTATCTGAATACGCTGTAGTTATGTTGAAAGGAATATGTTGTTTTTGACTTTTCTGGTGGTTGTTTTTCTTCCTAGTGAAATACCTTATGATCCCTGTGATGCTTGTAGTCAAATACATTTGTTCATATAAGGTTCAAGAGTAAACAAAAACTAAAGAGAGAGTTCAATCCTGTTCTTGTACTGTCAGTGCAGTTCACTTAAAGTCGAAACTGCATACTGTCACTTTCTATATCAAATGTGCCATTTTGAGTAATTTTCCAGGGGGACTATCATATGTGTTTTTTCGGCTATAGTTGAAGAATTATGACCATCTGATACAGGTTTGGGTGAGATTGTAATCTTAGGAAGTTGGTAGTGGTAGTCTTATTTCTGTGATAGTTAATTATGGCTTTGAATTCGGTGTGTTGCAGCTACACTTTTTTTCTCTCTGGCTTTAGTCCCTAGTGCTGATTATGGAGAAAGCAGGAGCCAAATTGAGCTTTGACAACCATGTAAGAAACTTTATACGAAATACTTAAATCTGTTATTCACAATTCTTCCGTTGGAGTGTGACTTTAACAAATTTAAGTGTCATCAATCAAGATCTTTATAGTTTAGTTTAAGTAATTTGTTCTTTATAAAAGAACTTGGATCCAAGCAATGGAACTTAACATTGCCTTCTTTCTCAGTATGTGAGCAGCAAGGAACTAATTAATTTGGGCGTGGAGTCGCCTGAATTTCTTTAAACTAAAGGTAGGTAGTTCACCCATCTTAATAACAGTACATCATATCTGATTAAGTCAATCTTTGAAACTAGCATTATACTTGTTTGAAAATGTTTGACATTTATTTTTGACATGATACGAAACTAACAAACTTTGTAGACTTTATATATGAAATACACAGGATACCTATCTAAGTCAGATTAGGGAACTTGTACAAATATTGTGGTCTTCAATGTCTTCTATCACGAAATATCACTTTGGCGATTGTGATAATATTTTAAATCGAAACTTTGAGGTGATAGTTCTATAACATAGCTACTCATTTATTTCTGACATGATACCAAACTAACAAACTTTGTAGACTTTATATATGAAAAATGAAGATCCTTATCATCCCTAAAATTTAGAAATACACAGGATACCCATCTAAGTCAGATTAGGGAACTTGTACAAATATTGTGGTCTTCAATGTCTTCTATCACGAAATATCACTTTGGCGATTGTGATAATATTTTAATTCGAAACTTTGAGGTGATAGTTCTGTAACATAGCATTTTTCTCTTTTGGGTAGACAAATTCTTCTGAACCTTGAGTGTTATATGTTGCCATGTTGGGTTGATTATAAGATTTTGTTTTAGAACATGTATCCTGTTCTGAAGTGAAATATGAGGATCATGAATCTACTTGATATTTTGTGTTGATATTATTCCTTTGATTCCGGATTTGTTCAAGTCCGCGTTATTTTGATTGCACATGGTGTTCGTTTTGTGTTGCTGCAAGTATATTTGATATGGGGTTTACGCCTATTCAGGTCATTTCAATAGGGCATGGGGTTTGTTCTGGCATACTGCAATGTATAACTGAATAGAGGTTTAGTCCTGTTGGAGTTAGCAGTTCGTGGTGTTTTGATCCGTCTTGTTGCCGAGTTGTGCGCAAGAGGTGTTATAATCCTTTATCTTAATCTGGTATTTTTGGTGCATATATATAACAACTTAGTGGGGATTTGCCCATTGTGTTATGTGTGTCGTGTTAGAGGAATTAATGTAACACCTGCTTCCTGTAATCTGTTTGTATGCAACACATTTTGGATCATTTGTGTGTTTGTTTGGTTCTGATTGTAACTTAATTCTACCAAGGTGGTCAGTTATACCTACTGAGTTTTTCTCACTCAGAATATTCGTGGTTTCTTATGGGGTTTGTTATCTAGAGTTCTCCTTTAGGTTCTGGATCCATTTGCTGGACAACATTGAGAAAAACATTTATTCTCGAGTTACAATCCTTATATTATGTTGGCTCTGGGTGTCAGTCTTGTTTTTATGCTTTGTACATAACTTATTTAACAGTAGCTTCACTTGATTAAGTATGTTAAAAGTATGTATACTTTAGTGTGCGTTAATCAGGTTAAAATGAATGCTCAGTTTACAGGGGAGACTGTCAAAATTTAGCTCTTCCTTCCTTTATTGCCAGTATGTCTTTTGACTCTTTGGTTAGAAAACTGGGTGTTAACACCTGCAAACTATTATTGTCCAGTTATTCCATGATAACACAGGGTTTAGTTGTCCTTCTCTACTAGTAGAGCAGCATTCACCATTGCATTGGATTCCTCCTTGTCAACTACTAGCTGCTTATTAGAAATCCATAAGATTGCCTTGGGAAATATCGTTAGCCATTAATCTCCTTCCTAGTGACAACCTCCAATTCGGTAGCAGATCTAATTGTTACCCTTGAAACATGCTTTGGCATCTCATGGGGACACTGATTTTGTACCAGAGTATTGTTTGTGTTGGAGTAAAATTCTAGTTCAATTGTGTAATGATAATAAGTAAAAAGAGTTCCACTGTAATCTCGAACCAGTTTCTGATAGATGAAAATATATGGTGTTTTCTGATTAACTAATAAGGGCCGAGTACAGAATGCTAATAGGGATTTGTTTAATGGCCAATGGTTTCTGTCTTTTGAGTTGAAACCTGAAACTGGTTTCATAGAGAGAGATGCATATTGAATGCTCTTGCTATCTCTCAGATTATGTTGTCGGTGACACAAGATACAACGAGTCAAAGATTCTAGCATGTCCTACACACACTGAATGACTCTGAAGTCACCATCCCTTAAACTTTCATTGGTGGTGGATGGTAGTGAAAAGAAAGATTTGATGGCTCAGTTTTTTACTCCTTTCACTTTCTCTCCTTTTCTGTCACTTTATGAGGTCCATCTACAGCTATTATATTAACATAAAACCAGCTTTTTTGTTGTGGAGACTTGACATTGTTGGGCACCTCAAACTCAAAAGAAATACCTTAATGGGAGAAGCATTTGTAAGACAAAGATAGATGTGCAGATGATCCCAGTTTATCTTTGAATTATTTATAGTTTTGTTGTACAATGATTGTGTTACTTTTTCAAGACTTTGATGCATTGCTTTCATTTATATAAAGGTCTAGTGCAATTTAGTGGGCATACATGATACTTACCTCTTGTTGGTCATATTCTAGGATGCAATCCTAATTGCAGGAGATCAGCTAGTGGGTCTTAACTCCGTACCGAACAGAATCCAATAGAAATTTTAAATTAAGCAGAACTTGCAAAACAGTTGAGGGGTTTTCGATGTGGTGGATCAGGCTCTTCTACAGTCGAGCATTTAACTCCCAGTTCAGACCTTTCACAGTCGGGCATTTAGCTTTCAGACTTGGGGCCTAAAACGTGAAACCGGCTGATGCGTGGGTCAGAGCGTATCTTTTTAATTTCCATGAAAAATCTCTGGTTATAATGGCAATCTGTTCAGCCTCGCTCAGCCATACATATGATCGGACCCCCATGATTTGAACCAATGGAAATTGATAGCAGTTGAGATACAAGCACGGCTTTACAAGAGTCAATGATTAGTTTCGGTACGGGAAAGTAACTGTAGTCTTGGCTTCACTTGGGTCATGTCTCTACTACTTGCATTATTTTCTTTGTCATATTGTTTGTACTCAATTCGAAGTAAACTTAACTTTAATCCGGTCATATCTGTGAGGTTAGTAGTTACAGGATGCTTAATTTACCAACTCAAACTAGATGTTCAGCACTCGGGTACAGTACATAGGAATATACCATAACTTGGTTTGTAATCAAGCTTCCGCTCGAACCATCGAAAGGTCATTAACCGAGCTGACATCTTTTGGTGGCTACACCATGAACTCGTACAGATAAACTAAAAGATAGAATATGCTTGCGTCAATGTAGAGCTTGAGAGCATTATATTCTCTGGCTCTTCTTATCCTTTTTTGTCATCATCAGTCCACTCTACTAATTACGTTCCGATTTAATCAAGTTTCTCTGGGAAAACTTTATAAAAAATTAAAAATTCTTCTAATTCACTAAATAACTAGCGGTGTACCTAGTATGTTGGAATGACCCTTAACTGTATAGGTAAACTAATTTTTAGCTACTTGTATAGTAGTATTCTGTTGTGTAAGAAGTTAAAGAGTCACAGCACCATGTTATAGTAGTAGACAACTTCGAATAAGGTAAGGGAGTTGTATTACGTGTGTATGTATTAAAATCAGCGGAGCACTTGATTTTACAGGCTCAAATGGACGAGGGCTAGGACATATATAGTAGAGACACTTGATTTTACAGGCTCAAATGGACGAGGGCTAGAACATAGTAGAGACACGTAAAAAATACTTATTTATGATAGGTATACGTAAAAAAAAAACTTGTCTATGATATTTGTAATACCTGGTATATTATGGTGTGTCATCCACACATGATAACATGTCATGTAACCTTTTCTTTTGGATAACCACCGTTTTAAAGACGTTGCCTTATTAAAACCTTACCGGTAAAATTCGATGAGACAAAACTTGGCCTAAGAGAAAGAATATATATGACAAATAAACTTAGAATTGCGTTGGACAGGCATATGCTGCAGGGCCAGGAATCATGGGAAGAGGTTCAAAATTTTACTATGGATGCAATCAAAAAATTTAGGGGGAGCAAAATTAACAAAAAAAGGTTTTTTTGTTAAAAAAATTCTTTGAGGGTTTAAAATGGGCTTTGGAGCTAGATGGACAGGGGGTGCAAGTGCACCCCTTGCAATGGGCTGGCTCCGCCCCTGATATGCTGCCTCGTTAAAATCTTGACAAGGAAAACCCAATGGAAAAAAAACTTGGCTAAGGAAAAAGAGTACAACGCGTTACTTTCCATCAATTTATCTGCATGTATATGTGTTGCATTACGATTTTTTAACCAGTTTCTGGAAGAGCTTTGTTGGTAATAACTTGGTGAATAGATCGACATAATTCTCAGATTGTACCTTATGGATCTCAATCTCGTTTTTCTTCTCGAGGTGGCGAGAATAAAATAATTTGGAGAAATATGCCTTGTTCTATCACCTTTGATGTTGTATTTTTTAATTTGTATTATGCAAGATGGTTTATCTTCACAAATTACTGTTGGCATGCAGGTAATGGACAGTAGACCATAAGAGTTTCTGATATGCTCGACTAATGATCACAACCACACACATTCTCGACTTGCTTCATGTAGAGCGATTATTTCAAACTTGCCTACGGATTGTGCAAGACTTGGACAGGCCGGTGTAAAAACTATGTCTCACTTTCGGGAGCTAACATTGTCTCCTACCCGACCCGGTACTTGCTACTGGAAAAGGGTTTTTGGTTTTTGGATTTTTTTTGAGGAGATAGCTGGCATGTTCTGCTTATAAGATCGCCATGAATTTTCGTGCCACCGCTTTTAAAGACATACCCTGTCTGAGAAATTGCTTTGTGGGGATCAGAAAGATAGCCGGCATCTGTGTGACTCTTAATTTTAGAGCATTCTTCTAACTCTTTCGAGTAGAACAATCATATGTCTGAAATTCCTTGCAAGTAATGTGCTTTACTCTAGCCCAATGTATTTTTAGATAATAGATTTACTGCGAAAGAAATGTCAGGTCTAGTACATTGAGCTGAATATAATAATCCACCGATGACACTTAAATATGGCACTTCTTGACCAAGGAGTGCTTCGTTTTCCTTTTTAGGGAGAAGTGGATCTCTTTTGGGATCAAGAGACCTCACAACCATCAGAGTGCTAAGCGGATACGATTTGACCATATTGAAGGGTTTGAGAAGTTTTTATGTATACGCTGATTGATGGAAAAGAATGCCATTTTTATAATTCTCGAGTTGTAGTCCAAGATAAAACTTCATTGATGGAAAATAATGTCGCCTTTATAATGCTCGAGTTGCAGACCAAGACAAAACTTTGTTTTACCGAGATCTTTCATCTCGAATTCCTTCTTTAAGTATTTTTGTTCTTTGGAGAGCTCTTCAGGAGTTCCAATAAGATTGATATCATCTACATATATAACAATTATGACAAATTCAAGGTTTTCCTTTTTAATAAAAATACATGGGCATATAGGATTGTTCACATAACCCCGACTTAACAAGTATTCACTTAGAATATTGTCCCATATTCGTCCAGATTGTTTTAAACCGTATATGGATCGATTTAGTTTTAGTGAATACATATGGCATGGTTTATCTGCTGATAACTGAAAACCTTCGGGGATTTTCATATAGATATATGTATCTAATTTTCCATACAGATACGCAATAACCACATTCATTAGATGCATACAGAGTCCTTCATGAACTATAAGAATAATAAACATCGAAAGGTAATTGCATTCATCACAGAAGAATATGTTTCATCATAATTAATCCCTGGTTTCTGCGAGAAAACTTGTGCCACTAGTCTTGCTTTATAGCGATCGACTTCAATCTTCTCATTTCGCTTGCGCACAAACACCCATTCGTAGCCATCCAGGCTCACATTATCCGGTGTTAAGATTGCACTACCAAAAACATTGCGCTTAGAGGGAAAAATTAATTCTGCTTGGATTTTCCTTTTCCATTCCGACCAATCACCCATTTGATGACATTCATCCATAGAGTGTGGTTCAACACCATATATCGTTACCTGTGTTAGATTCCAAAATTCTCTATTGGATGCATAATTAATAGAGGCTTCCTCATTTTGAGGTTCCATTGTCTCTGTGGAGACATTTTCCTTGTCAGGAGATCCATTTTATGAGAGTATGGATCCTTCTTTAATAGTCTTCTCAAGAGCACTATTAGTCAATGATTGGATTTTCCTCTTTCGAGGAGCTGAATCTTTCGAACCAACTGGTCGTCCACGCTTACAGCGTGACTCAGACGACTTATTTGCTACTACATCCACAACTTGTTCCATTGGAATATCAATACGTGATGAAGCATTTTTAGCTGGCACATCTACTTTTATTATTTTTACTATATCTGTAAATGCATATATATGACATATAATTTGTAATATTTTGAAGATATAAGTAGCGTGCAAAATAGCATGTCCCCAAGAAGAAACAGGGAACTAAGTTTTCATAAGCATCGGACAAGAAATGAGTTGCAGGTGTTTAATGAATGATTCCCCTAAACCATTCGGCGTATGCACATGAGGAACAAGATGCACAACCTCAATGCCTAACGACATACAATATGCGTCAAATGCCTTTGAAGAGAACCTTGTTGCACCATCAAGCCTCGAATATACATGATAGAATAATCAGGAAAATGAGCACGTAATCCAATAATTTGGGATTGAGGATGAGTGCTAAATTACGTGTCGAAAGCAAACAAACTTGTGACCATCTAGCAGAATCATCGATTAGAACCATAAAGTACTCAAAGGGTCCACTATAGGGATGTATAGGACCATATATATCACCCAAGAAAGCAGGTGAATCCAGAACTAATTTTGTCAAAGACGATTTTGTAACCAGTTTCCCCAAGAAACAAGCAGTACAACCAAGCTCTTTGTTAAACATAAGTTTATATAAAGGATGTCCCTGGAAGTTCAAAAGAATTCTACTCATCATAGTAAAACATGGGTGTCCAAATCGATTGTGCCACAACATATACGTATTCGGGTCATGAAACTTCCAAACTATGACCGAGTAAGATTCAAATTTTCGAATCTTTTTATGGTACAAAACCCAGAAGCGAGAGTTGGAAGCCTCTCACAAACATGCTTTTTATTAGGTGACGTAGTATACAAGTACTCCTTATTATTCCGTTCAACCGTTTTAATGTGGTATCCATTGCTGCGTATATCTTTGAAACTCAACAGATTCTTGCGGGATCCATAGGAACGCATCGCTGATAGTGAATTTGGTACCGCATGGTGATGAGACACAAGTTTTATCATCGCCTTCTACAAAGTTAGTTGAACCACTGATGGTAGTAATATTAGCCTTGAGCCTTTTCAAGGTTACCAAGTACTTATTACTTCAAAATATTGAATTAGTCGTTTCACTATCAGCAAGACAAAGTTCACCATCGGGATTGCTTTCAGATTCCATATCCTTCCATATACATAAAGAAGAAATAAGATAGTTGCACAAAATAATTTTAACATAACATGTATATTGCACATATTCATAAATATTATACATATGCAAACCCAAAAGTATTAGTACAAGCCAAGAAAAACACCCAAAGAAGTAAGTACACGACTCTTAACAATACAGAAAAATAGGATATTTACAACTTTAATCTACACTAAGCAAACCATCAGAAAAACTGATTAAATATAGTCTGGTATTCAGTGCCCTCAAAATCGAGTAAGTAATTGGAAACCTTTAACTTTGGAGATTCAGTGGAAATATTACGTTCCGCCAAATTCATCTATGCTTGATTTTTTTTTTTTTTCTGAGCTTTCATGTGAGGCTCACAAAGATTTGGATCTGCACGACTAGTTTTATACTAGTTGTCTGTACAACCATATTGATAACACCCTTGTCATTTTTCTCAAGGGGGTTCTCATATTTCTTTTGAGGATTAGAAGTCGATTCCTTCCCCCTTTTTTGCTTCTTTTTCGTATTTTTGTTATACGAATGGTTGTGTATATTTCTATGCCTATGGCCTCCACATTTACGCTTTTTTCCATGATACCCCTGTTTACCACGATCATGTCCATATCCAAAATACGATAACTTATTTACTTTTGGCACCGGAGCAGAACCATAAGCACTGGACTCGTGATTTTTTTACCAAAAATTTGTTATTTTTCTCATCTAGGAGAAGACAACATATAAGATCAGAATATCATGTAAAACGACGTTCCCAATACAATACTAAAGTATAATATGGGAAGAGCGAAAAACATTCAACGTCTTTTCTAGCTAGGATTCTTCTGACAACGGCTCACCTCCCATCTAGCAACGGTTTTGTACAACTCATAATTGTAGGATTCCACGGATTTAAAATCCATAAATCTCATATGAATCCATTGATTATGATTTTTTGGTAAGCTAACCACCTTAAAATAGTCATATTTCTCCCTATGAGTATTCCACAATTTTGAGGGTCTCTAAAGTTCATTAATTCATCTCTTAGGGTAGCAGAGAGGTGACGACGCAAGTAAGTTACATCTTTGGCATGTTCTCTTGATGTATTATCTCCGTCATTGATCATATGACCAAGATTTTTCGCTTCCAAATGCAACTAATCATCGAGCGCCTATGAGAGATAATTTTCACTAGTAATTTCAAGTGCTATAAAATCAAGGATAATTAAATTTGACGACATTTGAAAGAATTGTAACAAAAGTATTAGACATGTCTTTTAAACGTCGAAGCAGAGGTTGAATAAATTAAAACAAACAACCAACTCTTTTGGTTGATTTATTTATGTACCATGTACACGCCAAGCTATTCATGTTGATAGCCTCTTATAAATTCGCTAAATAACTAGTGGTGTACCTGTAGTATTTTGTAATGAACCACCCTAAGATAGCAGTACTATATAGGTAAATTAATTAATTACTACTCTCTTCGTCCCAGTTTAGATGAAGGAAAAAGAAAGAGATTAATTTTTTTTTAAATCTACCCTCATTAATAATTCCTAATTATTGAAGTCTTTAATTTTTAATTCCTAAATTCTAGTGTAAATTAGGAATCTAGTGAATTGTTTAAGAATTTCATTTTGGGAAGTTGAACTTACACAACATTTTATGGTTGTATATGATTCAAAAGCAGGGACAAATCAAGAAGTTATTGGGAAAAATATGAAAACCTTCAAGTAATATGGGACTTACAAAAAACCTAAAACCTTCATCTAAAATGGCACGGAGGGAGTACTTGTTATTGTAATATATTTTGTGGTATAAGAAGTTAAAGATCCATAACACCATGTGATAGCAGTAGAGACAACCGTGAATAACATAGGGTGTTGTTTTACTAGTGTATTTATAGGCTCTATATGTATTACAATCAGCCGAGCACTTGTTTTTATAGGCTTTGTGTGTATTAAAATCAGCCGAGTATTTGTTTTTATAGGCTCAAATGCATGAGGGCTAGAACATAGTAGCGACATGTACATAATATTTTTTTCTAAGAGAAGGTTATATTAATATGAAAGAAAAAACAAGGATCAAACCAGGGTCATTATAGACTAGACTACATACACATTATAATGTCCCAATTACTCCAGATTAAACAAGGATCGACATACTTGAAAGTAACGTTATCACAAGACCATAAGACTACCAATTGTTTAACCAAGTCAATATTTTCTGTCGCACTCTTGTGTCGTCCTCCAAAAACCCTTCCATTCCTCTACTTCCACAAAATTTAACATATCGCGCAGTGTAATATTTGTGATACATCCCTTCTTTTACCATGCACCATATTGACAGACCATGCTTCAAAAACTGTTGAAGCAATGTTCTTGGAATTGGCCAAGCTATCTTGAAAGCTTTAATGAAATATCTCCAAATCTCAAAGGAGTATGTACATTACATGAACATGTGGATTGTTGTCTCTCTGTCGTCATTGCACAAAACACACCACTCTCTATAAATGTTTACACCACGATGATGCAAAATATCTTGGTTGGAAATGAATTGTGGGATGTAGCCAAAAAGATAAACCTTACCTTGTTGGGTATGGTACCTTTCCACAGAAACTTATCGAGACCACATGTAAGTCTTTCACAACACCTCAAAGTGATGAAACTTTCCATTATCTCCATTTCGACGTCCGCCTCCACCAGATTAGGTACGTGATTTAAATCACACCTTAATAAACCTCATTTTAATTTCTCATACATGTTTAGTGGCCTCTTAACTCGCAAACCCAATCTCTATTCACTATTGTTGATGGTGGTTTTGAGTATATGGCGAAAACTATTAAAGTCTATCTACCTGACCCAGCATTATAAGTAGTAGACCTTGATATGTCTATATTCCGCAAGGAATTTTAAGAGTATGTCAAAATCTGATGAGTGCCTATGTCTCTCTTCATATTGAAACTCAAGCTCCTAGATGAATTATTCACTAGTATAGAGCCTAATGAGTATTTGAGCTCCTAGTCGCATTACTCACTAATGCTGGAGCCTGCCGAGTATTTAATCTATGTTATGTTCCCCAGCCGAACTCTTGATGTTGACATGACATGACAATTAGTATTCACTCGCAACTGAGTAGCATGAATTTCCCGAAATTTCAGGATTGAGATACGCATAGAAATACTCAATTAGAGGCACGCAAACTAATGCTGCCCTCTGAAACATAATTAGTGATTTTGCATGAACGCGCAAAATTCACCAAAAATTCGATTGATTTTGTGTCAGCCCACAAAGTTCAATCTTTCTAACCTAATTTTATTAATTTACAAAAATTAGGTATTTTGAGGTTTGTGCAATATCTCGAACCCCATTGGTCGAAGCTAAACCTAGGTAAGCTAGGAAAGTGATCCACCATGGACTAGTAGGAACAAAATCCTACCGAGAAACAAAGAGAAACTGCAAAAAAGAAAGGTTGCAACAAAAATAGGTGCGTCCACATCACTTGGACGACCAGTTTTCTCTAGCAGGTGTTGCCCGTGGCCGATCGTCCATTCCCCATATTATTGCCTGCTGGCCCCTCTTTCTCAGCAACCAATCAGATCGCTTAAAATTCCCAACACACACTTTTGAGTAAAAGTGGAAGTTGGTTAGGCGCACATTTAATTCCTTAAGGAATTGCACATAGAATTCCCATGTCAGTCTTAAAACAATCACGGACACACTATTTGACTGGCCAACTAAATGAGCTTGGCCTCCTCCCAATGAGACTAAGCAAACTTCATGATGTCCACCGGTAGGCCCACCACCATTATAGATAATCGGAATCCTCTTAGCCCGCCAGCAACATCCCTGATCACTATCCGGATCTAGGCTAGTCGCGCTGTTGAAAAGAAGTTCAATGAGTTAAGACTGGCCGTGACAGTCTCAAACTCATCGCATCCGTCCAACTTACCAGCCTATTTGGATGGCTTAGATTTTGTTTTGGACGGATAACGAGGTGCACGTATGCTCGCCGATAACCCATCTTCATCCATGGCCAGTCGAACTTCCCACGACATGTCATGAGCATATCAAACCGATTTCTCAAAGTAGGCTACCCTAATTTATGTTAGCAGCAGTATATTGCTGCAGCAAAACGATCTCGGTCGTCCAACTTCGCCAGCCGAATTGATCGACCTAGATTCAATTCTGATCGACGGACAAGGCGCATATACACTTACTAGCGTCCAGACTAAAGCGCTGGATGGTCGAATGATCCACAACATGTCGCCAACACCAAAAACCGTTGGCCAAAAATGGGTTGGCCACACGACTTTTAAAGCCTAAATTAAATCAACGACAGTCATTAACTGCCGAAAATCATCTCGACCGCCCAACTTCGCTAGTCGAATCGTCCGGCCTAAATCCTATTTTAGGCGCTCAACAAGATGTGGCCATAATCACTGGCCACCTCCTTTTTATAAGGAACAATCGGCCATGCCGCGACCTGTCCATATGGATCCTAAACGATCGCCCAAAGATGGATGACCGCGCTTCTTGTAAGAGTCTAGCGGAAAATAGTAACTGCCGCAAATCATCTCACTCATCCAATTTGGCTATCCAATTTAACCTGTCTAGATTTAACTTGGACCGACCAATATGATGCAAAATGGCTACCATCCATCACTCTCCTATATGGACCGACTGGCCTACCTTTGGAATGCATAAATAGTTCCCAGAAACTTCCTGAAAGTGGCCGGTCATGCTCTGTTTAAGACACTAGGTTCCGCGACCAACCAAGACAGGCTCAATATGACAATGCTTCACATGCATCGATCATTTTGTGCTGCTTGCTTAAAAGCGATGCTTTACATGCATCGAATACATATGATATTTTATGAGTATCGGCTTCACAAATAACTTAGTTATTTAACTTAATAGCGTCACATGCTATTCTTTGCGGCAAGTCTCGTGACTTGGCTCGTCACACATGACTACGTGTCGCCTAGATTGAGTGTGATTGGTCAGAATAATTAGGTCTTGCAAGAAAGACCCACTCAACAACTTGCTTCGTGTTTTCCACAAAAATACTCGAGATATCAAACATGTCACAAACTGGGGGATGTTAATCAGGGTATTGGTCTGGCGGTCTATAACGTGCGGCATGCAACATTCCCATTACAAGAAAGTGTCAGGAAAGGCGGGCAGTTAGTGATGATATAAAAGTAATGGGACGAAACCACCCAGTCTTCCCCTCATAGTGGAAACATGGTTTTCACCATCCTGCACGATCCCAATCCTCCATCACTCAACTATTCCCATTTCTTATGAGATCAGGGTGCATGCAACTAAGACTAATATAAATAGATTTTGAACCTATTTCAACTAGAACAATTTTGGTTATCAACACAAGTATCCAGAAAAATACCAAAGAACTCTGCAAGCCAGTTCCAAATTCTGATACAAGTCATAAAATAGCCACACCTTCAGAGTTAACCATTATGATCTCAACACCTTCTTTGCTTCCCTCCCTAAGATCAACCCTTCTCCTTCATTTCATAACCGAAGGAAGACTGGAACAGCCATTTCTTGGTTTATGCCAGGATTGTACAGATTGATCTCTCAAATATAAAGTACTCCCGTGAATTCCACTTGTTTAGGGTTTAGATTCGTTTCTCGGCGGCACACCCAAATTTACCATTTCCTGTAGAAACATTTTTTACCCCAAAACAACTATCATGTCAAAATTTGTTGCATCCTTCACCCTTGCCGCTTTGAAAACAACCTGAAACAAGTCTTGCAATCACTACACGAAATAAGGGATTTTGTAACGTTGAAAAAACGTTAGTATGTATATATTGTAACGTCAAAAAAACGTTGGAAATGTGTCGTTATTATTAGCGTTATAATATTTTATCAACGGTTCATTTTTACAATATTTTTTTATTAAATAACGGTTTCATTCGTTGGAATAAATACACCAACGGTTATCTAGTAAGCACAAGATTTATCTGATGTCATTTTGTTGTAACGGATAACCGTTATTATGCATATCGTAACGGTTATCCTGTAATAGTTCGGTGTAACATATACTGTAACGGCGACTTTGTGTGTAACGGTTGACTTATTGCCACATGTCCTTCGTTGTAACATCTATAGAAACGATTTTAATCGTTGTTTAATTGATTATAACAGATCGGATTTAACAGTTATTATAACGATTCACAACCATGATAACTTAGTGTAAGGCTGCCGTACGACACATATCAATCGGTTCTAACGGCTTCAAATGTTGATGATTGATTGTAACATTTTGGATATAACAACTTGCTGTAACGATTCGATCGTAACAACTGACTGTAACGTTTGCCGTTTGCCACGTGTGTATCATTTGTAACATATAGACTAACGGCTTTAGACGTTGACGATTGATTGTAATAGTAATGAATTAGCCAGGTGTGCTAATTACTAACATATTTTATAACGTTGATTCGACGTTGGTAAAAAAATAGTTTTTTTTAAAAAAAAAACTTTTTTTTCTGTTATAAAAAATAAGCTCCTATAATTGGACCCTGCCATGCAATGCAATCCATTTCTGAAGCTACAATACAGTTGCTTTCTGAAGCTACATTGCAATTCATTTCTCATTCCACAATACGTACATTATCATTCTAGCAGTACAAGGAATTCATTCATTCACAAATCCATACAACAACCAATTGAACCAAGGTTTGTCTCCTCATTCATTCACATACGTAAGTACATACAATTATCATTCTTATATTGAAAGAACTGCTTAAACCTACAAAAATACATGGTTCCCTATATGGTTATAATCAAATGACAAGGGTTGTGTTTTTCACCAGTTTCTAAATATAAAAGTGTTGTTCTGCATTGTACCTTGGCAAAAAAATTTGTTCATGATCAGCCAAAAGAAGTCGTCCTTTGACATCGAGTAGACTTAACTAGCTCATGGAATCAGTTATTGCCATCGATTCTAGTATCCTGACAAAACAACAAAAATGAAACAGAAACAAAATAGAAATAGCTCTCATAGGAGAGAAAGATTCATTCAGTAATTTTGGCAATTCATTTACATGTTCATTGTCATTCTGCAATACATACATTCTCATCATTCATTTAGATACCTAAGTATATGTGAGTGTGAAACAACTGCTTGAGGAAAAAAAAACATACATGGTTCCCTATGTTATTATAAAATGACAAGGTTTTGTGTTTCAGCAGTATCTAATATAAGCAAGTTTCTAATGCATACATTCTCATTGTTTTTATATGAACATCGCAACCTAAGCATCAAAAGTTTATATTTGACAGAATTGTCACTGGAAATTTATATACATGGTTTCATATGTTAAATTAAGATGACAACAAATAATACACTGATATAGCAAGACTTTACTCACCAGTTAAGAGAAGTAGAGAAAAGAATATCTCGCTGGGTACAAGTTCTTTCCCTCGCTTGGTACAGATTTGCAAGGCCAACACTGTCTCACTTGTTTATCCATCTTCATGATTGACCCCCACACATTGGATTATTCCGCTTTAGGTGTTCACATCAATGAATTCTCTAAAAACAAAGATAATGGTACCATCAGTCAACCAAATTTTTAATAAGTAATGCAAGAAACTCTAATGTGTCAAGAGTTTACCCACTAACTGGAATTACAGTGGTAAGTTGTACCTTTTGGCAGGAATCATGTGAAAAACATACTTGAAGGGATCAGAATAGGTAACGCAAACAAACCTGAGATTACAATGCCTTGTCAACTTTCTATGCAATAGGTATTCTCCAGTTTTAGGTGTTAGCATCAGTGAAACCTCACAAAACAAAAAGAGAATTGTAGCATGTAAGTGTATCAGCCGGAGGTAGCGAATGATAACAAGGAAACTAATAATTATAATAGTTCAGTCACCGGTAAAATTAGAGAGGAGAATGTTTTGCTCGTCAGGTTAGCTGCATTTATCTTCTTCAATTACAGCAAACCTAACGACCATAACATCTCCACTCAGAAAACTCGATGGTAGTAAGTTGTACCTTTTGGCAGAAATCATGTAAAACACATACTTGAAAAGAATGAACGGATGTGGTAAAAGCTTACTCAGCAACAAAATTAGATACGAGAATATGATCATTCTATCTTGTGCTACTTCTACGACTTTGCAGGACAAACAATGTCAAGTTATTTCACCACAACTCTGGAATTTCTCTATCAAGGTCCTGCAACGCTATACAAGAGAAGGGATAAACTTATTTCAATAAGATGATCTTTGTTACAAGTTTTTTCAATCTCTGTAAAGCTTTGCAAGGCCAACACTGCCTCATGTCATATACCAACAAATGTATATTGGTTAACTGAATATTGTCAATTGAATAAGTACACGAAACAATTTGAAGAGATAATAATGGGTAATAAAACAAACCTGAGATTAAAATAACTTGCCAAATTTCTCCATAGTAGGTAATCTCCAGCTTCGGGTGTTGAAATCCATGAAACCTTGCAAAACAAATGATTATCGGTCAGATGCATGGCAGCTGAATAAGAAAATGACATATTTGAAGAGATCATAATAGGTATGGGTAACAAACCTGAGATTAAAAAGGCAACCTTCTGTATCCCATGCTCATGGGAATTGCATATATGAAAGAAACACAACTCATAAACTTTTGTATTCTAAATCTTGTCCAAAAAAGTTCTTTAAAACATACGGAAAAATGATATGAAATATCATAAGAGGATACAAGCTTGCCCTTCTTTCCCCCTCCTTTACCCGGGTTAGGGACCGGCGTTTAAAATGGCAGAGTTAAAGGGGGGGGGGGATAAAATCAAGTAAATAAAAGACATCCATATATATATATATACACAAAGGAGTACAACCCGATATACTCGCAGAAGTGTATTTTTAAGAAATGTTTAAAGTGATAGAAAACTGAAAGGAATTTTTCTTAGGTACACTCTAGATAGAGAGTGAAAAAAGACTCCACAAAATATAAGCATCTATATGTATATATTAGTGTAAGGAAAGCTGCACAAAAAACTATGTTTCAAATGGCTTAGTCTAGATCTAACATGACCAACCGGTTTGCAGGAAATACTAAAAAGCTTTCAGAGTTACACTCTAACTACAAACTCTAACTAAAGAGTGACTGCATCAAAAGAACACAACAAAATATAAGCAGCGGTATATGTATAAAAGTAAGGAAAGCTGCACCAAAAGATAAGTTCCAAACTGCTTAATCTAATTGTTGGTCCAGTTGCAAGACCAACCGGTTTGCAGGCCAGATTAAAAATCCACCTAAAACATAATCAGCCAATGTGAAGCATTTTTCCGGGCCTTGAGGAGCATCGTGTGATGACCCTCAAGCTCGTCAACGCTATTATACCAGTCAAGAGACGTTTTAGTCGATAATAACCCGATTAGTTTAGCACGAACGTTAATTATTAGTAATTAATCTAACAACGATCTAGCTATGAAACTAGTACCATCGGTTAGATCTCAAAAAGTTATGCAGAATGGACTACTCGAACGTGTTAATCAGATACTGGACAAAGGAGGTATCTATGAAGGGCAAAATAGTCTTTTTGATTTGGACAAACCCTGACTACCCATATCAATTGGAAGGGTTCCTTTATCATTTGTCATTGGTCTTATCCCAGACCGAGAAGATAACTCGATCTATTTTCTTCTCTTCTTCATTCTATCTTCTTTCTCCTTCTTCGTCTGTCTTCTCCTCTCTTCTCTGTTCTTGTTCTTCTATTAAAAATCGAGCCTGAGAGAGTAATTTGCTAAGGAAGGGAAGATTAAGTAGAAGATGATGAAGTTGATGTTATTGAACTCGGGAGGAGAATGAGATGATGCGGTTATAATTGGAATTACAGTTTGAGAACGAATTTGAGTTCTCAGGTGAATTCGTGGGTTGTTTGGGTTGCCGTTAGATGAAGAATGAATGGGTCGAAATTTAATTGAAGTTTTGTAGTTGTTTGGAGATGATTTGAGAAATTAGGGTTTCATAAGAATTCAGAGATGAAATTGATTTTATAGAAGGATGATTAGGGGTGGGTTTTGATCAGGTATGAGATTTAGATGTTTATATGAAGTTTAATTTTGATTCAAGGGTAATTAGGGTTTTGAAGATTAAGATTGAAGTTGTTGTTGAAGATGGGGTTTAATCATACAAACAAGGTGATATTGAAGTGAATCAAACTTCAAAGAACATGAAGAGAAGTTAGATATTGTTGGTGGTTTGATTAGTCATACACTAAGAAGAGTTTAAGCTTTCAACTGTTGTTGTAGTTGATATGAAGATAATAATTCTGGAATTGGCGTGGTTAGGATCTGGTAGTGATAAAGTTAATCGGTTTGGTGGAGTTCAGGTGTAATCAAGACTCAGGCAGGGGAATATCAATTCAGTGAATGCCGATACTTGGGTAAGCTCTTAATTTCCCTGATTCTGTTATTTGAAGTATGAATTGTTGAAATTAAAAGATATTGGATGAACTGATTTGGTGGGTTGGTATAGCCTTAAGAAGAATTGCAGAATTCAGTTAAACAAGAACATGGATTGGTTTATATTTGCTGGAATGAAATTATTTTGAGGTAATTATTTTATTAGTATTAAATCATTTCAAGTTCTTTATTGAGTTTATGAGTTTCTTATTGAATTAAGAATTGACATGGAATTGTTGGGTATGTGCTTGAGATGTATTTTGGTTAGGTTTGTGTGACAGCACAGGGAGAAGAGTTAAATGAATGATAATGAGAATTGGTATTGGTTTGAGGTTGACTGCATGGGGTATATGAATTGTAGAATGGTGGCGTTGGTGTTAACTGTGATGTTGAAGCTGCAGGAGTCATCAGTGAATGGATGTGAATCCAGTGAAGTTAGGAATGAACAATTGGTGGTGATTGCAGTTGAAGAATGTTAACTGAAATTGGGATGAATAAGTTTACTTGAGATGATAATGTTGAGGTTGTTAGAGTTGCAGTAAGATGAAACATTTAGCATATAGAAGATTCATTTCAGGTGATGGTTTATGAGTGACATGGCTTTAGGAATGGAGCTGTTGTTGATCTGAGTTTAGTATGGTGGAGATATAAAAAATATGATTGTAGAATGAGTGTTGCTGTGAAATCTTGGAACTGCAATTGCAGGTAAACTCAGTTTAGTATTGTAACTAAAATTTGAAGTTTGTTTAAGATTGAATGAAATGAATTGTTGTTATTTGAGTTGATTGAGTTGCTGCAATAGAATTAGGCTGTTAGTCATCCCAGTCAGATGTCTGACTAGTTTTCTTAGTTGACTCAGTTAATCTGACTGAGTCAAAAGTGAATATGACTTAACTTAATCAGTCTTAGTGGCTGAGTTAACCCAGCCTTGAATCGGTTTGACCCAGTACTGACTTAGTGGACCTTGACTGAGTTGTCTTCTTGACCGAGTTGACCATTTGACCATGACATTGACCTTTTGACTGACGTTGACTGTTAATTGACATTTGACTATTAGTTTGACCGTCAGAGACTGTTAGTGACTCAGATGGACTGGACCTTAGTTTAATGGGTTGGGTTGGTGGACTTGGGCTTAGGGTAGTTTTCTTAGTTAGATGTTTTGGACCTCTTGTGGTCCGAATTGGACTTTGGTTCCTTCTACAAAGCTGTAGATGTCCTTAAGACTTAGCTACTAGACTTTAGAATCGACTTAATTGAATTGGTAAATCTTTACATATGCAAGAAATGGATTATGAAAATGTGAAGAACCTTAGATGGGCTAAAGATAGATAATAAAAGGGTATAAAAACGTAAATGGGCTTAGGACTATTAGTCAGATTTGTATAATTCTTGTGTGAGACATTTTGTCTAGATTCTTAGAGTGCTTGTATGATTAACAGTTAATTATTAACAATGATCAATTCAAAGGATGAACCAGTGGATCGTGGATCGTGAGGTAGGCGTGGCTTGTCATCAAAAGGTTTGGGAATGCATTTGACTCTTTGTAATCATTATTGTCGCTTTTATAAAAGTTTATGCGTAACAAACTCATGCATTGTCTGTTTCTGCATTCCATGTTTTGTTTAAAATGCATTATGATAATCCTGTTATTTCTGTGAATCTTTCCACGATGTGGAAAGGACTTGTATTGTTTCGTCATCAACATGAATTGTTATGGGAAATGAGAATTTCCACTTGTGGTATATAGGATACGCTCCTTCACATTTATACCTACTTTAATTTAGCTTTTATTGTTTAGAGTATTGGTCATCATGGTCTTGGTGGCATCCATAGCTATTAGGTGTGAATTGCTGGGTAGGGATTTACAACCATATTATACATTGTTTGAAGAAGGAGTTTGTCCATATACATGTATGATTATTTCAGTGACTTAGTCATTGTTTAATGTTTTCGGAAAAACATGTATTGTTTTCCAAATCTTTCCTATGATTACTTAGAAGGTTAAATGTTAATTATTCCCACTTCATTTAATGACAGATCAGGTTGCACAAATGTAGCTTCACGGGTTGACTTCGTTAGTTGATTATCTTCTGTTATATTTATTATGTTGTATATTTTATTTAATAATCAATTGATTATTATTTATGTATCATTTGAGAGAAGATCTTATATATATATTTCTGAGCGGGGTTAGCTTTGGGTTAAGTTATGTATCGTATTTCTTAATTGAATGCTTAAGTACGTGTTTTAGATTTTAGTGCCTTTTTATTTAGTTAATTTAGTGGATTAGCCAGCTGCTAGCTTAGGGGGCGCTACACATCGGGTACAGGATAGTGAAAGTCAAGAACACTCTCAATGCATACCTTCCTCTCACCATGATCAACACTCACTCCGTGACAGATTTCTCCATCCAAGCCGGTAACCACATAACCTGTTGCGGCTGTCTCCCTTTTTCTGTTAACAAGACAAACTTGAGGCTCTCCTTCAGCAGGTATAGTATTAGCAGCAGCACCAGGTTGAACGACTGGAAAATGGATATCAGGGACTTGTGATCTGCTTTTCCAATTGACATTATTCTGTTGGCTTGCCATGAAACTGAAAACATCATATAACCAAAACCAACCCATTCAATAGTTGGTTAAAAAAATTATAATCTCTTATTTACAAAACTAACTATAAAAATTAAGGAACGCAGGTGAATTAAAAACTGAAGATCACCTTTGAGAGAATACTTAAATACTCTTGGATCATATCCATCCTTCCTTCATTACTAGCTGGAGTAAATGAATTGGCTTTTTCACTAGTAGCTATTGAAGAACCAAATTTTCCTTGTATTGCTTGCTTCTTGGTAACAATGGATAAAAATCCTCGGCAATAACTTCGATTAAATTCATCACCAAAAACTTGAGTAACTGGATCATTGTTAATATCTACAACAACCTCAATAACAGCTTCGGATTAAGCCTTTCTCTTTTCTACGGCAGCCTTCACTTTTTCCTGAAATCCAAAAGAACCAAACTATAAACAATTAAATTTATTTGAACTCTGAACAACATATGATGGTCCAATACTCACATATTTTTAAACTGCACTTGGATGTACAACTCCATTTTCCCCTACATGAGCCAGCATCCAGCTCTCACCACGACACTCAATAACCCTACCTTCTTTTTTTGGCTTGTACAATCAATATGGTCAGTAAGGGTTGTCCAAATAAAATAGTTTGAGAATTTAATGTTAAGACCACCGGGTTATAAAGTACCTACAACTCTGTAGGATTTGTTGGCATGGGAGAGTCTACATAAACAATGTCGAATCCTTCTCTTCCGCTGGTTCTCGGCATATTTAGCATACTTCCTGCATGCCAGGCTAGTACTCATTATCCACAAATCGTTTCCAAACGTCATCACTGCATCCATTTCTTCCCGAGTCTCAAGCTTTTTCAGAATGTTAAGGTGTAAATCCCATTTGAATGAACGAAACTTCTGGGGAATTTTATTTTGGACAAATGGAATGACAAGAGAGTCATCATATGCGAAACAAAATTTGTCCTAAAACGATGAAGTATTTTTGTCAGCCATAAAATATAACTAGGTAGTTGGTCTATAAACACCGATATGTATAAGTGGAGCAAACCATAGAATGAAATACATATGAGATGATAAGTTACCAGGAGCAGGTTCCAGACTTGGTCCTTGGAGGCTGCATAAATGAGCCTCCAGTCTTTGTAGTCAATTGGACAGTGAACTCGAATGAGTTCCCCTGCACGAGTTGCAAACTTTGATGCATGTTCGCCAAATGGTCTTCCACATTCATCTATTTCCATCAAGAGTCTGGCTGGAAGTTGTGTCTCCTCCAATTCAGAATCAGATTGAGTTTCATCATGAGATAGAGAACCATTTTCATAACCACGTGAGATGGAGTACTATGAACATCATATGCAGAACCAGTTTTATTGGTAGACACAACATGATCTGCAAAGTGAGAATCCTGACTTGACAGCATTTTCATACCAAACAAACCAAACAACAAACAACATATTAGGTATTTGAACTAAAATGAGAGAAAACGTAGCAGTGAACTCAAATACAAAACCCTAACTTCTGGTTGAAATCTATGGAAGGAGATTACAACCAACAAAGGTATAATTTTAAAGTAATAAGAACAACCTATGAAGAAAAACTTCATAACCATGTAGAAACCCTAAGTTTGGTTGTAATCTATGGAAAGATATAACAACCAAATACCAAGAATTGCAAAGCAGTAAATAACAACACACAAGTAAATCTAATTTGAAATAAATATTCGAAAGTAAAAGCTACATAGATTACCTATGGAGAATGAATGAGGTACAAAAATGTATGTGAGGTAAGAGGTATGGAAGAAGAAAGTGAGAATCGCAAAGTAGGATGGTGAGAATGAGAAGGAAGGGAAAGAAGTTAAGATCTTCATCTTCCTCTGTTTATAGAGAAGGATTAGATTTGAAATCATTTTGAAAATTTGAGAAGGGGGGAAATGAAATTTGAGAGGGAATAAGAAAAGGATTCTCAAATTTGAAAGGGACTAAGAAAAGGTTTCTCCAATTTGAGAGGGAATTAAAATCTAAAAGATGTATCCGAGCGGGGATTTGAGAGGGAACAAAATTTGAGCCCAAATTGGAACCTTACTTCTTCGGATAAGAGAGATGTGTACAATAATAGAGGAGAGGTTTGCTTTTCTCTCAAAAAATCTAAGTCAAAGGCGTCTGGATCGAGGTAAATTTGGTCAAAATTGTGGACAAGTTGGTCAAATTTGTGGTCAAACACATAATCGGAAACAAAACAAGGAAATTTTTTTTGTAAGATTACCATATACATACACAATGTTCTCTTCCAGGTGTTAAATATCAGATTGGATGGATCCTCAGTGGATTCTGCAACCTATTATGGAACTCAGGTAGCAAGATTACCATATACAGACCCAATGTTCTCTTCCAGGTGTCAAATATCAGATTTGATGGATCCTGAGTGGATTTTGCAACCTATTATAAAACTCAAGTTGCAGGATTACCATATACATACCCAGTATTCTTGTCCAGGTGCCAAATATCATATTGGAAGGATTCTGAGTGGATTTTGCAACCTATTGTGGAACTCAGGTTGCAAGATTACCATATACAGACCCAATGTTCTCGTCCAGGTGTCAAATATCAAATTGGATGGATCCTGAGTGGATTCCTCAACCTATTATGGAACTCAGGTTACAATATTACCATATACATACGCAATGTTCTCTTCCAGGTGTCAAATATCGGATTGGGTGGATCCTGAGTGGATTATGCAACCTATTATGGAACTCAGGTTGCAAGATTACCATATACATACCCAATATTTTATTCCATGTGTCAAATATCAGATTGTATGGATCCTGAGTGGATTCTGCAACCTATTATGGAACTCAGGTTGCAAGATTACCATATACAGATGCAATGTTCTCTTCCGGTGTCAAATATCAGATTGGATGGATCATGAGTGGATCCTGCAACCTATAATGGAACTCAGGTTGCAAGATTACCATATACAGAGGCAATGTTCTCTTCCAGGTGTCAAATATAAGATTGGATGGATCCTAAGTGGATTCTGCAACCTATTATGGAACTCAGGTTGCAAGATTACCATATACAAACCCAATGTTCTCTTCTAGGTGTCAAATATCATATTGGATGGATCCTGAGTGGATTCTACAACCTATTATGGAACTCAGGTTGCAAGGTTACCATATACAGACCCAATGTTCTCTTCCAGGTGTCAAATATCAGATTGGATGGATCCTGAGTGGATTCTACAACCTATTATGGAACTCAGGTTGCAAGATTACCATATACAGATGCAATGTTCTCTTCCAGGTGTCAAATATCAGATTGGATGGATCCCGAGTGGATTCTGCAATTTATTATGGAACTCAGGTTGCAAAATTACCATATACATACCCAATGTTCTAGTCCAGGTGAGGTTTGAGATTTCAAATATCAGATTGCATGATTCTGCAAATTTTCCAGTAATTTCAAAAATTACGAAAGTACCCCTACCGGAATAGGTGCATCAAATTTTTCTTGATTTAAAAAAAATACGAAAATACCCCTGCCGGATCAGGTGCATCAATATTTTTCTTGATTAAAAAAAATACGAAAAATACCCCTACCGGAACAGGTGCATCAAATTTTCCTTGATTTAAAAAATACGAAAATACCCCTGCCGGAATAGGTGCATCAATATTTCCTTAATTTCAAAATTACGAAAATACCCCTGTCGGAATAGGTGCATCAATTTTTCCAATGATTTCAAAATTTATGAAAATACCCCAGTCGGAACAGGTGCATCAAACTTTCCGGTGATTTAAAAAAATACGAAAATACCCTTGCCGGAACATGTGCATCAATTTTTCCTTGATTTCAAAAATTACAAAAATACCCCTGCTGGAACAGGTGCATTCCATTTATAACAAGCACACATACACACATGTCTTCAAAGGGTGTGCTACATGAAAATATAAAAACAGAGATCATACCCACATAGCGATATCTGAACAAAAAGTATACCGTCGTCGTACATATACCGTCATCCACATATCATGTTGTTCTGTTTTGTTAACCATATACCAAAAAGTAAACCAAAAAATATACCCCTAGGTATCACCACTAAGTACATATATACCAAAATATATACCCCCAAAAAGTTAGTTCATCCATCAGCAGTTAAAACAATCTTATAATCCATCATCCTCTGTAATCATCTGTAGAATCTTCTTCATAGAAGTCATATCCATTATTTTCCTCATCTTCATCTTCATCTTTCTTTTCTTCCTCATCTTCATCATATTCGTATTCGTCGATGACTTCACTTGTCTCTTCCTTATAGTATTCATCATCATCGGCATTATCTTCAACATCCACTAGTGCTTGAGCATACTCCTCCTCTTCCGGATCAACAATCCCCGTGAGAAAGTCATGCCAATTGTATGCTTTTATTTCTTCCTCCAAATCAGCTTGCACGAGCTGCTCTACCACCTCATCTGGTGAGTATGGCTCAGGAACATGCTGAAAAGGTTCACAATCTGGTTCAGCCTCTGATTTAGAATTAGAGGCCAGGAAATCTACTCGTGGAGGATATTGCGGAATACTTGCTACAAGTAATGCATGTGCATGACGAAACTATTCATCTCTGAACTTGTCATACTCCTCTTGCAAAACATCTTCTTCAGCAGCCTTCCTCCGGCGTGACGCTTCATCCTCTTTAATTTTGAGCCCTATATCATGATATGTGACGAAGTCGTTCACACGCTTCTGGAGCTGTTTCAACTGTTCAGGGGTCATGATCTCAATCAGTTTATAAGTCTCAGCAAGATGATCCTTGGAGACGCCTGCCTCTAGTTCATCATCCGAACATCAGACCTTAGGATTTTTCCTTTCCTGTCTATCTCCCTCTCATGCGACGAATCAGGACCGCGACTCCTCCTTGACGCCATACAGCAGTGTATAAAAATTATTGCTGCAAAACAATTACTTTGGTGTTAAACATAACCAAATACATTGCAAGAGAGACAACAATTTGCATTTTCATTCAAAAACAGATCGAATCCTAGAAACAACAACAGAAACAATCTGCATTTTCACTCAAAAACAGATAAAATCCTAGAAATAAGAAAAAGTTAACAACAACCACAAAACTTAAATCAAACACATCTTAATAGTAGAATAATGTAATTTAAACAAAATTCATATCATGATTACACTTAATTCTTAAATAAACCACACACCACCAACACAAACAAAGTGTTCACACTAGATAGTGTACCACAAAATAGAGTAAAAAAATAAATTAAAATTATACATTAAGTGCTATTACACTTCTCTACATTGTCTTTCCAACAAAGAAAAAAGGATCATTAAAAAAAGAATCCATTTTTATGCAATCATGCATAGGAAAATGAAGAAAAACAACACTTAAAAGAATACAAACCCATACATGTGTAGATAAAGATTGAAGAGTATGGTTTACTCAAAGATTCAGAAGAAACTAAAATTAAAGATGATTTTGTTGTTGTTTTCCAGCTTCTGAATTAATGAAGAGCAACTAATAACTGCTGGTTTTTTTGTCTTTGAGTATAAAACATATAAATTATTTTCCCAAAGAAGATGATTTTGTTGGCAAAGGGGGTGTTTGTTTGGTAGTGATAAAAGGAGATGTTGTGTGGAAACAACATCTTCTAATTTATGGGAGGCTAAAAATTTGGGCGGAAACAATAAAGCAACTTACACAAGGATCTATATGCAAATATGTGTAAAAATTTGGGGGGGGGGGGTGAAAAAACAACAAATAGAGTCAAACATGAGGCAAAATTTACAAAAAAACTGAAAAACATAGAGCTCGCAGGTCCAAAGACAACTCCAGATCTTGCAATTGGAATCTACATATATTCAAGACCAACATTCTGAGCAAATGCAAAGTATCTTGCAATTGGAATCTGCATGTATTCAAGACTAGATCTTCCAATTGGAATCTGCATATGACAAGCAAAAACAAAATCACAATATGACAAGCAAAATATATATAGTTATAAAGGAAACTTACCGATCCCACATATATTGGACATTTTTCAATTCTTTGTCTTAGTGAGACGCTTTTGCTTCAGAAATTTACATAGATGTAGTTCCTATGCTAAAATATCTTAAAAACTGTCGCGACCTGGTATCTCTGCTTTGTCCACGTCTGTAGTCATTCCTCTCGGCGTATGAATAACAACCCACCAATTTGGATATTCCACGTCTCTAAAGTAGAAAACTTGGGCAGCCTCTTCAGTGAGAATCACGGGCTCGTCTGAAATATTGATACGACCTTTCTTGAAATATTTACCAAAGGAAAAAACTGAATCCTGACATATCTTTATTCCATTCTCTACCTTCACCCAATCATAGTAGAAGATAGATTCTTTAAATGTACCATAATTCAACTCTAAGATTTGTCCATACCACTGGGTTAGGTTAGTAACAGGTTTTTTGTCCCTTTTTGAGCTCCTAAAAGTGATCGATGAAACCACGGTGACACCACTATCTTGGGTCTTAGCCTTTTCCTGGTTTGCTTGGGAACAAAAACTAAATCCATTCACACGGTATCTTTTGTATTCTTTCTGAGACACCGGACCTCTAACGTAATGCCACAAATCTGTACCCATTTTGTCTTCTGATCTAAGCTATGAAAGCGAAAAAAAATCAACATATCAACATACTGCATCATTATTATGCTAACAAACAGGAGCGCCAATGCAAATATTTTCATACAGCCAACTAAGAAACTTGGTTTGCATCTCGACTTCCTCCATTGCAACCCCATTAGCTTCACAGTTCTCGCAATAATCCCTACATTTAGCATACATAGTATTAAAATCTAAATAGAATAACCCATTGTCCACATACAAACAAAACACGGCCAACCAATACCTGTAATAAACATTGAGACCTTCTGGATTATTCCGAAAAATTACCCACTGACGTATCTGCATCCACTGAATAGGGCTCACCTCAACCGGCTTTTCATCAAGCATAGAACCCACATCGATGAATTTATGTTCATCCTTTAAGAAGGGCTCCAAGTTTGCTTTGTGCCCTCCTTGATCAGTATTTTTCATGTGTTCCATGGCAAATCTAACACAGTCATCCATTTCAGTTGACTTCGTAATTGACCCTTCAATGTATCTGATGTTATTTGGGATGTTTTTGCACTCCTTTATTGCCTCGATTCGGTATGTACGTGTAAATTTCAGTACAAAAACAACAAAAATAAATAAAAATAAAGGACAAAATGGTAAAATAGCAATTCACCTTTCAAATGGGTACATCCATCGATACCTAATAGGTCCACAAACTAAGGCCTCATCATTTAAATGAACCATGTTGTTCACGCTTATATAAAAAAATCTAGCAGGGAAATACTTTTCAAGCATACACATAGACTATTCAATCATCTACTTAGCCTGGTTCAGATACTCTCTGCTAACCACCTTTGAGCACAAAATTCTAAAATACAAATTGACTTGCTAAAGCGTAGTGCGCAAGTCTTTCTCTCTTGGAAAGGCATGTTGAAGTAGAACATGTAATAAGTACCCTATAATCACATGGTAGTCATGTGACTCCAAGCTGATCAAATTCAATTGCTCCATATTTACATTGTTACTTATATTCGACGAAAAGCATGTGGGAACTTTCAGATCTTTAAGAATCTGACAAAAATTAGTTTTCCCTTGTTTGCTCAAAATAAACAGCGGAACCATCTCTACTCCTTTCTTTGTTTTCTTCTCTTTCCACTCTCCACAGTTTAGTTTATTCTCCTTCAATTTGTCATGATGATTCCATGTAACAATATGAGAAAAATTTTGATGGGGGAAAATTTGGATGAGGGCATAGGGGACCAACGAGAAGCCGACATTTTTCCTTCTTAATTTGAAAGTTTTAACAAATTTAAATTCGATTTTGGACTCCCAAAATATCATTTTCCAAATCAAAACAAGTATCTTTAGCTATTCAAAAATAACTAGTCTAAATTAATTGATCTCACATAATACTCTTCGTTTCTCTTTATATAAATATTTTATTAACTTTTAAAACCTAAAAGTTTCTTCCTCTGTTAATTACGGTTCTTCTCGATCAAATCCTAAGTACAATTAAACTTTGATGACCACTAAACTTCGATAACTAAACCGCTTAATCTTAAAAAATCTTGGAGTTTCAATTAATTTTCTACTGATTCTTTTTAGTTTTACCAATTACAGTTGTATTATTAGCCACAAAACATCGAATTATGTCCAGTGTAGTATTGGACTCCTTCACTGTTAAGATATACTCGAGTTTCTTGTTTTATTATTGTATGTGTAATGGGTAACATAGCGGAAAAATCCATTGTTGTTACCTCTCTATTCGTTATATATCTGTTAGAGCATTTCTCGGTTGAACCCACCAAGCGTTGGTATGTCAAGTTTGGTTATCATATTTTAGTGAAGCAAAACTCATTTACGAGTCGCTTGATTTAAATGTACTAGAGTCAACTTCGTATAGGTTAGCTTGAAAGTATTAGGGTGAGACATTACAAGTATTGCGAAGACTTAAATAAGTGAAGAAGTGCGGAGCTACAACGACAACATCATCCTTCCACTTGAGGTTAGTGATATTTGACTTGAACAGTTTCATTCCCTCACGTATCTTTAAATTCGTGCATATTGAAAACATAAAACTGCGAAGCATGAACACTCTAGATACACATAGTATTAAGGAATACAATATGAAGATTATTGCTTATCCATTAAACTTTGTATATAATACATCGACATAATCGTATGAATGTTATTGTGATTATTTATGGGTATGAGGTGAGGATTTCATCCTAAGGAACAATGTTTACATGTGTTCTAAGGAAGTAAGTTCATGATATGTGTTTTGAACCGAAATGGAAATCGCCAGGCATTATTGGGGATGTTCTTCATTGCCTATCTTATGAACGACCAATATGTGGGATTAGTATAACCGCTCATGACTTGTTTGTGTTCTTGGTAAAACTATTCACATGAGGCCTGACTTATGTATTGGTATGACTTTTATTAGTGAAACCGATCTTAAGTAATCACCTGGGGTATGCTCGGGTTGTGTATGTCTGAACTTACTACTGGAAATAGGGGAACCGATCCTAGTAATAGGTATAGTGCATCACAAGGGGAACTGATCCTTGTATGAGGTGCAACAAGGTTTATGGAAGAAAGGGAAACTGAACCTATGAACATGTGCAACAAGTTTTTGGGAAGGGGGAACCGATCCTATGGACATGTGCAGTGCATACAAGATAGATACCAAATATATGTGGGAAACCGATCCTAGTACCTAGTCAGCCGTATCTTTGGTAAGCTAGTGTAACCATGGAGGTAGAACCGAAACTTGTTTTGGTAGAACCGTAAACCCATGAGTTGTGATTGAGTGGAAATTGATCAATTACATAGTTCTTGAAAGTCAGATGAACCATTTATAAACTTGTTTGGAAGTGTGGTAAATCGGTTTCAAGTGAGATAGCATGGTAAAGACTTGCAAGAATAAGATGTCGTCACTCTTTGAACACGGTGCATTAATGCTTATTCTATTTTGTTCAAAGATATTCCTTAACGTCTAAGAAGGAAGTAAATCCCAAGATCGAATTAAATAAGTTAAGAATCTTTTTAATTAAGGGTTTTTAATTATATATGGAAAATAAGAATTAGTAATGTGCATTTGCTAATTAAAGATTTTCCAAGGAGATTTCGATCATTATTTTTGGACAGTCCATTCACATGAATTATGAAAACCGAATTTGGTGGAGTAATGAAAAATATCTTGAGAATATTTTCGGTTTTGGAAATTCCTTGGTGTCCAAACTTCCTTGTCTATAAATACTTTGAGTTTGCATTTCTAGAAAACTAATCCTACGTAACCTAGACTTACTCTTTTGTCTTTGTTACTGGTGAAGCCGCCTATCGGAGAGGAGAGTAATCTAATTAGGTGAAATCTCTTATGGCCGCTCAATTTAAAGTCTTCTTTGGGATTGAGAAGCTCTAGCGCGACCCGTTGGTGGGAAACTATATATTGCGGTTTATCTTTAGTTTTCGTATTGATTTGATTAACTAACGGTGGTTGAATCTTGATTGCACCTAGTTTTTTTATGCTTGAGAATCTTCTCTGCTGATATAAGATTCACTCAAACTAGTTCAAGGTTTCAACAATTCATTGTTAACAGACTCCGTTCTGTGTGTGATTTGATCACAAGATATTCAATTGATTGAGTGCAGGTGTGTATTGAAGATCTAAGAAGATTTGAAGACAAATAAGATATTGAAGATTTCTTACTTGGTGTTTTTATAATCTTTGGTGTGCACAATACTTGTTTGGGAAAAAGAGGATCCAATTAATAATTGGTTTATCCTTATGGTAGATTAGATTGATTAATTGAGGAAGATCGGCATCAACACATATCACTTGGTTGAAGAGTGTTGTTGCTTTAATCTTAACAATTGCTTTTGGGCATTTGAACATAAGATAGATCTTGGAACCTGGCGAAGGAGTTTATGTTAAGATAAACAAGGGAACCTTTGCGCAACTCATATCACTTGGTTGAAGAGAGTTGATACCAAACAGATTTGTTGTTCCATTACTATTTGGAATACGAACCAAAGGAATTGGTCCAAGTACATGACTTGTTTACAGGTTGGAGATGTGGGAATCCAGACAGAACTAGGTGAACTATATGTTTAGTTGCTTGGTATCAACTATACGAAGTTGTCTTATTTTTTTTTATAGTGTCTTAATCTTGAGAGTATTCAATTCTGGACTAGGTCCCGGGGTTTTTCTGCATTTGCGGTTTCCTCGTTAACAAAATCTTGCTATGTCATTTACTTTATATTTCCGCATTATAATTATTTTATTATAATTAAAGTAAATTGCACAAACGTTAATTCCTATTTACTTGATACGTGAATCCTATTGAGTTTGGTTAAGTCTGAACCTTTGTATCAAGTAAACACACTTTGTAGTTGTATTGTATCAATCTCGTATCCATAGACGATCACACAAAGTGTGAACGGATTTGTTTTATTTTCTCGACTCAGTCCATAGACAATCACTTTCGGGGAAATGACATATATGAAGGAAAAGTTATAGCTTGAGGTATATTTGGGGTACCCTCGCATTTTCAATTGGTATCAGAGCATGCAAACACGAAAAGATCTAACAATCTGTGTTTGGAGCGATCCATCCTATAAGAATTGAATCCATGTCTGATTCAGTTAACGTTAAGAAAGAGTATGACTACTCACAGGTTTAAGATGTTACTACTTCGTTTACTCATGATCCAGGAGTTGCGAAAATATCTGTGTCTTTTTTGATGAAAAAGAAGATGCTGATAAAGAGTTGGTAAAACTCCTAAAGCCTATAAAATCTCTGTCTTCTAAATTGATGATTTTAAAGACAGGGTCAAATCTTCTTAAACAGAAGATCAGAAACAAAGGCAGTCAACTGGATAGTCTGACTGGAGAGAATATGAATCTCACTATCAACTTAGAAGCTCTTGTTAATTCTCTTGATAAATAGACATGTCTGATGACTCTGACAAATGATTATGTTGTATTAATCATATCTGAAACGGATCAAGATGATGGTAGTTTACCAAACTACATCAAGTCAGAATAGGATGAGAAACAAGCTTCTATATCTACTGATGATCAAATAAAATCTTTTTCAAAGGAAACTTTGAACCGATTCCATAATAATGATCTTAAGGAATACACTTTTCAGTCACTTGAAAGGAAACTTATACTTCTTCAACATAAGGTGGTAAAAAATTTGAAGGAAGTTTCTTGTCTTAAAAAACTGAAAAATCATTCCTCAGTAGAAAGACAGATCATGCCACAACCCTATAAGATCAACTCAAAATCAGAGGAAAGAGTTGACAATAGCTTCTGGAAGAAGATTCCCACTCATCCATATCGAAACAATTATTGTTTTGATGAAGAACGATTCCAGAAGGAAGCGAAAGAGAGAATCTCTGCCAAAAGAAACAATGAGGAGTTCCCAATAATTGTTTCAGATAATCACACTGATGTGAATCATAAGGAGGTCCTTAGAAGGAGAAAATCTTATGAAAATCTCATTGAAATAATTAAGAGAGATCTATCAGTCTCTGAGAATTCTCACATCGGTACAGTTTTTCCACATGATCATATCTCTGGAGTTAGAAAAGATCATTGTCTTCGGAGAAACTATATTGGGAAGAAATTACCTAAGAGAAACATGAACTATGGATATGATAGTCAATATAAGCTTGAAAAAGCTTATTCCGATACAACTTAGTTGTATCAAAATTGTGTATTCTCATCCAAATCTGTGCTCGTATTTATGGATAGGAATGGCACAATAAATCTGGAGCACATGTAACTTGTGTAATTGATTATTTTAAAGAGTTGTAGGTTTTTATGGATAGTTGTAAATCTAAAAATCGTTCATGTTCATCATGATAAGTTTTATTTGGAACCTTTGTATAAAACTAAGAAAGTTCGGACAAAAGGAAACGAAACATATTCTTCAATATTTTCGGATTCTACTGATATATTTCGGTCCGAAAGTTGACTCCCTATAAAGGGAAACTAGTCCTTCCAGTTTATTGATACCCTGATCAATCATCATATATATAACCAATCATGCCTCCAATAACTCGCAGTGTCTCAAAGAAAAATAAGGAGGATGCTCAAAGGGTTAAAGATTGTCAAGGAATCAATATTGAGAAGAAGAAAAGAAGCAGATCAACAATCATGTCTAATTATAATTCTGAAGGTTCGATTGGATCACAAGATGAGTCATGTTTGTTGGCCTACAATCTACAAGATCCAACCAAAACCAAGTAGGTTCGTTCTGATAGTATGATTGAGTATATCCATGGTTTTGAAGAACTAAGAACCAATCTCATAGCAACGATTCGAAACCAAGATTGGCTCAAGGATAAGATTGAGGAAACTAAAGCTGGAATAGCTGACATGAAAATTCAAGTTGAGAAACTTGAGAAACAAGAAGTGGTTGCAGACAAGTCTCTTGAGACATGCTTTCACAGTTTGAACACTGAAGAAACATCGGTGAACAACAAGAGCACCACTATAGATTAAGTTATATGCTGTAATACTTAATCTAGAAAAATAGACATCAATTTTTGATTGATTTCATTGATTGTATGAGTCTATTGAATAAAACTATTATGAATAAAGTTATTTGATTTATAATTTTTACTTTAATGCTTTATTTTATATGCTATGTATGTTTATGGGATGTTTGATTTCGGTTTTATTACCTTGATATTCGATCTCATAATATATTGTGAACCCTTATGGTTTGGGTGACTTTTTGATTTAGCAGGATTAAGTTCTAGCCCAAGTTGGTAGGATTTATCAAAGGATCATGAGGGTTTCCTGTAGAAACAATATGTGAAAAAGTCACAATATGTTGAATCGGTTTTGGTTTAGCATAAAAGCATATGTGTTTCGACGGTTTTCAACTTTGGCTTGCAATTGTTAAAACCGATTTTCAACCTTTCTCTGGTAAAGGTTGGTTGTTGTTATTCTTTTGTTTTTGGCATGAGAATGACAACATGATGGTATTTCGATATCAATTCTTCCGGAAGAAGAAAGCGATGGAATCATATTTGGAGAAGTTGGATGCGAAATTGAGGTAACAATCTTGTTAGTTAATTGTTTTCCAGTTTTAAGAAAAGCCTATTTTTATTTAATATATATATATATATATATATATTGCTTTTGCTTAAAAGAAATTTGTTAGTACAATTGATGTGTTTATTCCATTATGAATGTATGGATGTGTGTGTGTGTGTGATTCAATTGTTTCCCGTTAAGTAAAACTTTTGTTATCTTGCTTTGTTGTGTGATATCAATAGTTTAGGCTTACAAAATTGCACCAAATTTGTTTTACTTAAATGGAAGCAAAATTTGGTGCTTTAATGTCTATGTTAATTCAATTGCTTCCAGTTAAGTAAAACAATTGTTATTTTGCTTTATTGTGTAGTATCAATTGTTTAAGCTTACAAAATTTTGGTGCAATAGTGAAGCTTTGGTTTATATATGTTGTTTTTATTGTATCCGGTTGAGGTGAATAATTATGCAAGTTGATTTATTGGTTTGTATGAATTATTTATGGCTTAAAGAATGAATATGTTGACGGGACGAGTTGTTTAGTCCAATTCGATTCCGGATAAGCTAAACTAAGTTAATAATGATCTTAGTTAGACTTATCAAAGTGGAGGTTTCAGTTATTCAAGTCTAGCCGAAAGCCTAAACAAGGAAATGCTAATTAACTAACCTAGTATTTGGCTTGTTAGAAATCTAAAGGTCTAAGTTATATGGATAATTAGAACCTGATGAGAAAAATGGAGTTTATCTTTGTTTTAATCTTATCGAATGAAGCGGTTATATTTATACAATCGGTTTATCAAAGGGACTAAGTTGATTAGTTGATTTTTGGTTTTATAAAATAGATGGGAAAATTTCTTCGGGCAATTATTTCCATGATAACATATCAAAACGTAATTACTCGTAGTTTCGGTTTTGATATTGGTTATCAAAAATGGCGTGTAAAACCCTCGTTCTTGACTCAACATGTTGCAAGTCTATTTTGAGATTTGTAATATCCTTTTCGTGTTGTCCTTTATTTGTTCGCTTCTTTGTTATTTTTGTGACAAAAAGGGGCAGAAATATATGGAGTAAACAAGTGATGCTGGTATCAATTAATGGTTGATTGGTGTCACTAGGAAGAGGACGATGGTGCTTGAACGTTTATCTAACGAATGATGAAAAGCATAGACTAAGGGGGAGTAGCATATCATATGAATGGGATAACAAAGATGTGCGGATTGAATATCTACCTATCTCACCTTTAGGGGGGAGTATGAGATTTGTTATTATAGTGTAGCTGCTACATTTTTGAGGATTGAATGAATGCAGGTTGTGTGCTATGGATTCGAGAATCAAGCGTATGTGTAATGAATTATTGTAATTTGTTTATTCATATGATTGTAAGAGTTTTGTCACTAAAATTGACAAATGGGGAGATTGTTAGAGCATTGCTCGGTTGAACCCACCAAGCGTTGGTATGTCAAGTTTGGTTGTCATATTTTAGTGAAGCAAAACTCATTTAAGAGTCGCTTGATTTAAATGTACTAGAGTCAACTTCGTATAGGTTAGCTTGAAAGTGTTAGGGTGAGACATTACAAGTATTGCGAAGATTTTAAGAATGCTATTGTGATTATGTATGAATGCTATTGTGAAAGTTAAACTTTGTATATGAGACATCGACATAATCGTATGAATGCTATTGTGATTATGTATGGGTATGAGGTGAGGATTTCATCCTAGGGAATAATGTTTACATGTGTTCTAAGGAAGTAAGTTCATGATATGTGTTGTGAACCGAAAAGGAAATTGCTTACTTGGTGTCTTTATAATCTTTGGGCATTATTGGGGCTGTTTGGTTGAAGAGTGTTGTTGCTTCATGATATCCTAGGGACTGAACCAAAGGAATTGGTCCAAGTACACTTGTTTACAGCGCCATGTTAATAACATTCTTCCACAAAATCCTACCTTGAGACTTATTATCCACATTGGGGATTAACAATGCGTTATTGTGCGTGAATTTCTCATTCACTATCTTTCTCCAAAGACTGTTTTTAGTCTTCGAAAATCTCCAAATCCACTTGACTAGAAGTGATTGGGTTATTTTCCTCAAATTTTTCACACCTAAACCCCCATTCTTCTTCGGCACACAAAGCTTCTTCCATGAAACCCACACTAATTCCTTTCTACCTTCAACCGCTCCCCACAAAAAGTTGCGCATAATCCTAATCATTCTTTTTTCTACACTCACCAGAAGATCGAAAAGAGACAAGTATTAAATTGGTAATCTCACAAGATAACTCTTAATAAGAATTGATCTACCTGCTTTATTAAGTTACCTTTTCTTTCACGACGCCAACTTTTGTTCCATTCTAATCAAAGACATGATCCCAAACTAAAGTGTTATGCCAATGAGCTCTAATTGGCATTCCTAGGTAAGTGAACAACAACTTTTCTATTTTACAGCCTAGAACATCAATTACCCCATCGGTTCCCACACTGATCATAGTACTGTTATTTAAGTTCAGCTTCAAACCTGTAATAGTTTCAAAGACAATCAAAATGATGAAGAGACGTCTAACTTCCTCCACCGAAGCGTCTATAAAGATCAAAGTGTCATCCGTAAATTGAAGATGAGAATAAATAGAACCGTGATCCACCACTTAGAAACCAGAACAACATCGTTTAAAGAATTTCGACCACCAAAAGAAACAAAATACCGGGACTATGGATTTCCCTTCCTTAAACCCTTACTTGGTATGAATTTTTCTGTAGATCCACCTTTCACGCGAAGAAATAAATGAGTAATAGTTACACACTGTTTGATCTAAGAGATCCACTTGTAGTCAAATCGTGTTTTTGCGAAATTGTAAACAAGGCTTGTCAATTAACGTTATCCATGTCAATCTTGTACGAGATTCCAGACACATGGTGATGTGTTATCCACACTTTAACACGCCGTGTAACAAAAATCAAGTTACTAGGAAAATAAGTTAATGTTTCTGTTTTTTCTCAATATCAATTAAGGGAAAAATGAGCACACCACTAAATTAATTTTGGGACAGATGGGTATTTTGTTTGAACAAATTCATACACTTATCTTAAATATTATTTGTATATTTCTAAGAGTGTGTGTTTGTATGTGTAGGTCTGGTAGGAGCCTTGCTGATGAAGAAGGACGGTGTCTTACTTGGAGGCAAATAGATTAAGCATATATTCCTTTCATATTGCAATACCCCATTACATTTAGGCCCATACGGCATTCATTAATAGTAGAGTACTACAACTCTCTTCTATGTCTGTCTAGCTAGACAAGACTAGTCACTAGACCATATTTTATATATGCAGGTGCTTTAATTATTAAAACAAACCAATTCCCACCCTCTACTCCCCATTCTCTATTATTATGTGTTCTTGTATTCTTGTGTGATTGTGAAATGAACTTTGTCTCCGAATCTTAAATTACTATATATGGTACAATTGGCTCAGATAAACCATGGAATCATATTATGGCGTATATACGTGAATGAAGAAGACGACTCAAAACTCAAATTTAAATTTTGAATATGTATATCATTCACACCCGATTATAGATTCTAAATTTTGAAAATTCCTCTGGTAGAGATGCTTGGAGTTTCCCAGCTGAAAAACCTAGCAATTTTGTTTTGGTAAAAAGATTTATGAAGTTTTCGAGCTTAGAATTTTATACCCCGTACACAACAATCTTCTTTTTCTCCTTGTGTTTTATCCATTTAAACAAAGAAACTTTAGAATGAGAAATTAAGACATCAGTGAGCTAGCTATAGGGTATTCAAGTTGTTTTATTTCTTAAATACATTATCCTACGGTCGTTCGCTTGATTGCTTCTTTATCTTTTGTGGTTTCTTGTACCATAAATTAGAATATAATGCAATAATTCTGATAATTATAACATAAATCTTGTGCAGCATTATTTGTATAGAATAAAAATATAGTATGACAGAAGCAAATCTACCGAAAAAGAAAAAGAAGAACATAATTTCTTCAGTGAAGTTAAAGGCCATTTGTGCACGAGGATAAAATCTGCAAAAACTTACGCAAATGGATTACAGATTTTGTCCGTGAAGATAGTTTTAAGAAACCAAAAAGAACTTCTTTTATAAAACAAAGGCATAGGTAAAATTCAGTGAATTAAAACACTTCAAATATAAATAGATGAAATAAACGCAAAATTTTAAATAAATATCATGTATAGTTAGTAATCGGCAATTTGCAATTTCTATGGATGCGTAATATTTCTGCTAAAGAAATGATTAATTATTAGTGGGATTTGTCTTTAATTGTAAATGATATGAGCCGATGCGCGCCCAATAGTAATAGTATAATATGAGTATTTGGTTAGTTAATTAATTAAAATTAGTATGAATATTTTACTCCAATATTTAATAATTTCAGCAGATCATCACAATGATTATAAAAAATAAAATAAGTAATTAACTAATATTATGGAGGGTGAAGCTGGAAGAAGAAAGGTTAAGAGTAGGGCACTAGGCTGATGGTCTTTCATTATCATTCTGATGATGTAGTTGGCCGTAGAGGTTACTGCATTAATAATTAAAAAGGAAAAACTAATGAATTATGTTTTGCTTTTAAATTGATATAAATTTATTTTCATGATTTTTTTAAAAAAAAATCCAACTATTCATCAATTCATGCGAGTTTTTTTTTTTTGTTTTTTTTGAAGCATTCATGCGAGTTGTTTTCGATTAAAATTATAATAGTAAGCAAAACAAATATAATTATCTTCCCCGCTGCTAGAAGAATTTACCAAATTCTGTTACTAAGCAAAAACAACCCTTTATGTAAATAGAATTTAGTAACCTCCGCAACCATGATCACCTCCTTATGATATATATGCCGCTTTATCATTGGAATTTGGCCTTTTCAATCGAAAGAGAGAGAGATAGGACACCTGATGAACATGAAAGTCTGAAACTGATGAAAGTGCAGAGATATATTTTGTGGGTCATGAAACATTACACATACATTTGAGGGGACCAGAGTGATTTTGTTCTTGCTTAAATGAGCTCATGCCGCCATTTTCCCAATCATGAACAAACTGAATTACTATGATTTATCAAGATACACGAGACATATACTAGGAATTAACAGAACCAACTATGGGCAACCCAATATTTAAGACCTAACTTTGATTAGTCATTAGTCAAGCTAAAAACATACTTCTCCGGTCTAAGCATTAGTAACACATAGACGTGACCTGAATTCGAAATTCGTCCATATCTTATCTTTTGTGACCATAAAGATTGATCAAGTGTTTTTTTCTTGGATAATCAGATGCTAAAGAAAGAACAAAAATTAGATAGCTAGCTCTATATACGGTGTTTCAACTTCTTAATTTGCTTTGTTTTTTCTGTATAAACTAGTTATGGATCTATTAGAATCTTGTCTCCCCTAACGACAATACATAGAGATAGCTGCAGATAGATAAGAAATTTTAATGGAAATGATTGAATCAATTCTAGCTATATATCTATCTAGCTAGGTTTCTCTTTTTGAGCAGTGGCTAGTGGGTTAAATGATTGAGGCTATTATTAGTTAGGAATTATTGTGTATATATACTCTAAGCAAAGTGGATGAAATATATACGATGTTCTTCATCATATAAAGTACTAGCTAATTCAAAAAATCTACAACCTAAAATTTGATTTACTAAACAAAACACAATTTTATTAATCACTAAATGCATGCGGCTCGTATATAGCCTTGTGGAAAAATATATGGGCCGGAAAATGAAATCGTCTTTCAAGATCATCATCTCAACTTGGTTTAATGAAAAATTAAGAGAAACGGAACTACCAAAATTCTTTCATCATGGAACGAGAGATTATCAAATTATAAAAGATGGAAATTCGCCAAAGTATATATATACTTAACTCAAAATAAATAATTAAAACGCTGAAAGCATTAATACTTTTTTGGATGAATGATCATGATGGTAGTAGCTAGCATGTATCTTAAGATGTTGTCGTAGTAGAAGTAGTAGGTGCAGTGTGAGCAACAGTTACAACTTCTTCACCACCGCCTTGATGATCACCATCAATCACTACCTGAGCTGCCGCAACGGCCACCGTACTAGTCGTCGCATTCGGCAACACTGTGGCGGTTGATGTTGTAGTTGTTGTATTATTCGTAGTAGTAGAAGTCGGTGGTCTTTTTCTTTTCTTCTTCTCATAGGGAATTCCTCTAGCTTTAGCTTGACCTTCTCTAACTTCCCTTAGATAAATTCTAACAGCTCTAGCACCAAAAGGATTAGATTCAGGTCTACCACCATTTTCTTCATAAGCAGCTCTTAATCTACCAATTAGGGCATCAAGACTACCCCAAGCTTGTTTCAAAGGACAAGCACATGGTGCTGGTGGATTTGGATGTCCAAAATATGAACACCCGTTTAGGTGCACTTTGGTTTTACCAAATTGATCTAAATATTTCAAGAATTCAATAACATGTGCACCACTACACCTTGCTAGTGATAGTGGTGGTTTGTGATTCTTTAAATACTGTAAGAATGTATTCCAATCTCTTCTCTTTTGTGATTCATATCGACTTGGTGGTGCCACTGATCCTGTTGTTGCTACAGCAACTTCACTACTTCCTCCTCCTCCTGGAACCTGATCACTTGATTTTGGTTCACCACCACCACCACCTGATGTTGAAGCCATCAGTAATAATAGAAAGAACTAAAGAAAGTGAACTGTTTTTGTTTTGCTTTCGACAGTGGGTTAGTTTGGATCTTTCTTTTTTTTTTTTGACTTTCCTGTGTATATATATATATATTGTTGATTGAGAGTTGTTTCCTATTTCTCTCTACCTGCTTTTCTGGTGCATGTTTCTACTAGTTTGTTTCTCTCATAGTTGGCTTCAAGTTGTGTAAAGAGGGCCGGATGGAGATCAGTGAATGAATGAAGCTGGAGAATTTGATTTTGTGAGACCCTCTCCTGCTTGTGTTTTTGTTTTCCTCCTGGCCTTTATTGTGGCCGAGAGGTTCTTCTGGTTGATGCAGAAAGAGAGGAGGAAGAAGAAGAGGGGGAGAGAGGAGATGGGACGTAAACAAGGATGTAATGGATGAATGAATGAGAAAGGAGGAGAGTGAATACTACTTACTGGTATTCATTCACATGTTGGTGGCCCCCTTTGACCCCACCCCTAGCTGCCTCCTACTAAATTCTCTACCCATTCTCTCACTCCAAAATTCGAATAAAAAGAGAGACAAATTAAAGTATGTGATTTTCAACACAGAGACCTAACTAAATGGGTTTAATAGTTGTCCAAGATATTTGAGGCGTAGCGAGTGTAGGATCTCTTTTTCTTCTATTCTTCTTATTTTTGATAATTAAGATTAGATGGTCTAATAGCAATCACTATGGTTTAGTTTTGTCGGATATTTTTATAAATGTATGCAGCTATCCGGGGGCCTGGGACGAGACAACGATTCGTAGATTTTTTTTTTTTGGTTTTGAATTTCAAAATATATTTCGGTTCCAGAAATTTCTATCGATGCGTCTTTTCCCATAGGGTTTTTTTCAAGAGAAACCATTAATGGATGCCCGTTGATGAAAGCGTTTGTTGGAGATGAAAAAACATCACCACAAGGCATGAATTCCTCTTTAAATATCGAAGGTTTTCTCTCATTTCAACACATCAAATTAATCTGTTTTCTTCTTCTCTAATAGCATCATCAGAACCTTATACAGTGTGTTCTTGGGCGGGTCAAGGAAGTATAATCCTTGAATTCGATTACGGTGTTAGGGCTTCATTGAATCTTCAAGGCATAATTCGAGAGACCTATTGTACTCGCCAAGTTAATTGGGAAAGGTCAAATTATTATCTAAAAGAATTGAAAGAGCCATGAAGTCAGGGATACGCCATTCTTCTGTTTCTGTTTTTCATCCCCTAGTTTAACCCAATATTTCCAACAAGTCTCTGGCGGAAGCCTAGAGGAATTTTGTTGCAGTTTAGCCAAGAGCTAAACCATGGCTTACCAGCACTGCAACTCTATGGTTTAGTCTGCGACTGGAATTTCGAATTTTTTTGTTGCATTTTTAGCAAAGAGCTAAGCCATAACTCACCAGTACTATAACTTGGAACTGTTGGTAAGCTTTAGCTTAACTTGCGGAAACTAAGTCGAATGCTTTTTGTTTTGTGATCCTTTTGTGTCTTAAGCCACACGTTTTCAGTCAAAACAAATCCAATCACATGGTTTAGCTTTGTGGAAACCGATTCGGAAAATGGGTCATTTGTCCAAATATTTTTAAAACACGGTTCAAATGGACGAGTAAAAATTTGTATGAGTGAAATGGACAAAAAAAAACAAGGATGAAACTGGATTCATCCTAACTTAAACTTAAAAAATAGCGAGGATGAAACTGGATGCATCATGTGTAAATTAAAAATAAGAAAAAGTATTTGAAAATGGGCATGATGAAACTGGTTACATCCTGACTATTTTTACATTTTTGTCCATTTAAACAGTATCAAATTCTAGTTGTCTTTTTTAACTTGGAATTGTTAATTTTGGTCTTTTTAACCAATTTTGTGAACCCGATTTGCGTCTAACATTAATCACGCCTAAATGCAGCCAGAGCCACGGTGGTTGGTTTTTTTTTTCCCTCTTGGCTTTTGCTAGAATGTAAAGAAATTTTAACACCATAATGCTTTAATCAAGTTTGTGTAACATTAATCACGCCTAAATGCAGCCTTTGTGATTCTATGGAGCCACGTCTAACATTAATCACGCCTAAATGCATCAATCTATCTTTATTTTTCCCCTCAATGCAACATTTTTGATTCATGGCATTATCAAACCTTCCATAGGTTCCCGGAATAGCCACTAGCTCAACAAAGTCAAATATCGTTAATTGGTTTTTTTTTTTATTTTTGATAAAGTCTCTTAAGAAACTTGATATAATCTTTAGGTAAAGAAATAAAGATTTCAAGTAACTAAGTAGAAAAAAATACTGTAAACAAATAAAGAAATTTTTCAAACAATTATCTGCTAATGTAGCCAATAATTTTAACACCATAATGCTTTATTCAAGTTTGTGTTAGAGTATTGGGTTATCAATCTATCTTTATTTTCATACAATAGTCCACTAGCTCAACAAAGTCAAATATCGTAAATAATTGATGATTAATTTTTTTTTTTATTTTTGATAAAGTCTCGTTTACATAAGAAACCTACCTATAATGATATAATCTTGGGTAACTAGGTAAAGAAATAAAGATTTCAAGTAACTAAGTAAAGGAAAAAAAAAATACTCGGGTAAACAAATAAAGATTTTCGCTCAACACTATTCAAGTGGAACTAATTATCTGCTAATGTAGCCAAGGGCCAAGGTGGTTGGGTTTTTTCCTCCTCTTAGCTTTGCTAGATTGTAAAGAAATTTTAACACCATAGTACTCGCTCTATTTGAGTTTGGATAAAAGGATGGAGTAGTCTGTTAAAATGTGGAGAAAAATAAATTATGCTTGAATTTGAGGATCACTCATGGAAAATGGATATCAATCTATTTTATCTTCATACGAGTCCACTAGCTCAACAAAATCAACCATCGTGAATAATTGGTGATTAATTGTCTCTCTTAATAAAATCTCGATTAAAGAAAAAACCTACCTATAATGATATACTCTCAAGTAGCTAGGTAAAGAAATAAAGATCTCAGGTAATTAGGTAAAGAAAAAAATCCTCAATTAAGTTCAAGTGCATGAGATTCGTAGTACCTGAGGCCTGTTGGTACAATCACCAAATGACCGACTGTTAGAAACTATATTACTTACCAAATAAATGGCTAACTAATACCTTTTAAAAAAAAAAAAATTTGAATTTACTTTGGCAAGCAAACTTGTGAAAAAGATCTGGTATCTCCCTTTGATTAACAAATTATGTACGTTATCAAAGTTTGATTTTGACAATTCTAATAACCAACTATCCTCGTACCCCAACAGCCAATTTTCTCATAAAAGAAAAATTACATTTCGTTTTTCATTCACGTGTTTACTCTCAAAGATTTTTTCATCTTTTGATAAGGATTTCAATTTAGTTTTGAGTTTAATGAATTTTCACGTTCAACTAATATTCAAAAAAGTAAGCAAGCAAGCGAGAAAGAAATATCACAAAGAAAATATTTCATCATAATATTCTCTCATTGTACGATCCAACTCAACAAGAGCCCTACCAATAACAAATCACGAATAATTTAGATGCAAATACTTAAAATAAAAGCTTTATTTTGAAAATATAAAAATTGATGAATTAGTACACTGAAAATTAATAGTAAAAAAGATAAGTGCCACATAATCTTGATTCTTAAGGCTAATCAGGACAAGCATGCTTGCATGGGATCAAAGCCCAACATAATACTGCAACCTAAATTTGGCCAATTATTCAGTTAATTTATTTAGTTAATTAAGAATCTCTTGAGGGAATCAAACGGTCAGAATTGATGAAAATGAGTTTGACACGATCCATGTTGATCAGTGACTGAACGTACCTATGTTTGAGTATAAATAGCAAGTTTATTATGGGCTGCTTAAAATTAGGGAACCCTATTTTACTATATTTGGGATCATTTTGTAACCCTTTAAACAAGTGCGGGAAGAAGAAATGACATCTGAAGTGACAACATACATAACTGGGTCAAATCTGCACCATTCATTCCTCTGTAGTACGGTAGTACTCACTGAGCTGGAGGTTTCAAACTACGATCAAGATTAGAATCCGTTGTACCATAATTATTGAATGGCACTTAATTAGGCGAAATATCCAACATTATGGTTGAGAATCCATTCCATTGAGGATCCGCAGAAAAATCTCAGCTTAAAGATATTTTGTTTTATATGGATTCAAGTACAATTTCAAATTAATTGGTACCCCTAATAGCAGCCATTCGAGAAAATGGCAGAGGGATTTGGCAACGGCCGGCGGATTCTAGAAAATCGATGGGTGAAAGTAAGTGACCTACCCAACATGGAATTTCATAAATAGTAAAGGGCCGCTAATGAAGCATTTTCAGGTGCACGAAGGCCTAAATAATGTACTAGTAGTATATCTAGTGAACCAGACGTTTGCTAAATTCGCAACAATGACCTCAAAGTAAACCAAAACTAAAAGTTAATCGATTTAAAACCAGGGGTTGTATCCCTGTATAGATATATAAGCTTTACAATGGATTCCAAATGTCTGATAAAAGGACATCTTTTTTCCTTGGTGATGATGGGTATATAATCCAAAAGGGATACGAGGACCCGAGATTTTGATTCTGCTGTTCAATCAAAAGATATCTCTAGTACTTGTACACTCGTAGTGATACGAACCGTGATATAATTTCATATTTTAGAGGTAAATTAACGTGTTAGTGTAACGTTAGCGTCCTGTGATATACCATAAATTCGCTTAGCATGACACTTTATAATAAATTTACAAAATACATACAAAATTGTTCGATGTATATGGATTGTATCATTATTAGGGGTCTTGAGGGTTTGGTGTTGTTCGATTATCACATGAAATGAAACAAAACTTTACTAATTTTGTTTTTTCAGTTCCATCTAGTTTATTTTATTGTAAAATATTGTTATCTCTAAAAGAAGATTTTGCACTATATGTATTTTTAAGTATTTTTTACGAGTATATCCTTATGGATAATAATGAATAATAATTCGTAAAATTTAGAAATAATTTATCTCTCAAATTATACCACGGATATTCGTAAACCTTATAATACTAGAAAACATTTTAAAACAACTAGGTAACGAATATAAATTATATTTCTTATACTATCAATAATCAATAAAAAAGGTAAATTTAGAAATATCCTCTTGTTTAATAATATAGATCATCTATTAGTAGGACAAAATTTGAAAATCAATAGGTCATCTATTTAAGAACGAAGGAAGTATATATATATAAAGAAAAAGCAAAAAATGAGATAAATCTGAAACCAAAACTAGATACTGTCCACTACTAAATCTAGACAGATATGTGATACCTGTCTAGTAACAGACATCAATTGCAAAGTGCAAGTTCATCTGTTTGAAACAATCTCGTACAACAAAATTATACTAAGTTGTAAACAGACCCAACATTTGAATCTCAATAAGCCTATGTTCCAAATAGTCAGGCATCCATATACCCAAATTATTTTTATTGATTATTAGTTGAGTTGTTAGTTGTTACATTACCTTAGGTCAATTCTCATAATTATGGAAATTGTCCTTAAATAAAAAACAACGATCCATAACTCTATAACTGCATCCTATTAGTATTAATGCAACCAACGAGTCAACTCAAATAAAAGAATATGACCACACATGTAGAACTTTCAGGCCCATGTTTTCTAGAGAGCCTTTTTGTTGGGGCAAAAGTCGGACAACTCAACTAGTAGTTCATTAACTAACAGTCAGAAATTAAGCTCGTGAGTTGAAACAGTCGCCTCATCTAAGTTAATTTGGACTGGGTTTGCCAATGCTTTCTTTTTTCAAAAAGCACTTTTAGAATATAATGATAATTTAGTTTCAAACTAAGCTTTATAAACTTGGTTTCAGATCAAACAGTAATTTTTAAAGAACGTTGCTATAAATATACTCTGAAATACATACACATTACAATTTTGATAAATGAGAGGTAGTTAAGGTTAACATTTGGAGGTGTTTTCCTATCGCTGGGAATCACTAACGGTAAGGATTGGTCTTATGGTGATTCATATTTCAACATCCAAGGCCAAAAGTATCGATTTAACATTAGGTTCAACCGATAGCTTGAACTTGATTTTGAATCAACTTTGTGGCACCAAATGGTTTGGCGATACAAAATTTGCTTTGCGCCCAATTATTTGGCGCTTCAGATCTGAGCCGTTAGCTTTTATTTTAGGAGTTAAAATCTAGCGATTCTGTTATTTGCACCCAGTTAGTTGGCGTTTCTATTATTAACCATCAGATTTGCTTCACATGTTTAGCTTTAAGGACCTTAACCTTTTGCACCAAACCATTAGGCGCTTCTATGATTTAACATTGAATCAAGATAGTGCCTGGACCTTGAATCAAGGTGACGAGGGGGATGTTGAATTATGAATCATGATAAGATTAAGTTTAAGTTCAAGACCAGACACTACATTGCACTTTTTCTTATCTCAAAATAGAGATATAACTAAGCTAAGAGAGAAAAATGGCAATCACTATGGCCCTCGGCTAACCAAATGCAAATACACCTAAAAAAACCAAGTTATTGCATAAGTTAAAAAGGTTGGCTTTGACCCGGCAGTAACCCTGTTTTCGCGGAATGCTTCATATCTAACATAAAACACTCAACTCTATCCTTCACCTTATTCACAAAATAGAGAAATTCGTTCCCCTTTTGATTTTGAGCATGCCAAAGGTCGTTTCATAACAAAACTTTAAACGTTTGTTCTATTATCAAAGGTCCATTATAAGTTTCAATTTCGAATTCACTTATAATATATTATAAATAAATAAAAATTAGTTAGATAAACGTTTAGAGTTGTGGCATCCACTATATTAGAATTGACATATAATTTAAACACTAATTATTAACTTAAACCAAACTAATAATTAGTATGTAGAACATAATATAATTACAAGTCACAAAACATTTGTTTATTAATAATAAGGAGGAAGGTTGATTCGGTTATAGGAATAATTGTAATATATATATATATTGATCTTTAGGGGGGTAGGTACTTGATTTGGTTGTGTAGTTGTGCTTATGTTTGCGCTTGTGCTTGCGTTTTCCTCTACAATACTTCTTGTTGTTTCATTTTATAATAGGAACCACCTGGAGTTAGGATTGAAAGATCCTTTTTTTTTTTTTTTTTTGTATCTCCCGACTCTTGAGTTCGTCGAGCTTGTTGTTTTTATGATCTTAACATTTTCTGAAAAAATATTTGTTATGCTTGTTGATAAGATTCTTGCTTCTTTTGTGATTATGTAATAGTCAATGTGTTTGGAGGATGCATTAGTTTTTATTGAATCTTGCGTTGATGGGGTAACTGGGGGTTCTTTTTGGTGGTATTTGTTATGGGGTCGTCTTTGATGTTTTAAGATGGTTTTGCGGGTATGGAAAATTAAAAAAATTGCCATTTTGCATCCACTATAGAGATGGAAGAGTGGAAGAAACATTAAGACAGAGTCTCTACCGAGAGATAGTGTCATTGACGCTCCGTAAAAATCATCTATCTCTCTCTCTCTCCAACGATAAAGACTCTACTACTAGGTTAAAGGCTTTGTCTCTCTGTAGAGATTATACTTATTATATCTTCTTCTCTCCCACTTTTTTGTTATTCTAATAGTATATTTTTATCATATAATTAAATATCCAACTGGATATATTATAATGGAGGATAAAATCACGTAAGGACTGTACCAGACACACTCAAATAAGTTTGTTTATTAATAAAGGCCCCACCAAACACTATTAAATCTATTAGTTAATTAAAATTTATCAGTTTAACATAGTAGAGAAACACATTTGACAGTCTGTTTGGTATAGAAAACTGAGTTTTTTTAATGTTCTTATAGGAACCGGCTTTAGTATCACTTCTCCTAGGATTAGCTTTGCTTTTATCGGACGAAGTTTAAATTTCAGGAGAATTCTCAAATAATGATTCAAATTATCGGTAATTTACTAAAGGTACTTGAGTTGTTGTTAGTGTTACTTTAATATTGTCAAAAAAAATTGAAATTGGTTTCCAAATGGATTGTAGGATTACGGATTGAAGATGATTTTTGGTTAAAGGGAGGAACTTGAGTTGCAGCAGGTGTTACATTTTCATCTTCCTCCATATCATCCTCTCTAACAACTTGGTCCTCATCAAAAACCTATTCTAAATTACAAGGACAATATTATCTTTTAGCATTGCCAGTTCATAGTCGTGCATAAAAAGTTGGTTGTTGTTTTTGAAATATTCATTTCTCGCAATTAAAATTTACATGATGTAAATAGATAAACCATAAGTTATTAGAGAAAAATTAAACACTATTGTAGTAAACAAATTTAGAAAGCTTATATGATTCTCTTAATCCCAGTTTCTATACTTCGAACGAATCTCACCAAGACACTTAGAAAATCCATCAAAGTATTTTCATGATAATACTCATTTTAATTTGAATTTAAGTATCAGTATGCTTATAATGATTTACATGACAAAATTCTACAAATTTTCCTAAAACTAGTGTCCAAAGTTCTTCATTAGTTAGATAGTTTTCTCCCTTCTCTAAGATACAAAAAGTAGTAACATGATATAAATATTCTTCAATGGTATAATTCTTAGAATATTTTTTTTGGTATTTTAAGAATATAGACGATGAATAAACAAGTTGAATAGACAATAGAGATGGAGAAGAAAAATAAGGTTCAACAGGTGAGTTGGAATGATTTTGAGAAGGACAAAAGAGACTGTCTTATATAGAGAAGAGGAAAAACTTTGAAATTTTGAAAATATAACCATTGTCCATTTTAGTTAGTCATCCAACAAATGACAATATATAATTCTAGAAGACCAATAATCCTACGATACTGCATCACGGAACAACGCTAAAATTATGTATACTTTGAGGCATATATATACTTGATAGAAAAACACTTTAGACCGATGATACCGTGGAACCAGGCAGACAGTTAACGATATCACCATCAAAATAACTAGTATGACGGTAGAAGTACATCCAATGAACTAGTTAGGAAGCACATGTGAAAGAAATGCTTTCCGTTCTCGTGAAGAGGAATATTGTTGCTATCCTTGGATTTTTCTGCTGAGGTTATGGAGGTCCAATGTTCAAGGGGAATGTTTTCTCCAAACACATCACATATCTTCGTGAGTTTGTCCTTCGCTCTTTCTCCAGGATAATTAGTATCGGCATAAATTTGAACCGTATCATAAGCTACATGAAATAGGTTTCCTAGTCCAAAAAAATATTACGAGATGTCAATAATGTATCTCAAAGCTTAGAGTGTGAAAGGGTCAAAGGGATATCATCAATTGGTATGTTGTTGAACGAATAACTACCAAGAACATCACGATAATGTATAAGAAGATCAAGGTCAGCACCAACAGCTAGGTCAGCCACATGGAAAGTAAACTCTTCAGATGTTACTCTAACTTGAGCTACCTGGTCATCAAATAAGGATGTTAGATCATTGCTCGGTCGAACTCGCATGCGTTTCTATCTCAAGCATGTTTGTCAATATTAGTGATCCAAACTATATGTATTGATTTCTAGTTTACTTATGACTAAGTCTTGGTCTAGGATAGTAAGTATAGTTGAGCTCCAGACTCCGTGGCGCTTATCTTATGAAGACGAAGAACTACTCAAGCAATGGGTGGAACTTCATCCGACCAAAAAGGTATGTGGAAACTTGAACTTATCTATCACTCAAAAGTCTATCTATCTCCTACTCTTGAGACACAATGGTATAATATGATAGTTTTCATACATACACATTTGATATTTCGAGCCGAGTTTATTGGCCTATATTTTTCTTGAAATATGTGTTGGTAAAGCTTTCGCTTTAACCATGTTTCATCTTTACCCATGATGAAAGTCATGATGACATTTCAATCTTGAAAATGGCTTTGATGAAGATAGTCGATTCTTTATGTCTAACGACTATTAACATTATAGAAGAATGTTTCAATGATTGAAATGTAGAGTTGAGATTGCCTAAACACCTATGGATATAAGCATATATAGTGTGTTCGCACATTAGTTTATAAGTCCATGTACCGGAAACCAAGTGCGTGCATATGAGTGCATGCAGTATTGGTGAAGGATACATGTTGGGTACGCGTACCCGTACGCATACTGGCGGAGGTTCTTGTACCGAGAATTTCTGTTGTAGTTTGGAGTTTACAAACTTACAAACTAGTCACCTTAGGTACGCGTACTCACGGAAGTTTTCCTACCGAAAATTTCTGCTCGGTTTTTAAACCCAATTCCGGTAAAGGTAGAGTACACGTACCCGTACGCGTACCCAAGATGGTTATATCTCAAATCGGTTAGCTTGTGAACTTAAACAATAAATCAATAAGGAATGCAATCTTTGCAAACCGTGGCTATATTGTTCATGACTTGAATCAAGTGAATCAAACCGATTTTTCTTCAATTGTGTCTTGTGTAGTACATAAGATTTCTTTGCAACTCTTGAACTAGTTCTTATGAATCATTTGAACTAGTTATGAGAAAGATGAACACGGTTGATATGAAAGTACTCATATGGATAACCATCGATCAACCATTTGTGAACCAACCAAATGTACACATTTAGGTACATTTACCCAAACCTAAATGAAATACATTTCATGTGTATGTGACAAGCTAAGATTCGATCTAACGGTTGAAAGATATTAGATTGGATAAGTCAGGTTTTTCATCTAACGGTGAATATTGAATGCTTTGTTACCTAGGTAACTTAGATTGCAAACCCTGATTTGAAAACTATATAAAGGAGATATCTAGCATCTGTAAAAACTAATCCCCACACCTCTTGTGTGACACTAGTTGGTTTACTAGAGTCGATTCTTCTTTAATCGTAGGTTTCTTCTCGAGACCCTGTCGATTAACGACTTAAAGACTTTATTGGGATTGTGAAGCCAGACGAAACTACTTCTATTATAGTTGTGCAATCTGATCTTGCCATATTCTATCGTAAGAGTTCAATTGAATAATTGGCTTGAGATTATATCTCCGATAGGGCAAGATAAAATGAAATCACAAACATGTTTGTCTCATCGTTTGTGATTCCGCAATATCTAGTTTCGCTACCATACGATTTAGATTATTGTGAGGTGATTGATAATACTGAGCTGTTCTTCGGGAATATAAGTCTGGTTTATCAATTAGTTCTTGTTCACCTTGATTTTATCAAAATACGGAACAAAAATCATAGGTTTAACTGTGGGAGACATATTTATCTATTATCGTAGAATTTTCTGTGTGATATAGATTTGTTTATTCAAGTCTTTAACTTTGGGTCGTAGCAACTCTTGGTTATGGGTGAGATCAGCTAAGGGAATTAAGAGCATAATATCTTGCTGGTATCAGAGACGTAAGGAGCGTAATTGTACCTTGAATCAGTGTGATATTGATTAGGGTTCAACTACAGTTCAGACCGAAGTTAGTTTGTAGTAGGATAGTGTCTGTAGCGGCTTAATACAATGTGGTGGTCCCGGAATTTTTCTGCATTTGTGGTTTCCTCGTAAACAAAATTTATGGTGTCTGTGTTATTTCTATTCCACATTATATTTTGTTATATAATATCACAAGTTGTGCGTTGTATCGATCAATTATGAAATCCAACCTTTGGTTGTTGATTGGAAATTGATTGATCCTTGGATATTGGTCTTTGGTACCATCCAAGTTTATATCTCTCTTGTATTTGATAAAGACTCGCAGATTTCTATTTGCTTGAGTAAATATCAAATCGAGAGATAGAGATATTAACTCCTTGATATACTTTTTATTAAGATGGAGTCTGACTGTCTAGTTGATTCTATTAAAAGTATATTAGAGTTAGTCCATATAGATTTCTAATCGAAATATTGGGTGAGGTTGTTAGACCCCCACTTTTTCAAAGGAAAACATACATAAGTGTTCAGAAAATTAAGAGAATGTCAAACAGGCTAGACCAGTTCCAAGCACACCAAGAGGCTGGCATGTAGACCTTCTCCAAATAATAATTTACACAACAGGAGAAAACTGCACCTTGTTGCATACATCAAACTATTATAGTGTCGTGAATAACGGCCAAATACATACCTCAGCAACACTCACAAGATGAAATTTTAGCTCTTCCAGTCGTGCGATCCTTTGCTTGAATGCAACCAAGATTGATGTTATCACTTTTTTTCATCCAAGCCCCTTCAATATAAATATATCATCTTTGCGGTCTTGAGAGTCCCCTTGGTTATAGTATTCATGCAACAAATTCGATGGCGTGTAAAAAGGTGGAGAATCCAGGTTATTGGAGCACCAAGAGAAAAATGAGGATAAGAAACCACCCATAAGGATGCAGAAGCAGTATACATCTTTGACAGTAAGGAGGACTCTGAGATAAAATCACAAAAAAATAAAACAACAACTTTTGTTTTGCCTGAAGACCTGGAGAGAAATGACAGGTGAAACCGTCAAAATAAGTATGACCAAGTAAGTTTCATCATAATACATCAGTGATCATATAAAAAAAAAGGATATATGTAGATGGCATGAAAAATACGCTTAAACAGTTGTAAAACGAATCAAGAGTATGAGTATACCTTCCATATACTACATTAAGAAACCCAATATCCTTTTCATCTGAGTAACTTGGAGACATGATATCCAAAGCACCATAAACGGGAGCTTCATGATATTGCTTGGAACTTTGATAGTTCAGCACCTGAAAGTGTAAATTACCAAAAATTCCAGGTTATTAAAAGTTTATATATTAAAAAAAAAACACCAATGAATACATATAAACAATCAACGAACTACATCAGCTTCAAAGCAAGCCAAAGTAACCATACCACTATCACTTCCAGTAGCAATTGATCAACCACTAACATGAGCAGGTCCAGCTACTATCACTTAAGCTACCACGAGAAACACAAAAAATCACCCATAACTTGAACAGCTGCAGAACCACCAGCTTTACCATCAAACTACCAACAACAATCACGAGAAGAAAAATATCACCAATCACCAATACCTGAAGCTAAAGAACAAAGACAGAGAACCAACCAAAACCATTAATACTGAGTCTTTCTCTAAGGCCTTTGGTCAAACATGTATACTACACTATACTTAGTGAAATATATGCTCAATAAAATTCCCTAGATTCAAAACAAAGTAACTTAAAATAAAAAACTAAACCAGAGTAATCCATCTTCACCATCATCATGAAAAAAAATAAAAAAATCTAGATTTATCTTTAATCACAATATCACCATCAACATATCTCAAAAACCATCCTAGGGTTTTCAAAATACATCATAACCTCCCAATATGATATTAATTAAATATGAGTACACCGGTTTGCTTATGAAGGAAAAACAAATTCACTAATGGAGTTAGGGTTGGTTTCAAAATTACCAGAACTAGTTGTTAGGGCAAATGCTTCTGTTCAATATTGGACTAAAAATGAAGTTTTCCAACTAAACCCAAAACAGATTTGAGAAGAAAAACGACATATTTGAATCCGCCCGATCAACTAAGAAAGTTAAATCTAACATTAAATACAAGAACGCCTAACTTTCAGGATGTCAATTGGTGACTTTTCAAAGACATTTGTAGTGATGAGTGTACTTTCAGTTTCTCCATCACGGACATCTTTCCCTTGCTCTCTCTTCTCGCTCTCAAAAATGTTCTCCAGCCTGTAGTTTCTTCCTACTCTGACCTCTCTAGTGGTCACTTATGAGTTTTATGTTCGTAGTTTATAGATTCAGTAGTGTACGTTTGAAAAAGGGTTAAGAAGTAAGGCTTTGATTTCAATTTTTTCAGCGGAAATCTTAGAGTTCTTGGTTTGGAAGAGAGAATAGGAGTTTCTGAAAGAGAGAGAAAAATATCTTACATCTGTTATTAAGAACTCTGAAACTAATTTTAAGTGTTTTTTTTTTTAAATAAATAAGTAAAACCAAAATCAGAAGAAACATTCCGATTATGCATGATGTACAACGTTTCTATGCATTTCAAAAACGTTGCTCTAATAAAAAAAAATAATAAACCAAAACTACATATCTTGTGCAACGTATTTATTGGTGCGCAACGGATATTAACGTTTCAAAATGTGTAACGTCCATATCCATTGCACACCTCCGAAAATGAAACGTTGCTAAAACCAGGATATGGTGTAGTGTTAGCTTATAAGTAATTTTGAAGTGATCGAATGATCAATACGAAACATTCCGGGTCTACATCAAATGAATATCTCACACAAATCATGTAAGATGTTACAAGACGATTTTCACATGATCATCTTTTGACTCGGCATTTAGTTTCCAACAAATAAATTATTTCCAACTAAACTCGTCAAGAATAATGATGAACGTAGCTAAAGCAAAAATCTTCCGACACATATTTCGATAAATAGATAAGCGAGTTAAAATCGGATGGAAATATCAAATGTGTATAATATAAAATTCTATATTGCTATACGACTTAGTATTATTAGGAGATAGAATATAATAGACTTCTGAGTGATAGATAAGTTTTAGTCTCCACATACCTGTTATTGTTGAAGTTTCTCCAAATTCTCCTCATTAGATCTTCGTATTCAATCGATGAACGTCGTGAAGTCTAAAGCTCAACTACACATTTTATACTAATCCGAGACATAGCTATAAGTAGACTAGAAATCAAGACTTTTAGTTTTGATCACCTAAACTTGACAAATAAGATTGAGATAGTAACGCTTGCGGTTTCGACCGAGCAGTGCTCTAATAATTTCGATATCAAAAATTTGGGGAGAACTTTTGCATGCCTGATTCACTATCCATGTCCTTTGCCATGTACCATTGAATTATGCGTCATGGCGGTACATTATCCAATTCTGGCCCCGTTGCCAAATTTCATAATGCACCATGATGGTCTGATATTGGTTATAGGACAACATTCCCACATAATTCACCATGATGGTGCGATATCAGTCTCGACTATCCTGCCACTGGCGGATGCATCATGATGGTAAAAATTTTGTCTGTACTCAAGCAAGTGGTGTAAGTTGTGTAAATTTCTTTGCAATCCATACAACAAAACCACTCCCTTTCTGATAATTCCTATTATTCATGACGAAATCACAATTCACTTCGGAAAACCTAATAATACAAAGCATACAAAAACTGTAATATTGAAGTCAAATATACAAACATAATAATATTGACAACCAACACAATATTCTTTTTCACAATGGAAAAATGAACCAAGCAATTGAGGCACACCTTTAAGTATACATAATTTTCTTGATCGGGTTAATCTTCAAAACCCGTACAAGATTTGACCAAAAAAAAAAAATGCCAACGTACCTGATCACAAGTTAGGATAAAGGTGATATGGAAAATCAAAATCAAAAATGATTATTGTTAGGGGTAAAGTATTTTTAAAATACATCCTGAAGTCGGCTTTCCCTCTGGAAAAAGTCGTTTTCCCCCTAATAGGTTTTTTTGTAAGGTATAACTAGACTACTCTTATGAATTACCAGTTATTACAACTAGGTGTCAGTGTATCGTTAGAGATACTCTTATAATCAATAAGTTATCGATTAAATTTACCTATAAAATTAAATATTTATCCTATGGTAAAAGAAAACAAAAATGATATTTTTGGCTAGCTGATTTTTTGCTAATCATGTTACGACGGACTAGAAAACTATGCCCCAGGCGCCATGCTACACATACTGAAACTCCCATATGTTCCACTCGGAACAATGATCGGGATGTAAAGCTTCAAAGTTCACCAGGAAAATGCACGTCAATTTTCCTTTCCAAGCATGCTCAGAAAGCATCATGTTTGAAACGTAGTTTCAATATGTAGCTCCACATTGTTCCAAATTACCCTTGTTTTGCTAAAGGTGCAAGACCACAAAGGAAATGTTTATGAATTTTGCATGCATCACTGTATTCCGAACTTGCACATATGCCATTGCAAGCATGTTTCCAGCATCCTCACTTTGCTTCGGCATTGATATGAATACATGCATTGATCCTACTCATGTCAAGGGTGCATCATCTAGGTTCATGCCATTCTTTACTTGTATCAAACATTTTTATGCAAGTGTCTTATGCAAGCTCTCCTAACTTGCATACCAGTTAGCTTCATTTTCTGGCCATGCCCAATTCGCGATTGGTGCATGCCTATGTTGAATAACTTGATAGATAATATGAGCATCCAAGGAATGAATTTCAATGAATTTCAACTTGATCATCAAGTGTGTAACAATCATAGCATAGCAAATGTACTTTGCAGATGATGCACAAGAGTGAGCTTTGAAGCTTAGGATCCTTTGACATGCAAAACATCCTGATGGCATTAATATAACTATGAATACCATGCCGGGACAACCTAAACCGGCATGGTATTCATAGTTATATCAATGCCGGCGCACCATAGTTTCACATACCATGGAATATTCAACCAATACAATGTTCCGGCATTGTTGTCGGTCGTCCATCCATGTCGGCATTTGTTGGAAATTTTCATAAATGTTTGCCGTTATTCCGTTTTTCCAGAAATTTCTACGGGCGCGCTTTTTCCCATTGGGTTTCTCTGAAGAGATACCATCAATTTGTCCACTTGAAAGTGATGCAGGCATAGCTATAAAACCACTGTTTCTTCCCATTAATTTTAATCAGTTCACTGCTGGCACAGTCAGTTAATTCTCGAGCATGCATGTACTGCTAACGACATAGTATGTTGCTTAAATTTCTTTGCCGGCACATGATGTAAAGTATCCAGAAAATTGAAAAAAAAATTCACTTGACTATCGGCATTGATAGATTTCTATCGAGCATGCCGGCATTTAGTTACGGCATTGAATGTTAGTTACCAATCATGCCGACACCATTTTCCGGCATGGTCTTCATCAATTCCGGCATTGCCTTCATCACTTCCGGTGATGTAAAAAAATCACTTCGGGATTCTTTCTGCCAAGAAGTGATAGCTTGCATCGAAAGCGAATGCTTCCCCCTTTTCCTCCAAGTAGCGCGCTTTCACGACCTCATGCTATAAAAACACAAAAACAAACTTACATATGTTAGTGGTGTTTCATTGGAAGATAAAACAACATGGGTTACGTAAAAAAAACCACAAAATTGCTTACAAATTCTGCAATGGACAAGGTGAAGGGGCGAGTGTTAAAAATTCGAGGTTGGAGAGCCAAAAAAGCAAGTATCGAATATTCGATTACTAGGTGCCTCTCACGGACTTGTTGAACACTTCTTGCATTCTGATTACCAAACTCGCCGCTAAATTTGTTGTGTACCCTAGCCCAAAAGGTTGTGGAATCCTCCCTTTCGGAGGATTGACGTCTAAGTCGATTTTCCGCACACCATGCTTTGGTGATTGCCAAATCTTCATTTGAATCAAATGAAGTCATTGTTGTTTAGCTATTGGGTTAGTTTGATGGATTGTATGATGATATGAGCTTTGGATAGTATATGGAACTATTTGTATGTTGTTTTGTAGAGAGAAGTAGTGTATTTATAGGATTGTACCCAAATTTGGCCGTTATAGTGCCCAAGTACAAGTCAATCAATGAAATTGTACTTGTCAAAAATTTGAATTTTGAATTTGCCGACGAGATTGTTTTTTCTCAGTATGCCGACTACCCAGGGACGGCAGGGTGAGAAGTGTATAACTATGCCGGCGTTATGATGGTTTTGGGCATCAGGAAATCATTTTCTTTTGTCAATACGCCGGCAATGTATTTTGAAATTTGACTGTCGGCTATGATATGGTCGGCAGTGTATAAATTTAAAACCATGCCGGTGTTATGATGGTTTTAGGCATCAGGAAATCATTTTTTATGTTAATACGCCGGAAATGTATTTTGAAATTTGACTGTCGGCTATGATATGGTCGGAAGGGTATAAATTTAAAACCATGCCAGCGTTATGATGGTTTTAGGCATCAGGAGAAGGTATTTTCTGTAACAAATTGCTGGCGTGTTCGAAAACATAATACACTGCCGGCTGTATCTTTGTCGGCTTGGTAATGATCTAACTCACTTGCCGACCCTGGTATGCAAGCATTTTATGCTGTCAGGGCCGTCAGTCTGACACTTCAAAACCTTGCCGGGAGTGAATTGGTCGGCAATATAACCTAAAAAAACATGACGGCTATTTGTCTTGAAACTTTACGTAGCTAAACAAACCTTTCATTCAACAATTAGAAATCAAATACTTGTTGTCCAAAATAAGAAAACATGTCCCATGAACCTTAAAAAACCATTTGTCCAACCCAACATAAAGAAATAAACTAGGAAACGATTCATTCACCACGACCATGACCACGACCACAGCCCAGTTTAGGAACACCAGCACTACTACTACTTTCACCACCACGACCACTATGAGCCCTCTTTTTGTCAGCATTCATCTTGGCTTGTGCTTCCCTCCTGGCCTTTTCTTCCCTCTTTACTTAAGCATCAGCTTGCTTGAACATTTCATAGGCATCCTCATTGTCAATATTGCTAGCATAGTGAATGTGCTTGGTTTGATTTTCAATCGACAAAGGCTCTCCTCTTTCTCTCACGCAACACAACAGCTTCACAAAGGTCTTCAAATGCCCATTCTATTTTCAGTTAAACAACAAACAATTAATAGAATTATTCGATAATGTAATCTTAAAACAGTAAGAGCTATTCCAAAATACTTACAATGAAGTTAGGAATTATTGTTGAGTCATTCGATGCCATCTTCCTCTTACGAGCAAATTTTTCACCAGTCATTTCCCTAATCACAGTAGGATGAGCCCAACCCAAGTACCACGACATGTATCTCTCCTAAGCTTCATGACCTACGGTCACCTCATCCAAAAGAATCGTATCGACTTTACGATCAAGTCTTCCGTTCTAATATCCTAGAGCTGGGGGTGGAGCGTAAGCGACGATAATCGTTTTTTGGGATGTACTGCAGTCCTCCCTTAACACTTTAAAGAATGGCTCAAGATCGAAATTGGGTTCTTCTTGGACATAACCCAATTGTCGCATTACCCGATGTGGATCGTACATTGAAAATCCATGGGAGAAAAACAAGTGTCCGTAGTAGAATGCAACATCATCTCTCCTTTGGATTAAACCTTGATTTCTAGCATCTCGGTAAGGATCAAATATTACCTCATCCGCAGTCAATTTGTCCAAGGCGATTCGCACGTTAATAAGTAGCTGCGGCATATCCTTTTCCTGAGCACCCATAAAACTGTATCTTTGCGCTCTTGGCTTATCAATCGCAAGCTTTTCATTCACTTAGACGTGGGAGTTGGTTTTCACCAAAGTAGGGAAGTGCTCATATATCCAAACCTATGCAAAGACAAATTTTAGTAAGAATCAAACATTACAAGCACTTGGAAAATATAAATGATTTAGACAATACAATTACCTGGAAGAGACATATGTTTCCGTTAAATTGCGAAGTGAGTGCCCATGAAGCCTTTGTCAACTCATTGTTCAAGAAGGCGACCTCCGCAGTACCCCAAGAATACTCATGCATCTTATCTAAGGGATCCAATAGTTGCAAATACCTGGTGTCGACCAAGCTTCCGGAACTGTCGGGGAAGATACATTTTCCTAGGACGTTGAGCAGATAAGCTGACGCGGTAGCATTGATACGCACCAAGTCCACCCTTCCTTCCTTATCATAGATTTCCTTTGTCCCAGATAATGTATCCCTCAGCTTCTTCAGATTAAACTTCTTGCTTAGATTAACATCCTTCATCCCAAGCGTACACTCCGTCTCAACCTGATTCCAACTGAACAAAGTTTTGGTCAATTTGAAGATTTCCTCCCAAGAAATTTTATTATCGAAGCCCTCACTGATTTCTTTTCCATCAACCTCGAGGCCTAGAATTTGATGAGCATCATCGGGATTTATCTTCATCTCACCGATTGGGAATAACATTGTATGGGTCTCTCGGTAGAACCTCTCACAGAATGCAGATACGGTAACTCTATCATACTCAACATTTGAACTCTCCACCGCAGGCCACAACCCGGAGTTTTTGACAATCGCTTGCACCTCGTCACATTCCTTGTCAAGGTCCCAGTTTTTAGTCACTGAACATGAACCTTGGCGCCTCAACAGAAGCATGGCATGCTTGTGATCCTAAATACCAAAAACACAAAACGAAAAGAAATACAAACACTTGACGCAAATTTAAGATAGTTATACACTTAAATGAAAAACAAAGATGGATTGAGATTACTTACGATAGTGTTTTGGATTTCACAAGCCCATGGGTCTTTGTATCCAAAAAGAACATGTCCACCATCTTCTGGGGTCCCCCCGAGGAAGCTCGTTTGGTTTCAATTTAACCTTCAATTCAGAGGGAGGCATGTGGGAATTACCTGGTTTAGTGATAACCCTTTTCTTCTTCCCGGTTGCACTAGTACTTGCAGCTTGGGTTTGTTCCCTAACTTCTTCTTCTTCTTCTTCTTCTTCCTCTGCCTCTTCAACAATTTCATCATGAATATCCTTACCTTGATCTCCATTACCATCATCACCATCATCATTACCTCCTCCAACATTAGGCATGTCTTGATCACCATCATCATCATCATTGTTACCTCCTCCAGCAGCCGGATTTCTTCCATCACCATCATCATCGTCACCTCTTCTACCATATGGAATTGATTGGTCTTCATCTGGAGTCTCGTCTGAATCACTGGGTTCCGATGGTGGTTGATAATCATCATTCGGTATACGGATCTTTGTCGTTCCCGCCACAACCTATGCCCCTCGATGTCTTGAAGTCAAGAGTTTTTCACCAACACGAGGAGGTCTTCAAGGAGGACTAAGAGCTTTCTTGTTTTCCTTTTGCAACCTGAAAAAGAACAATTAAGAAAAAAACTATAAGTCGGAAGGCTCAACATATATAACCATTCCGGCGGAATAAGGTCGAAAGGGTCGATATCTAAACAGCAAGCCGGCTAAACAAGGGTCGGGAGGGTTTTATTCCAATAACTTGCCGGTTTTTAACAACTATGACTGGGTTTTCAACTACAAAAGTCGGCAACGTCTATAATAAAAACAACACCGGCTAACATAATGCCGGCGTGGTATTATTTACATATCATTCCGACCTTTATAATTCAAGGCATCAGGAGACGCTAAAAAACTGAAATTCCGTCGGCAAGTTAAAAGTTTATAACCGACCCTGCTTAAAAAAAATAACGCCGGCAAGCTTATATGTTGAATAACTTCCCGACCCTGTGAAAGCATTTACAAAAACTAACCAGACGGCAAGATATTCAACCTAAGAGCAGCCCGGCGGAACACTAAATATGAAATCCCGGCACTGTCGTGAAACTAAAACCTTGCCGGGAAAATAACTGCAAATTCAGAATTTTGATTTTTCTGACCTAATTTGACATGCAAACATGAAATTGAAGTACTGGAGTGAGTTTAAGTAGGCCCTTACTTTCTTAATCGCACCATTTCTTCGTTTTGAGCGGGTTCAATCTCTTCTTCTTCAACCGTTTTTTTCTTCTCTTTTTGTTGAACTAATTTTGCAAATCCAGGGTTGTATTCATTGGGTTTTCTATTAGCGTCTTTCATACGAGTTCCCTTCCGCCGTGGTGGTTCCATTGATGAAGATTAATCGGAGTTTTCGAATCGACGATGTTAACGAATTAATCGACGAACTTTGGTGGTGGGGGGAGGAGCCGGTGGGGTTATGGAAGAGAAGAAGAAGGAAGACGAAATGAAAATAAAAAAACTAATTAGGGTAATAGAATTATAAAGGGCAAGAGTAGTATTGTAACTTCAACAATATTTGACCTCCCCTTAGTAAGGGTACATGTCCACTTAAAATTGGGTATACCCCAATTAATCCGGGTATACCCTAATCTCGCCAGGTTTATTAAGTCAAAATTTTATTTTATTTGAAAGTGATGTGAGCTCGCCCACATTTTGTCTATCATGTTTTAGACAAAAAAATAATATGTAAGTTAAAATTTTGTGAATGTAACGTGAGCTCACGTTTCCTCTCAAAATCGCAAGATGTAAAATGAACGAATGTGAACATCACTGGAGATGAATGATGTATGCAGTATGCACGTGTTGGAATAGATTTCATATACTCCGTCCGTTTCAGGAAAAGTGTTACTTTCACTTTTTCATTTTAACCTAAAAATAGGCCAAATTGAAAAAGTGATAAATTGAAAAAGTGAAAGTAACACTTTTTCCTGAAACGGATGTAGTATTTATTAGTCTTTAATACCCACCATTGTTTAGGTATTTTTTGAACCCTACTAATCTACTATTAGCTCAACATGTATCGCGTTGGGTCTATTTTACCTTTGGATGGATTGGTGACTCAAAAGTTATCAAAAACTTATTAGGACGATAAGATTTCGTAAATCATGCAATTATTGAAGTTAAACAAAGACAATATAATTGGTATTCAAAAACTTAGGATTACTTTTAAGTTAAGGTCAACTGAATGGACGTATTCTCGAGTCCAATTCGATCATTTTTCTCTGCTGCTGTGACATAAAAATTCCAACTTTTATTGAAGATATATATATAAGTAAATAAAAGAAAAAACTCCGACAGTAATCATATTAATAATGATCATCACAATATTAAGGTAAATTTTTAAGTTCATAATTTACTAGCCCTATGATTAATTTTGAAAATCTAGTGATAAAATCAACAAAAAGCGAATCCTTTACAGAAAGAAAATCCAAAAAAAAAAATCCCTGTGAAACCCACAATGAGGTTTGGTTTTCATATCCAACAAACAGATTTACCCGCGAGAGAGAGGGGCTCAAGATTTCTCTCATTGGGTTAGTCTTTCTTATGGTAATCTCCATTTAGTTGCCGTGTTAAAACAAAAAAATCTCCATTTAGTTTCTCCTTTAGATGCTCAAAGCCTCAATGTGTTTTTATAAGTCCAGAGATTGACCTTGATAACTGGACTTTGTCGCAGAGTTTATCCAATAACGTTTCAAAGAGACTTCTCGAAGAAGAAACTTATTCTATGTATCGAACAATGCCTAAAAGAAAAGTACAACATTTCCAACAACTTGGTTTCCCTCAACTCTAAACAACACTAACAGGGAGTGATATATATATATGGGTTAAAAGGGCGAATTACTAAATCAATCTGACGAGGTGACCGAAAGTGCGACTCTGAGGTCATTAGATGTTCCACAAATGTACATACGATGTGTCTCTATTTCTTTGCTTGAGTTAATAGGGTTGTTAGTACTGTAATGGTTACCACTTGCGCCGTCTCGTCTAGAAAAAATAATCTCCCTTACAACTGGTTCATGGCCATTGAAAAGATTCCCCATACTAAGAACCTTCCTCCATGATTGGTTGGCTGTTGGTGGTGGGAACATGTTCATGATAGCTTCCCTCTCATTCCCGGCTACCCGCTGCTTCATATCAAATTCCTGTGAACAAAGCAAAATAAATGCTGCTATCAGTATGGATATCTTTGCTAAACAATGAAACAACCCATCAAACAAGGTGCCCCTTAAAAATGGCTTCAACCAAAGTAGCCAGTCCTGTTAGGGGAACCCTATGTTTTGTGTGGGAAAAAGATGATGTCAAAATGAATGAGTACAATCATTTACTTCGACAAGTTAAACAGAAGTGATCCAGAACCTCATAGTTCACCACACAGCAGTATCAAATTTTGTAATGTTTTCTTTTACTTGTTGATTACAGTCTACAGTACAGGCATTAACAGGAGAGGTTATCAATGATTTTACCTTGCGATTGTCACCACCTACTGAACTCGTCCCCATTTTGGGAAGATAAAAGTTGAAGTAGTCAGTAAAGATTGCCTTTGAGAGGCGAGGTGCATGAGACAGCTTACGATGCAAGGAAGCTGCCAGGAGTAGCAGCTTCTCCACATTTTCAAAGACAACACACAGCCGCCTCAGGTCAGCAATTGTTTCTTCCTTATTAGGAAGGTAATTTCCTGCAGTACAAATAATTAGATGCTACAAAACCGTTAAAAGCTAGCAAAAATAACAAACTGCATGGAGAGAGAAGATGCACCTCGCAATGGTTTCAAGGATGACGTAATTGTCAGATAAAGTTGACCTATTTTTGCCGTCATTTGTTTTAGATCTCCAAAAGATGTCTGGTTCAAAGTATCAGCTGACGCTCTGAAGGCTGTACAAACCATTTGTTCAAGTAGCTGATCCGGTCGCAATGTTTCCAAGTAATGAAGGATCTAAAGGAGCCAGTAGCATTTGTAATCAGAAATACGTTTCTTATGTAAACCAAAAGGTATCACTTTGCGCATTACTCAGGCCTACCTTTTCTCCTTCCCGATTGGGATCAAGAAGAGACTTCTGCTCAGAAGCTGGCAATACAGGTGCATCACTCCAAAGTTGCCACCACGAATTTCCCTTTTCTGACATGCGGTTAGAGAGCCTTCCCTTAGGAGGCCATTCATCATTTCCTAATCCATCCAACTGATTCAATCTGGATCCAACACTCTTATCTGTTTCACTCGACTCCCAGTCACCTGGGGAGTGCCATCGAATAAAATCTTCAAAAACAGCATCGGGGTTTGCTGCTTTGAAAGCTGACATGTCTAGTTGAAAAAGAAAAAAAGTAAACATCGGTATCATAGAGGCCAATACATGAGTCTGTCGAAACAGTCAGACGACAATAATGTTTGTCTCACCAAATAGAGATCGTTAACATAAATAACATCTCATCAAGCTAACAAAAGGAATAATCATCAGGATCCTCATCCTCACAAGTAACACTAAGAAATCAGAAACAAATCAAGGAAGAAAGCATAATTCTATATATGATAAACTTTCAAAACATGGATCCAAGCTACTCAATTTACAACGAGGACTTAAGCAATAAACACTTATTTAGGAACAAAAACTAGAGAAGCATAATATATCTTTCAGCTAAGAAACATATATTTCACTTTTATTGGCTACTGGCAAGGATATTTTTACAAAAAGTTGCTTCCAAATAAGAAAAGAAAATGACCACTACAAAGGAAGAATGACTGTGAAGCTTCATTACCTGAGGATAATATATCCCTCTCCAGTTGCGCAGAGAAGTTCTGCAACACCAATGCTTATGAATGAGAAACGAAGAGTTTTAAAGCATAAAACAAAATTCACAATTACAGGAAAGAAGAGAGCAAGAACACTTCCTGCAGCTACTGAATTATTTCAGCGGAAAACCAAAGTTCAAAGACAAATGCAAAAACTGCACTCAATATATGGTAAATAAATGCTTCTAAGGAAACTTAGGCTTTGGATGTATGGAACCATAAACAGCAACAACAAATACAGAAAAAAGTAACAAAGATTGGTAGAGAGAACCTTTATAATCTGAAATTCTAAGTAAGGGAGTATGAAACAGTCCTACTGAAATAAGATCATGCACAAAAACAAAGACATTGACAATATTTAAATTTGTGAAGTAGGAGACATAGTCCAATTTCTGGTCCTTGTTTAAAACTACATCTGTGTGTGTTGGGAGTTATACCATCACCAGAAGTGGCAAGATTCTCAAAATTGGTTTTTAGGTTTCATCATCATCATATAAAACAGGGTAAAAAGAAGAAGAAAAATGCTCCACTGCTCTTTAACCATGAAAATCAAAACATAAGTTAACTTTGATAAGAGGGAAACTTTTTGTTTGTTTTTGATTTTATGTTTGGGTTTGGTTAGTGGGAATGGCAGCAACATTAGAATGTTGGTCAGGTAGAAAGAGATCAACAAGTTTTAATGGCAACTCGTGAGAGATCATAATAAGGTAAATATCAATTGATTCTAAGTTTTGTTTCAAATGATGTTGGAAATATGGATTCTTCTTCTACTTCATTGATGCAGAAAAAGTTAAAGAAGATTAATCAATATCTATCATAAGCTATTTCAAATCTTAAAAACTGAATCTTCATCCAATTAACGAGTTACCTAGGGTAAAGAATTAAAGTAGTAGGAAGCTTATGTAGGGTAATGCTATAAGAAAATATCACACATGAGACAGCTTTACTCAGGGAGTCAGCTTCCCAAGAAACATGAGTGTTGGAAAACAAGTTGATGATTAAAAGTGGGAAATGATAACTTCATGGATACTTGGTGCTACTAACGGCTAGACTACTAGTAGTACTTCACATAATCCAGATAAAATACATTTGCTATGCTTTGAAGATACTATGCATCCACATGGTTTTGAAGAAGTTAATGTCTTTTACATAAACTCATGCCAAACAATATTGAACTACTGAAGATGATTGCAGAAGACACTCGGTCAAGTAGTCAACTGAATCAGATGTCAGTCAGAACTAGATAGTCAATATGAAAAAAGCAGGTGCTTACAATGGCATTTCCAAGGGCTTCAACTGCACGGAGCCGCTCCTCATGCATATCTTCTGTCATAAGTGGTGGATCCTATAGTTTAAAAAAAAAAAAAAAAGATAAGTAAATACCACAAAGTACAAACCATCCAGTCGAACAGAAATTCTTTGACATTAACAAAAAGGTGTAGTACAAGACTAGTCACTGACATACCTGGGTATACGGAGCATGCATCCTTTGGTATGAATTTATAAGCAGCATAGACCCCGCAACACCTGCTGAACCTCTCCGTATTTGATCAGGTGAATCGGGGCCTTTTAGTCCTGATTGACTACAGTAAAAACAGGGGGGTTACAGACTAAATCAGATGTCCTGACTTATGTTACTCTGAGATTGTTATGTAGATAGGCAGAGAATTTCACTAAATGAAGAAAGAAGAACAAGCATGACTTTCGATTAGATATCAAGCAAACAACAGAAATGAGAGACATTTCTTATGCCTGTACATGTTCTTCAAGGGCAGACGGTATTGACTTGCTTATGCATGGGAACTTTTTAAGGTTTAGACTGCACTAAATTTTTTAATCTTAAACAAGGAACACTTAAAGGGCCATAAGTACCATGCCAACAAACTAACAGTGAGAAAGTTTACACGCAAAGATATGAATTGGCCGTTTACACCTAAGGCAGTTTTCATGTTTAAATGCATGCAACTATCCTATAATTTTGATGTGAGAATATCATGAGGTCCTCACTTGCTTAGCACCTGTCACGTTTCGCATCAGACTTCCCCGCCAACATTCCGAAGTGAGTTGGGCTCCCTCCAAGTTGACTGTCTTCCTGTGTTTTTAAGTCAAAGTGTTAGCCAGGAATTCTTCACTCCCAACACATACAGTACATAATCTTGACCTTACAGGTTGGATGCTTGAACTTTAAGAAACTACTACTATTGAATAGTTCTCACCTCATTACCACCAAAATCATCTTCGCCCTCCACACTGTCTTGAAAAATAGGTTCCGAGTCTTCCGACTGATGTTGCTTCTCAATACATACTGCAAGCTGAAAATAAAAAGGGTAACATACAAAGTAAACAACATTGATAACTCCATCTTATAGATGAGCTGAGATTTGCAAGAAACCTCAGTCCAAAATACATCATAATGGCTCATGACTTGTTCTAACGAGTACATACCATTGTGGACGACGCTGCATAGACTTCGAAAAACCAAAATTATATTCCTACTGATCAAGTTTCCAAGTAAAAGAATAAGCAGTTGTGACTGATAGAAACCATTATACGCAATGAAATCCAGAGCATATAATGGATCGAGCTAAGTTCATTCATACATCTTATACGTTAACTGACCAGATGCATAAAATTACAGCGTAGAAGATTGCTTCTAAGCCTCTTTGTAGCGATTGTCTTAAAAGCCAGAGGGATTATTAGCTAAGATCTTCATCAGGTCGTGCAACAAACTATAGTGATTGGTTGAAGAATGAAAAGAAATCAACGACTTAGCCTCGGGGTTGTTAAAGCATGAGAGGTTTGAGTTTTTTCAGATTTATGGAGATAATTTTTAACAACAATTTTTTCATGAAAACTGAACCATAGCCAAGTGCAAAAGGAAAAACAAGCAAACCATGTCCCAGACGATGCTGTAGAGTAGAAGGGGTTTCTCTGTAAAAAGTTTAAAAATTAACAGCTAAAGCTCTTGTAATTGAGGTTCAGTAAGTACCATTTGTAATTTTTGGTGGATTAGGCATGTAGACAAGTCAATGCTGCCGTACTTAAGCATTTTGGGTAATGGCTGCAATTCTTCCCAGCACCAACGAACTTCTCGAACAAACTCTATCCAGAGCATGGCCACAGCTAGATACCACATAAAAGATACACAACACGTCATTAGCAAGTGGCACTGACTCTGATAATAAAAGAAATATGGTGTATCCCCAGATCAACAAATAAGCGGTTTTTCTGTCTTACATACCACGAATGTTGCAGGTCCCCAACCAAAGTGAATGCAAACAAAACTGAGAAAAAAGAGATTCTAAAGGTGCGCCTTTAATGGTACGTGAGTTTTTGTGTTCGCTCTTGCTGTAATCAGACATTTGCGCTCCTGTTGGTGGTATACGAGTACTTAATCAACTTCAGCGGAGCAAAAAAATATAGCTTAAAAAAATAGAAAAGATGAAGAGTCGCCCTACTTTTAATTCTTACTAAAAGATAAAAGAGACCCAGCCTATCACCAAGAAAGGATTAAGTAGGATACAGTTACCTATGTAGTGAAGGCTAACCTGGAAAAAGCAATTGATATGAAATATTGATCAAGTACCTTGGTGAAAGAGATCTTTAAGCACCCGATCTAAAACTGTAGGGGGTGGTACAGCATCTGAGGCATCAGAAGCATGCTTTTCAACTGCCATAAAAAAGGACAAAAAAAATAAGAAGAAAAAATGTAAAAGGAAATTTTGTATCCAAAAACAGTTCATAAGACAAAAATAGTTGTTTCTCAACCTGAAATGAAGTCCTCCATAAATTGGGCTTCAAAGGAGATATGCAATGCATTTACCAACAGACGCAGCTGCGAAGCAAATCCAACAGTATTGCCTCTGTCCCCAAGGGAAAGATACACATAGAAAGGTGAGTAGTTAAATGGAGATGTCTCACATACTTTAAATTGTAAAAGAATTTTCATGACACATCAAATATGATAAAACATCTCAGCTTATGTGCTTAAGTGAGAAAGTTTAATGAGAAATTTGACCTCACTGATGCCACCCCAACTATAGCATAGTACGTATAAAAGATATAAAATCCTTTGCTTAGTCATATACATGGAATAACCGAGTAAAAGAAAATGAATGTCAAAGCTGACAAAACATATGACTATGCGCAAGTGCAGTCCTGCAGAATAAACTATTTAGCTTATCAAAAAACAACTCTTACAAGTTTGGGGACAGAAAGGGACAAAGGAGCCAGGTCTCAGCCTCAAATGACGAAGTATTTTCTATTTCAGCCATATCCGAGGAGCTTTTGATCATCTTGTTCGACCAAGCGCTACTTAACTCAAATCCTGAAATATATGAAAAGAAGACCAACAAGCTTCACATAATGGCATCAATTTCAATTTAAGAAAGTAAATGAAAAAATATTTATTCTTGGAAGCACCAAGAAAATGCCAACATGTTTTGACATCCAGAAGGAGAGCACATATCACAAATTAATCCATATTGCTCAGGAGTTACAGCAATAGGAGCAAAATGTGTCACTCGACGAAAAACTCAGCTCTAGACATGATATAATCAGCTATGGACTTTTCTCTTTGCTTAGTCTGGACAGCTAGGAACCGAGAGCCATCTACTACAGATGATACAGAAACATGAAGAGTTCCATAGTTGGGACATGTTGGGGACCAAAATTAACCCTTAGATAGCCTAACACAGATCATACAGCAACATTGTCAGATTCTAACCTTTTACAGGATCCTCTGCAGAATACCATTCTGTCCAAGGACAATCATCGTCCCATTGGATTTTGCTTCGGATGTTACTTTCGTGATTTTCTTCCGACTCTGTCATCTCAGCATCAATTCCTTGCATGCCAATGTCATCATCATCAGGAGGTGTTCTGTAGGTTAGCTTCATCGTAAAGTAGACATTGAGAGAACTTGTGGAGAGGTCCATCGAGGAGAAAGCCTTCAATATCAAAACAGAAATGCAAATAAGGAGAGAGAAGAAACAAATATTTTAAATGTTTAGACAGTAAACAACAAGATATACGAACGTCAGCCCTACATGAAAGAAAAATTTTTGTAACTAAATATACTACATATAGGAGCCCAAAAGAAGTGCATGAATTGGGTGCAGAATTTAGAGATATCAGTAGCAAGAGGAGAAGCAGGAGTATATGAGAATAAATCCAGGTAGCAGACTGTTAACGAAAATGCTAAAGGTAACCTAATTATTTCAACATCTAACACCATAAGAAGAAGTGTTTACACTTTCACGTCTTACAGCCCAAAAACATTTTATAATTATAATAGTATCCTTTTACTTTTGCTGCTGCTTCTGAGTTTTGAGTGTGGGGTAACCAAAAAGTTCACTATGAAGCAAAAGTATCACCAACCAGAAGGATATCAGGATCATGATTTAAAGGTCTTCCCTGAAAACCAATGGTATCCGGTCTGACGGATGAAATGAAGCCTATTTCTGATAGAGTGCCGGTAAAGAAACGTGAACACTTGGAGAAAAATAAATATACTGTTTTCGAAGAAACTTACGAACTTGGAGATAAATAACTCATACAGTCCCTCCAAATGCATTAGTTTAATTGGAACCTGGCTACCAATATGATCTGCTTCAAACCTTCTCGTAAGTACTGTTCCCATATTCTGGATGCCAATGAAGGCTTTCCGGGAGGGATCATGCACCGGAACGAATGCAGGCCACGTGCTGAAACAGAAAGGTACAAAGATGCATCAAAAAATAGAAGTCTAATACGTATATATAACAATATAGCTAGAAAAAGTAAAAACAACAACCGAAATTAACAAGAAGAAGCCTTAAAGCGATTATCCGTATTTTTGGCCTTGTTAAAATCCCACCCAACAATATAAGATTTTGCAAGCAGTTCCTACAACCTTACGTTTAAGGAACCAAAAATCAAAACCAAATTTACGTTCATAACCAAGATAGAATCCTTCAAAAACTAACCTTGGTTCAAATTCAAAAAGAATGCAAATACAACTACTTTTTATATTTTCTACAGACACTAACCAACCTAAATATCAGCAGAATGACCCGTTCGTGTAATAAAGAACTACGCAACCTGTCCCAATACAACCCGTTTGAGTACCCAAAAATATTAATCCGGAAACGTAGGAATTTTACTGAATGTGCTAAGATATGTTACATTTTGTTTTGCTTCTGTTTTTTCTAAACAGGGGGCGAGACCTAAATCTCAGGACAACGAATTACCTCATTTTGGGCCTGGGTAGGGATGTCATGTGTCTAAGATGAAGAATAATAGGTACATTTTCTCAATAAACAAACAAATGCATGATATCGTCAATAGCGAAACAAGAAAATAAAGCATAGATACTTGTCAACAGTAAGGAGGAAAAAGAAAATATTGGTGTGGAGAATATGCCGGAGTCTAATCTCAGACGCAACTATAAAACACTGGTTAGTTCTTTATATTAGCACATCTGAATTCTCAATCAAAACCTTACCTGCCACGATAGCTAATACTTTATACTTGCAGATCAGAACGTTCAAATAAAACCTTACCTTCCACAGTTTGACAAAGCGATGGCAGTTGCACTTAAGAGCTTGGTTGACTCAGGTGCATCTAGGACCACCCCACTAGCACTTAGTGGTGCAATCACCTGTTGATGCATGGAAAAACATAGTCAGCATTCAAGCAGCAAGAAACCATTAGCTTATACTTTAAAAATTAAACTCGATCAGACTTTTAGGTGCCACGTCCTTTCACTTTCCAAAATAGAATTTAGCCATCAATGATCAAACATCATTCTTGCACTACATACCAGAAAGTCCTTCACTCCGAAAGATAGCTGCATATCATGTAAGTCACCATTCCACTCCGAAGGCTTGCCTAAAGAAAAACAGGTAAACAAGGGGGTAAATGAAAAAGTTCCTCCCACGACCTGACGTAGATTAGAAATGCTAATGAACAAGAGAGTACCATCACGGCTGATCTCGAAGTAGTAGTCCAAGCAATACATTTTTACACCATATTTCAGTTCAGATTTTACTTTATACAGATTCTTTTGAGGACCCAAACACAAAGCTCCTTTTTCCTGAAAACCAAAAACTAGGTACTTTAGATGGAGTCAACCACATCAAAAGCGAAAGAACATCCAGAGAACATCAGAGAAGGAAGACATAAGGAAGGTTTTATTATAGTAAACCAACCAGTAAATTCTTTGGACCATCGGCCAACCATAGCCTACAAACAGCCTCTATTTCAGAAATGAATCTGAAAAAGATAAAATAACGCAAGGGTTATCACCCAAATTTCAAAATCACATTCTTCTCGTGCAAGTACTACCAGTTAAGTAAGAATACCTTTCCCATGAAGAAGCAAGAGTGAAATCATCAAAACCTTCTGGCTGAAACATTTTAAGATAACTCTTAATCAGAATTCCTACATTATCATATTTACTCTCAAGGGAACAAAAAAATGATGATTTTACGAGTATAAAGAAAGTAGTAAGAGTTGTAAGTTCCCCATGAGAACTTCACTAATAAATCCTCCATCGCTTCAAACCAAATTATCAATTGGCATACTCTCATCACTCGTCTTAGTTAGTGTATGAATTACTGAAAACGATTAAAATCTAGAGTTACTACTAGACTACACTTAACTTAAAAGGAAGATCTCTGCCCACATGAGTTTCACTTTTACAAATATGGAATTGAACTACCGGTTGAATGTGTCTTTCACTTACAAAGTCTCTAACCCTAAAAATCATTTAACCATTAAAACAAAATCAAACGAATTACTACGCTATAAAAGCAAGAGAAAATGTTCTCAAAATCTAAACAAAAAACTTTGTCTAACATTAAAACCCCGAAGAATGAATTCCCAATTGAAAACGGATCATTACACAGAACCAGATTTGGAAATGGACAAAAAGATCTAATCAATGAAAAAACATGGGATTTTAACAGAACAAAACAAAAACATTATAAACAATAGATGATTAAAAGTGAGTAAAGCGAATTATAAATCTGGGAAAAGAGTGATTGAAATGGAAATACCTCCACTTCCTCTTCATCTTCTTCTAGGGTTTCGATTCCCACATTACTGGAGGAAGCCATGAATGATTTGATGGGAATTGTTTCTGAATTTCAGGCTTTGTTTTATTTTCTCCCAATCTGTCCACGACGATGTGGAAGCTAAATTTGCCAAAAAAAAAAATCCTATTATTGGGCCGCAAAAGTCTTGGTTTTTTTTTGGCTATTTTGGGTCAGGAAATAGTAATTGGGTTACCCCCTATCCAATATTTTATATAATGACTAAAGTGTCCCATATGATTTTTGATAATAAACTTGATTAACAATATTAATCATGATTAGGAGATGAATTAAGACTAATTCATGTGTTTAAGTTAAGTGTAGATGAAATGAAAACAAAATAAAAAATCAGAGGGAAGAGGAGAAGAAGAAGAAGAAGAGGAAAAAAAAATTGGGGATTTTTTTTGAAAAATGAGTGATTCAAGCAATACTTTTGATGTAGGTGAGCCTTCATCTTCAAAATATGATAACATACTAATACCCATCAACAACGATCAGTTCTACGGTGATTTTTCAGAAAATCAAGAATTTTTTTCTCAAACTCAACCTAACTCTTATGAACCTTACGATGATTTCGAAGGACCAACTCAAGAAGCAGAAGAAATAGAAGAGATCAATGCTCAAGATTACCAGGTATACCTCTATTCTAACTCCAATTTATGTTTTTAAGGTCAGAGAGGCAAGAAGTTTCATTTTTTCGTTCCGAAAACCCTAAATTTCAAGCCGCCAGGACTAATCACGGTTGGGAAACCAAGAACTCCCAGCCGTTATCCTTTGTTACGGCTCGCAAATAATGAACTCCCAGCCGTTATGAAATAGTTACGGTTACAGCCAGGTTTTTTCTACGAGCATGGGAAGCATTTAATACTGTTAGTGGCGGTTAGGTATCCTGGCCGAAAATATTAAATGTTATTTAATGACGTCTGTGCCGGTTGGGTTACCCGGACGTAACTTGTTTTACGTCTCGTTTTCTAGACCGTAAGCCGACTCTAGCAGTTACAGGACAATTTACGTCTTGGAATACCTGGACGTAACGAGTTTACGGTTCAGAAGTATACATTTCAACCCAGCCGTGCACTTAATGACGATTGGGATATAACTTATCGACCCAGCCGTAAACCCTATGATGGCTAGTATTTCACTTGTTTACCCAGACGTTTGTGTGTGTTTGAATTTCTTTTGTGAATAATTATGTGACATATGTCATTCTATTACAGATTGTACCGTACATTCCGGTGGAAGGCCAAGAGGTGCATATGGAAGATGAAGAGGTGGTTATTGAAGAGCAAGAGGAGGTTATGCAAGATCAACCCCAACCTGTGCAAGTTTCCGAGGACACAAGTGCTCACAATGCAAACAACTTTGAGTGGGTAGATAAGGAAGATGCAAAGAAATGGGCTCGTTGAAAAAGATGTGCATCATAGTCCAGAATAAACAAGTTAAATCCGACCGCTTTGAAATGGTTTGCGAGTGCAGTGGAAAGTATGAGAGCCATTGGAAAAAGGGTAGTGAGTATGTACGAAAAACCACAAGGAAGAAGGGAGTATGTAATACGAAGAATTGCGGATGCCCTTTTAAGCTTCAATTTAAATTTAAAGACTGATATGAAAATGTGGTATATGGCTAAAGTAGTTCCTGGGGTTCTTTCTCCTTTTCAGAGTTCCTCCTAAAAATTATGAAAAAAAAAATATCAAAAGATACGACCAATTCACAAGGAGTGATACAATTACGGTTTGGAAATAACATATAACACATCCGTAAACATAGTTTCGTCTTAGAAAAATGTGGAAGACCAAACCGTAAACAAAATATCGGCTTACAAATATGAGGACCACCTCGCCGTAAACAAAATATCGGCTGGAAAATAAAACAAACGGCCAGGAAATTTTATTTACGGTTACAAACTCCCAGCCGAAACACTCATCACTCAATTTTACTTCACAAACACAGGACAACTTACGGATGAAAAATACCCATCCGTAAATGTATTTCACGGTTGGATTATCAAATTTTCCGAAATGCATTAGACATTAACGGCTGGGAGTTCTTGACGTCCCAACCGTTATATACAATTACGGTCAGGACGATATGAGTTCCCAGCCATAATTGCTTCATAAAACCTTTTCTGGAAACCCTAAATCCATCAATCGAACCTAGTTTTTCAATCTAATGGTAAAATAACTGGTGGGTTTTTCGATTTTTTACCTAGTAGGATTCATTTGTGGAGGATTCGCAGGTGTTTGAACAAATTGGTTCACTACATCTCCATTAAAAGGAACATCAATAACTTGCCCTGTTTCAGAATCAGGGTTCAATCGGCTGGATCTTGTCACTCTTGATCTTGCTGCCATCTTGAGCTTCTTCAGAAATCGGTGGAGAAGAAAGGGAGAGTGTTTTTGAGAGGTTTTGGAGAGTGTTTTTGAGAAGAAGAGAAGAGAAAATGAAAATGAAAATGAAATGGTTTTGATTTTTGGGGGAATTAGGAATAGGTTTATAAGATTTGTTTTTAAAATTAATTTATTAGGAAAGGGTAAATCTGACATTTTAATCACTTGAGACCTCCCCCTATCCATTTCTTGGCTACACAAAGAAAATTAGCCCCCAAAAGGTCAAACCCAAGTAGCCCCAATAATAGGATTCAAAAAAAATGTTATGTCATATTTAGCTTTAGCAAATGAATGTCACATAGGTTTGTTTGTTTGTTTTTTGATCGGTTAGTCACTATTAGCTTGAAAAAAGAACAATTAGGCCATCACTAATTAAATCATTAACGCACTACACAAAATATAATCATGTATTTTAGGTTACCTTGGAAGCTCTGCTGCTTCAGGGAAGGGAATGATGCTGAATAGAGAAGCTCCTTCACCTCTCCAGTCCTTGTTGGATAGCGAATGGCAGTGATGGGATGGACGGTAGTCTATAATTCTGAATCTGTCATTCATAACCTCGGCAAAAGGATCAAGATAGTTTGCGTTGCAATTGGCATAGTGTTAATGACTAGACTGTATTCCTTCTCATTGATTACCACACCAAACTTGGTATTCGATACACTAATCATAGGGGAAGAAAAGAAGATACAGAAACTTATAAAAAATTGAAAACCCAATCTAACTAACAAACACACATCTAGAATGGTTCAATATTTCGCGAATTATTGAATAGCGTCCTGAAAACAAAATCATTATATGTTATATCAATACAAAATCGTATTAAATAACTTTTGGACAAAAATACCTTTCTTAATTTCTAATAAAAACTTGAGTTATTTTCTTCAAAATTTCTAAATCTCAAAGATAATGAAGAAGGCGATAGGATGAGAAAGGTATAGAGAATTTCTTAGATCCTAATAAAACATTTAGGTTTCACAAAAGTGTTTCATTAAGTGGAAAAGAAACGCCTTCACATTGAATGCTGGAATAACTCAGTCGTGTGGATGTGTTATGCGTCGAAGAAGGGAAGAGGAAAGTGGCACCCTAAAACGTGGATCGATCTTGGCCGTCGTTTATGTGTATACACTATAGATCTCTATCCAGGGGTAAATGAAGAATGTAAATCAATCTAAACCGTCCTTTATGTGTCTGAATTGTAGATGGTCGTCCATTGGTAAAAACACCATTGTCCCTTACAATATAGATGTCACATGTTTTATTCTCAAGAAGAATATGATATAATTCTAAGATGCAACCATGGTTTGTGGAATGTGACTTACTAGTGATGGAGCTTTTGAACCATAGAATTCCAAAAAGCAAGGTGGATTTAACTAAATAGCTACTCTGGTTAAGGATCTACAACATGCAGCCGAAGTTTGTCAATCCGCCTATAATGAAGAGTATTGCTACCGCAATGTGTGAAGTTAAAGATCTAGATCCACGAGACTGTATCGTCCCAAAAGGAAAGGTTCAAAAAACTCAAGTTTTAATAGATGTCAGAAATCCTTTACGTAAGGGTTTTTAGATGAAGAATGTAGTAGGTGAAAAAATGATCATGAAAACCAAAATGCAACCCTTCAATCTTTGTTGTTATTGTTATACAATAAATCATCATGAACAAGACTGTGAAGCTATTGCAACCTTCCTTCTTCAACAACAAAAAGGGTTTCTTCCAACTAACTTCATATTAGATCCACCTTCATGGAGAAATTCGGATAGCAAGGGAGCAAAGGCTACTAATAATACTACATCATTAATGCAAAATTATCATCAAAACCAACATGAAATAGTAGCAGGTGATAATCAAGCCCATACATTAAATGACGATCAGCAAATAACGGCGCATAACAATAACTAGTATAACACGCATGCGCGATGCGCCTGCCGCTCTCCCTGCTCTTCCTAAATAACAGTCGACCATGAGACAATCAACAAACACTTTAGCAAAAAATTTATTGTCGATCAGATAAAATATAGGTGAACCTCATACCAAAAACTTTGTTGTGATGATTATATAGTTCCATTCATATATTATAGCTACGGTGTACGCGCTATGTGTCTGCCAAACCTAATAGTTTAACCATACAAATCTTCTCGAGTAACAATATGACCTTTGCTCAACTGCATCCACATGGTACGTTATTTTTTCTCACTTGGAAAAGGAAAAACATAAAGAATAGCTCTGAAAATTTGATTAATCACGGTTATCAAGAATATACATTTGGGCATTGGCTCAATTGGAAAGAAAAAAAAATACATGGGTGCTAATATGGGGCCTTTGTGCAATAAAAGAAGAGGCGGAACCAAAACATGTATATTATCTGCACTACACATGTATTTACCATCCGTGGGCATATTAGTCATTTGGACCTTCATCTTAGCTTCCTCCGCCCAAACCACAAAAGTGTTTCATCTTTCCCAACCAAACAGAATCCCTACACCGGGTTTGTATGATAGATACTACGTAACTGCTAAATCGAATTAGCTCTATTAAGGGACGGGAATCTTCGATTAATCTTCGTAGATGCATGTTCGTCTCTTTATCTTCCACCACCAGCACATTTATTATTTATCTGTTCAATATGTTAATAGGTCAAAATTCAATTTGTGTATTCTTTTATGTTCGGAAACTATATAATTAGGTTATTTTAAAAGGAAGTATCAGTAAATTTCTAGAAATACCGAGACTAATTTCAATAAAGTACAATCCCTTGTTTCTATTCTTGATTCGTTAAATTATGTAAATTGATTGATTCAGTAAAGTAAATTTTAGTCATGTGATTATTTTTCAATTAATTATATATTCTGTGATAACTATAATGGTACGGGTGGTGGTGATGACGGTGGCGGTGGCGCAAGTGGTACTAGTGGTATTGCGGCGGCAGTTGCGGAGATTGAAGTGTTGTTGTGGCAGTGGTATGATGTTGGTGGTGTGTGGCAATGTTGATGGTGGCGACGGTGGCTGGTAGTGGTGAGGTGGTGGTGTTTTTCTGCTGGTGTTGGGGTCGAGGTTGTGCTATTGTAGTGGCAGTAGATGTGATGCTATATGTTATTTTAGTAGCGGCAGCCTTGGTAGGGATGGTGAAAATATGGAAAGTTGATTCAGATTTGAAGAGGATAAGGAGGATAACTAAGATGTGATGGGGTATTTTAGTCATGTGAAAAAGCTTCACCAAAAGGAAGGCTTCACCAAACAATTACCTATTTTCTTTATATTAACTAGTATAGCACGCATGCACGGTGCGCCTGCCGGTACATTCGTTTCGTAATTTTATTGTCTTCGTGTCGTAATTAACGGTCAAAGTCAACACTCGGTCAACGGTCAACGCCAAGTGGTAAAACTCATTTCATGTTAATGTGCAAAAGTAATCAGAAATAAACTTGGATTTTTCATTTAATAATAATAATTTTTTCAATCATAAATGTCCTTTTATATCAAGAATGTGTATTTGTAACTCGTATTTATCTAAGACAGAAAGACTTCTTTATACACAACATTTTTTGTGTACGTTCCCTTCTTCTTTGCGATGGTGCCTTTAGTCACTAATACTTTCGTGTTGCTACTTGATACTCCTCTCGAGAGAGCAACGTACAGTTGATCATGGCTGAACACATGCTCAGGAAAATAGATACCAATGTTTTCGATCGTTTGCCCCTACGCCTTGTTGACTGTAAAGGCGAAACACAAACGGATCGGAAACTGTTTATGTTTAAACTTGTATGGGAGCTTCAGATTCTCAGGCGGCTCCAGTGGCATCCTGTGAATAAAAACTCATGTACCTATGTAGTTCCCACTAATAATTACAGTATCAATACAGTTTGGGATGAATTCTTTGATTATTAACCTGGTACCATTACATAGACCATTTTTTGCATCAACATTCCGTAACAACATAATATGCGCACCGATCTTCAATTTTAAAATGTGTGATGACAATCCCCCAGGAGCAATATTGTTCAGGTATTCTTGTTGGTAAAGATCGTGAGTATCGTCGTCCACAGAATCAAATGAGTAGAATATAACCTCTTTTCTGGGAAAGATTCTAAGTACTCGGTCATTAAGCTTCTCGACGTACTCGTTCAATGGTGTGCTCAATGCCCTATTGACCATGTAATCTCTATCCCTGGCATTTTCCACCAAGTTTGGAAATGTTGCATCTATAAGCTGAGACAAAGAAGCATCACTAACCCATGGTATGACCATCTCTTCCGGAACCTTTATCATATCATTAGCAATGCAAGGTTCATCCCCATCACCAACACGAATCAAAAACTCAGAATAAGATGCATCCTCGGCCGCACGCATATTCTTTTTCAGATGCAAAACATGTACATTTTCCCACAAACGTGACATGTTAAGAATGTAATGTAACTCAATGTCATTTCGAATTATCCGCTTAAAAGTTAATTAACTACCAGAGTTTAAGAAACATTAAGTATCACATATCAATATCAAACAATTTTTTTATCTTAAAGGGAAACAAAAAATGCAATCTACCTGCTAAGACATGCATCGAATGTCTGTCCCCTTGTACTCCTGGGAATCACTGGTAGTACCTGGCGGAAATTACCTCCCATGATTAGAATCTTTCCACCAAATGGTTCAGCAATCCTCGTGATATCTCTCATCGTCCGATCAAATGCTTCCAAAGAGTAGCGATGCGCCATCGTAGCTTCATCCCACATAAGGACGGTAGCATGCCTCAAAATTTTAGCTTCCTCGGTTTGCTTCTTCGTACGACACATTGAAGTTGATGTCGGTGTCATCGGAATCTAAAACCTTGAGTGTGATGTCCTCCCACCAGGTAGCATAGTAGCAGCAATTCCAGACATGGCTGTTGCTAATGCAATACCACCATTTTTCCTGACAGTCGCCAGAATAGCACGATAGAGATAGGTCTTCCCAGTACCTCCCGGACCATCTATGAAGAAGACTTTACTTTCCTTTCTCTCAATTGCTCCCATGATTGTATCGTAGGCCCTAGACTGGTCTTCATTCAACTTTTGGACAGAAGATAAGTCTTCATCGGATATAGGAATCGACAACTCCTCTTGAATCAGACTCGAAATCTCAACTTCCTCGCCCAATGTGCCAACAATCGGCGGTAGATCATACATGGATATATCTTTATCGTGCTGCTTAAGTATCAAATTCAACTCGTGAAGAAGACGATCTGATAAGAATGTCGAGCTTGTATTGCATGAAATCGAGTAATCCTCGACCATGCTATTGAAAAATTCATCCCACAATTCTCTCACGCCCGATGGATTACAAAAGTTCAGGATAGAGGCGAATTATCTTTTCAGAGCAGACGACATCTTGAATGTTGCTGCTTCAGCCAAAGATGCTCTCGCACTCTGATTATTCTCTAAGAGTCCCATTTTTTCGGCATCTATCTTGAATGTCCGGCATATCTCTCCATCAACAAACAATAGATCATCAAAAGAAGTAGGACTTCTAACATGGTTCAAAATGTGCCTTAAGAACCACACCTCTCCTGCACATGAAGGTACTGTATAAACCCTCCCTATTGCCTTCTGTGTACTTTTTCTTCTTCTCCACTCTTTTGTTTTTGTATCCCAACAGTAGCATTCAGGAAATTCACGGTATAACAACTCCCTCGCTCTAGGATTGCGAGCATTTGTCATAAAAAATTCTGTCAAAGTTGTTCTCAAGTTCCTTTCATCGGACAAAATTTCATCTAACATTTGGTAATCATAGTACCTGACACTCTGTTGGTTGGGAAAGTGTATCTGTAATCTCACTACCGAAGGATAAACCTTGTAAAGAGGAAAGCTAAAGATCTTCCACATTGCCTCTTGGGAACAAACCCATCTTGCATTAATATACCTTGTTATCTCGTCATGGTCTACTGGCTGCACTCCAAAAGATACATAATCCGGACCCTTGTAAACATACTTGTAAAGATATTTAACACTCTCCACACTGCTAAAAATTTCTACGTTTATATGATAATCATACTTCTGTAATAACCAAGGGTTATAAGGCACAACCATCCTATTGTCTACTACAAAACGTTCACTCTTGCTTATGCGTCGTCCATTATTACGTCTCCTGTAAACAGGGTATGCATCTTTTCCTTGCACAGTACACTCAGAAAACTCTTTTGGAAAGTTTCTCTTACATTTACCATCTCTCATGCACTTACTACCACATGGACCGTGAATCATCCACTTTTTCACACACTCGTGTAGTTCTGGCTCTTCCTCAGGGTCAGGTATTTCTTCTCTCACTATCTTGTCATAATCATCGAGACCTTATAATTTGTCTTCATCCCTCAATATAATTAACATATGAACATGAGGAAGACCCCTTTTCTGAAACTCAACAACATGCACATGAGCAGCTACTCTGCCAAATATTGACTTGGTAAAAAGATCTTCCTTCATCTGTTCGAGCTTTGTACGGAACACCCTTGTAATCAGATCGGGCATATCCTATGCAGATTGACCCGGTCCTAGGTTGGACACAATTTCATCCCAAAGTGGGTTGCAAGTCATTGTAATGAACAAATCGGGCTTACCGTACTTTTGCACCAATTCCATTGCATCATGATACCGCTGGTACATGTCACGGGGGTTGCCCATATATGAAGAAGGAAGCACTTTCCTTTGACCAAGATTCTATGTAATGAAAAAAATAATAATCAAATTTCAAAGAAGTACTTTCCTTTAACTTTTTGTCATCATCCTATAACATTTCGAAGTAAATATCTAAAGATAAAGAATAAAATGAATATAGCTAGGCTTAGTTGGCACCGGGCCAAAAAAAGAAAGTGATTAGCAATTAACTTACTTGCACTAGTTTCGCCCGCCATTCGTGCGTCTTGTAGACCTTGATGCAACTCATCTATTATCTCATCTTGATGATTATATAACCATCTAAGTCTAGATGAATAAATCTTTACCCAATTATCCACAACATATTGTTGTAGTAGTCTTCCACCTCGAAGAAGAAGCGACGCGTCATTACTTCGAATCTGTCGAATAATAGCGACAACAAGTATATAAATGATTTATATTATTTGTGTCAACATAATATGTGTAAGTTCAATTGTAAAGTGTAGTTATTAAACATTTATATCATATATACCTGTAGCATGTAGGAGTAGTACTCAAGGCATGTAAATTGTCTGCCGTTCTCATCCATACTATTTTGATCCCATCCATAACTCCCATATGGTAGTAAAAGTGGATATTGGAGAGGATCATAACAACCCGATGTTTCATTGATAAATAACAGCTTTCCTTCTGTTGTTCGGACTACAATGTCTCGCTCTCCAGGTTTGCTAGACCCATATCCTTCAACTACAATTGCGGCGACTTGTGAGGCAGTTGGAAGCGTGTACTGCTTCTCGGTCGCAGGTTGTTCTTTAATGACCAATCTACATATTTGGATATCTTCTCGTTGTGCAAGCGGCCTGATTACATGCACAAATCTATTATGTGTATCCAAAATTATCCTCAACTTCTCCATCACCTCCCTGTTTAGATCGGCAAAAGCTTCACCAAACAATTACATTTTTTCTTTATATTAGTATAAGACTAGTAAGGACACATGTGCGATGCACATGTTTGAATTTTTACTCATCTAACAATACTAAATTTGAGAGCCATGATTATTTTTTTCCTAGAACAAAAATTTATTATTCTTATTTGTACTCGTTATGTAGATAATCGAAAGAGCTTTTCAAATATATAAATTTTAAAAAAATCCGGTGTATATTTTGAAAGATATTAAGTATTTAAAATTTTTGATCTATTTTTAAAACAATGGTATTTATGTAAATATGTAAAAAGTAGGGACACTTAAGTAATTTAAGGGGCCTCCTACCAAAAAGAACTATTTTCTTTATATTAGTAAGATAATATATATATATATATATATATATATAAATATATTAGTATAAGATAAGATAAGATAAGATAAGATAAGATAAGATGAGGAAGTCAATCAAGGTACAACTCAAGTTTTGGAAGCTATGATGATATGTATTAATGAACAAATCTAGCTAGAAAATTAGAGAGTTGACTCAGCGACTCGGAACGAGCTTAGTCCAGCGGTTGGGGTGTAATCAGCAAGGTATGATTCAAGTTAACTTTATTCGTGAAAGAGATAAGGAAAAGATGATTCATAGGAAAGGAAAAAGAATCAGGATGGAGCAGGGAGGTCCTAGTAATACATATGAAATGGGTTTTACTTCTCGTATGAATACCATCAATAACCTATCAAATATTTTGGAATATACTTCAATTGAAAATTTTAATGGTGGAAATTCCCAGCATGGAAATTTATGGGAGAGTATTGATACGAATTTGCTCCGATCTTATCTTGTTATGGGGGGTATTTGATGTTTCTTTCGAAAATTACAATGCTCTGGATTTAGATCCAGCTAATATCCATCCCACCAGAGCATACAAGGAACCAATTCATATCCTTATTCGCCATTTTGAGCAAAATCAATATAGTCAGGATTCATCAAACCAACACACATGCTCAACAAATAATACCCAACTAATCATTGATGATTAAACTCAATCTTCTAAACCATATCCTTTTTTTCATGGGACAATTCAGAGCAGAATTACTCACTTAAGTTCAAGGACAAATATTCAAGTGTTGGTGACCGGGTGCTTTGTTTTTCTCATAATCACTCAATATTTAACTTTTGCAGCATCAACATCTTTATATTTGAACTTTAACATTTTTATTTTCATACTACTCTGAGTAGACATAGAATCCATAAATCTATCAGCATGTAAATCTTGACTTCGAAAATGCAAGGATTTGTAGCAAAAGACACAAGAGATTATTTAGGTGATGTTATTAAATACATAGTTCATATATAATCTTTCTGGTTGAGACAAAAATTAGCGATGTTACAACAAAATTCCTAACACAGACTTACTGTTATCCAAATCCCATGTTTAAAAGTTCAGTAGGTTTATTAGAGAGACTTATTCTCTTGTGGAAACAAGGATTTCTTTGTGATGTTGTTTGCAGTAAAGATAATATAATTCACTTGTTAATCACTTCTAATCCCTGAAAGAAAAAAATGGCTTCTCTCTTGCATTTATGGATCCACTTACAAATATGTGAAATAAATTCAGTGGGGTTTCATAAAGATCTTAGTGAAAATGTTTTCCAGCCATGGGTAGTAATAGGTGACCTGAATGTACATCTAAACAATAGAGGTCAGTCTTCATATAACTCTTCCATTAATAACTGGATGTACAACACAATTGATGTTGTTCGGCTCATGGACATGGGTTTTATTGGTAACAATTACACCTAGACTAACAGAGTTAATGAAAAAGGCTATAAATGAGCTAGGATTGATTTATCTCTCCATAACTCTCAATGTTAAATTGATTATCCAGACTTTAAGGTCTATCTCTTGCCTTTTTTAGGTTCAGACCATTGTCTCATTCTCTTAGTGACGCAAGCAGATTGCATTAGATCTATAATTTCTTTCACTTGGTCTACTTCTGATACTAGTCAGATCTCAGAAAACATGAAACATAATCTTGCCACAAATAGAATAAGTTTAGCTAAATGGAGTAGAGAACACTCTGGGCATATACATTAGCACATTTCCCATCTTAAGAGATAACTAGAAAATCTTCAATCCCTACCCTATAGTGATCAGAATCAAAAAGTAGTAATGAGATACAACACTGGGAAAGAAATAGAAGATGAATATTGGCAACAGAAATCAGGTGATCATTGGATAACATGTGCTTACAAAAATACCTCTTATTTCCATGCCTTAGCTAATAGAAGAATATCAAGGAATAACATTGTTAGAGCATTGCTCTGTCGAACTCACAAGTGTTGTTATCTCAAGATTGTTGTCAAATTCAGTTGTCAAAACTATATCTTGATTTCTAGTCTAGAATTAGTTAAGTCTCGAACTAGATAGAAATGTAGTTGACAAATAGTGGATCACGGCAGTCATCATTGCGTTCTACAGTTTGAAGGCGAAGATTTTGGAGAACTTCATCAATAAAATATAAGTGAAGACCGAACCACCTATATCTCAAGTTATATTCACTTTTCTATCATTTGAGACGATGTCGCGTAACTAATTAGACAATTATGCATAGACAAGAATTTCGAGTTAAGTTTATGTTGATAATTAGTTCTCGAAATATAATGACATAGCTTAATGAAAATTTGTTCACACTTGATGAATTTCGGTTAAGGATGTTAGAGCATTGCTTGGTCCAACTATCATGCATTGCTATTTCAAGCATGTTTGTCAATGTTAGTGATCAAAACTATAAAGTCTTGATTTCTAGTCTACTATAGCTAAGGTCTCGGACTAGGATAAAAAGTGTAGTTAAGCTCAAGAACTCCATGGCGATCATCATACAAGACGAAGGACTACTCAAGGAACCAGTGGATCTTCATTGACTAAAAGGTATGTGGAGACTTGAACTTATCTATCACTCAAAAGTCTATCTACTCTATCTCCTATCTTGAGACAAAAGTCGTATTGCTATATAGACTAAGATTATCACATGTGATATTTCGAGCTAAGAATATCTCGTTTATCTATTTCTCGAAATATGTGTTGGTAAATCTTTCTCTTTAGCCAAGTTCATCTTTACCTAGTGACGAAAGTCATGTTATGTTTCAATCATTTTGGAAATCGATCTGACGAAAAATAGTTTGTGAATAAAAACTATATAACGCCCTCTGAGAATGTTTCAATGATTGAAATGAGAGTTTAGACAATATAACCATTAGAGGATATAAGCATTGTTGTGGTAACACATATATGTATAAGTCCTTATTGCTTGAACCGAAGTTTGCGAACTTTGTTGATCAAGTGAAACCAGAGTAGTGCGTGAGATCAGTCCGCGAACTCAGCATACAAGCTCATTCCGCGAACCCAATCCACGAACTGGCGTAGTTCTCGAACCTGAGAATTTCTGCTTAAGTCCGCGAACACAGTCCGCGAACTTGAGTAGGTTATATCTCAAAACGATGTTTGTGAACTTATCTTGATAACCTAAAGAATGCTATTGCAAACCGTGGCTTTATAGTTCATGAATCGATGCAAGTGAATCACATCATTTTTGCTTCAATTGTATCTTGTGTAATACATAAAGATCTAAGCAATTGAACAACTCTCTAACTAGTTCATTTGATTCGTTTGGACTAGTTATGGTAAAGAAGAATATGGTTGATATGAAAGTTATCATTTGGGTAACCATTTGGTTAACTAGTGTTAAACCACCTAATGAACAAGTTTGGGTACGGTTACAAGAACCTAAAATTGTCTAGTTTATGTGTGTATGACAAGCTAAGCTTTCGATCTAACGGTTGATAAATATTAGCTTGAATCTAATCAGGTTTTTATCTAACGGTGAATATTGAATGCTTTGTTACTAAGCTAACATTAAATGCAAACCCTGATTTGAAGACTATATAAGGGAGAACTCTATCAAATGGGAAACCTAATCCCCACACATTCTGTGTGATACTAGTTGTGCTAAGCTAGAGTCGATTCTCCTTTAACCTTTGGTTTTCTTCTTCTAAAACCAGGTTAACGACTTAAAGACTTCATTGGGATTGTGAAGCCAGACCGATACTGCTTTTATCATAGTTGTGTGATCTGATCTTGCTATTTCTATTGTATGAGTACAATTGTAATAATTGGCTTGAGATTTATATCTCTGATAGGCAAGATATAAAAGTAATCACAAACATCTTCGTCTCAACGTTTGTGATTCCACAATTTATTTTTTCGCTGCGTCGATTAAGACTATTGTGAGGTGATTGATAAAACTGAGTTGTTCTTTGGGAATATAAGTATGTTTTTATTGATTGGTTCCTATTCACCTTGATTTATCAAAAGAAGGAACATAACTCATAGGTTTATTCGTGGGAGACGAATTTATCTATCTTATAGACTTTTCTGTGTGAGACAAATTTGTTTATTAAAGTCTTCGACTTTGGGTCGTAGCAACTCTTGGTTATGGGTGAGATCAACTAAGGGAATCAAGTGCGCAGTATCCTGCTAGGTCTCGAGGTTTTTCTGTATTTTCGGTTTTCTCGTTAACAAAATTCTGGTGTCTGTGTTATTTCTTTTCCGCATTATATTTTGTTATATAATTGAAATAATACAGGTTGTGCGTTGTTCAATCAATTATAATATCCGACCATATTGGTTGTTGATTTAAATTGATTGATACTTGGATATTGGTCTTTGGTACCTACCAAGTTATATCTCTTTGATTAAGACTCACAAATTATATTTGCTTGAGTAAATCAAATTGAGAGATTGAGATAATAACTCCTTGAGATATTTTCTATTGATTGAGTCTAACTGTCTAGTTGACTCTCTATAAAGTAACTCGGAGTTGTCCATACAGATTGTTGATCGAAATATTGGGTGTGGTTGTTAGACCCCCGCTTTTTCAATTGGTACCAGAGCAGGAAAACGCGTTCAAGACCTCACAAGTCTGTGTTTGTAGCGATATGACTCTATGGACAAGAGTAGTATCTCTGATAAACATGACACCAGAAATAAAAACTTTGTCTCGTCTAATTCTATTAAAGAGAAAGGTTCTTCAATCTCGAACATAGACGAACCTTGTGTTCAAACTAGACAGATAGGTTCTGACATGTGTTGTTCCGATTACCCTTCAAAGGAGTCTATTTCTCAAAATAAACGGGAAACATCTGAAGAGAGTGATTTGATTCTAGATCTTGTTAGAATCCAAGCTGATAGACTCAATCGGATGAAACAACATGTCATTATTCTTCTTGGTATGATAAGAGACTACAAATCCAAATAAAATACTGAAGATCATTCTTCGTGTATGACTCTTGAGGCAAACCTTAAAAATGATGCATTGGAAATAGGACATCACTTGAGTAAGCTCTCTATTCAAGGATGCTCTAAGCAGTCCAACATACAAATTACTTTTGCTACAACTGAAGATGCTCCAGCACCAGAAGTAAAAATGGAGTCCCTTCCAATTAAGAAAGATGTGTTAGTCTCATCTGATCAAGGAAATTCCACATCATATGAAAGGAAGAAATCTCCTAACGAGAATTTTAAGACTAAAATGCCTAATCACTCATGTGATCAGAAGGTATGTTATTTTTGTGAAGCAAAAAGTTCTGTTAAATAAAAAGGGAACTCTAAGTTGAATAAAAATTCTCTTGTTCAATTTCAACACACCTTAGACTTAATCCTCAAAGGTGTAACTGACATTCGTATGTCGAAACTTATTAGTTTTCGTGCGTATCATGTGTATGTTACCAGGAAGGTCAGTTCAATGAGTTCCTCAAATGCTCGAAAACATAACTAAAGTCTTGATAAGAATCGTCTAAGGAAATACCAAGTTGTTTTCTCTGAAAATAATATTCCTTTGATTTTAAGAAAATCCCAGAAGAAATGAGTAAAATTAATGATATGAGAAAAAATCTGATAAAGATGATTCAAGAGTATAAAGAAATTGTCGACAGGTTGTCATCCTCCTCAAGTCAAGACTCTTCTAGTAAGAACTCAAACTATGTCTCATATTTTGATGACAGTAAGTTTTATGATAATTTCTCAAATCAAAAGGGATCACTCTCAAAATTCAGGAGGAAAAAAAAACTTGATCATAAACATAGTTCCTTGAATGATCTCATAGCTCATACTTGTGCTAATTAATCACAAGGGTTAGGAACTTGCTCATAAAAATCTTGTTGGGCAGGATGTGTAGAAATCAGGTGTACTTTGGCAATCTGTGTTTTGACTAGTTGAAATATTCTCTTATCGTTTATAGCTAAACTAGTGCTAGCAAAAAATATTGCCTAAAAGTATTTGCAATGTCTTTTATTAGTTTTTCCCTGTTTAATTTGTCTTGAGTTTTTTTTTTCTTGTGGGGTGTATTGTGTTCAGATGTGTACACGGGATACCATCTCGAGTTTACAGCTTGAAAACCCTAAAAACCTTCCTTCCTAAGAAACCTTTAAATAGCTGACCTATTGAATGACATAAGTCAGGTACGTAAACTCTAGGTTATCTTCTGGATTATCAAGAATGTCATATTCTTCATCTCTCCATGGTGTTTTTGCTAAGGGATTTCTTGAGAAAGGTTTTGGTGTTGAATCTAAAGGAAGGAAGAAAATAACTCTTGTAGAAGATGGTGCACCTAATGCCTCATGCTATTATGCCTACTCACATCAAGATGTTGAGAATGAGGATATGGTTTCTGCTGAAGTGGTTCATGACTTTCTTAAATACTTTGAGAAAGCAAAACTGCAACTTTTTGATACAATGAAGGATCTTGATGTGGTTAGAAGTGAGTTAAAAAAGGTTACTACTGACCTTGGTCTCATGAAGTCACAGGTTAAATAACTTCTCAACAAGGATATCTTCTCTGAATATGCAGTTGATAATATGAATCACAAACTCAAAGATCTTGAAACCCGAGAAGCTGTCGAACGTGAACTTTAGCTAGTGATTGGTTTCTAGTAGACATGTTTGAGTTTATTATTACCTAATAAATCTTCTATTTTTCTCTTTTGTTTAGAATAATAACTAGTGTTTTGGAATAACCATTATTGTGATTACACATAGCTATGTCCAAAGTTTTCATCTTCTTGTTTTTAGATTTATTGGTTTAAATTCTAAACTTGTTTGGAAGATGGTGATTGCAGTATTAATCCTTATGGTTTTATATATTGCAATATTATGATGGTATATGTTTGTTTACGTCCATGAACTTGATTGTCCCATATTTTGTCAAAAGTAAAGTCGTTCGTGAATTGATATGCAAATATTGATAAAAGAATAAATATACTTTTAGCAAACACAAAAGTTAAGCCTATATTGTCAATTATTGATGTAAGATAGGTTGAAATCTTTTGTGATTCAAGGATTATGTCTATTGTGTGTCATTGTGCAAATGGTGATGGAAACATAGAATGAATCCTTGTGTATTTCGCAGTAATTGATCTTCCCTGATCCATTTTTTGTGTATTACTGTGAGACTTCGTATTGTGTTTTATGTTGAGCACTAGACAACCAAGTTGATTATTTTTGTGATTAGCTTAGTTGTGTTCCGTAATGTACTTTACGTCTAGTATATTGAACTAAATCAATCATCTTGTGTGATTATTTAGTTATCACTCCGTAAGTTTTTCTCATGTTTGAGCATGATTGACTGGGATGGTTATTTTTATGATTAACTTAGTCATCACTCCATAGATTTTCTTATGAGAGTATAAACGATTGAATTGACTACTTTTGTGATTAGTTTAATTGTGTATTCTGGTTGGATTAATTATGAGTTCTCTTGTGAATAATCTAATTGAGTTATTAAGTATCCATAAGTTTACTTGTGTTGAGCATATTTAGTCAAATTAATCTTGGTTCGCTTTGGTTAATTTGATTGAATATTTCTTGTTGGATTCCAAATTCATACTTGTATGCAATTTGTTGAGTCTAAAGAAATCCTTCTTTTCTTTTGAAATTAAATTCGCTCTTGTTGTTCCCTTGGGAATGACATATTATGGGGGAGAGTTCTTTTGAACTTGTGCTTAACTGCGAAATCTTTGTGGGGAGTGCGGCTGTGGAATATTATAGGGGTTATCTTGTATCTTTATAAACTCCTTGATGAATGCATTTAGCCTATGCTTTATGATTGCATCTAAACAAGATGATATAAATTTACCTTTGGTCATGAAATGTCTCTTACGGAAATTTCATTAGGATCCCGTTCATGTACCTTTGCCAATTTTATTGACAAAAAGGGGGAGAATTAATATGTAGTTCATACTACAAATACATATGGTTTTCGGATCATTATGTAAGGGGGAGTGGTTTCCATGTGAGATGGAGTATTGACTAATGGGGAGTGAAGTATCACCATAGTATTATTGTTAAAGTTTTGATGCAATAAGACTTTGACGATGTGTAATAATACTATGACACTGTATAACAATGATTGAGAACCACTGCTTTTCTCATTGTTATAGCTATGGATTTTCAACAACGATGATGCTAAACTTACAACCTTTAGGATCATTAGACTACTTGGAAGTGACGAAGATTTCGAGTAATGTTGAAGATTAGACATGTGGAATAGGAGCTACAAAGTTTATTTATATATTTTTGTATTCCATATTATTAATAGTTTTTCCACTAAAATTGACAAAGGGGGAGATTGTTAGAGCATTGCTCGGTCGAACACGCATGCGTTGCTATCTCAAGCATGTTTGTAAATATTAGTGATCAAAACTATAAATCTTGATTTCTAGTCTACTATAGCTAAGGTCTCAGACTAGGATAGAAAGTGGAGTTAAGCTCAAGAACTCCATGGCGATCATCATACAAGACGAAGGACTACTCAAGGAACCAGTGGATCATCATCGACTAAAAGGTATGTGGAGACTTGAACTTATATATCATCAAAATTCTATCTACTCTATCTCCTATCTTGAGACAAAAGTCGTATTACTATATAGACTAAGATTATACACATGTGATATTTCGAGCTGAGTATATCTCGCTTATCTATTTCTCGAAATATGTGTTGGTAAAGCTTTCGCTTTAGCCAACTTCATCTTTACCTAGTGACGAAAGTCATGTTATGTTTCAATCATTTTGGAAATCGCTCTGACGAAAAATAGTTTGTGAATAACAATTGTATAATGCCCTCTGAGAATGTTTCAATGATTTAAATGAGAGTTTAAACAATATAACCATTGGAGGATATAAGCATTGTTGTGGTAACACATATATGTATAAGTCCTTATTGCTTGAACCGAAGTTTGCGAACTATGTTGATCAAGTAAAACCGGAGTAGTGCATGAGCTCAGTCCGCGAACTCAGTATACAAGCCCAGTCTGCGAACCCAGTCCGCGAACTGGCGTAGTTCTCGAACCCGAAAATTTATGCTGGAGTTTGTGAACTCCGTCCGGGAACTTGAGTAGGTTATGTCTAAAAACGATGTTTGTGAACTTTTCTTAATAAACTAAGGCATGCTATTGCAAATCGTGGCTTTATATTTCATGAATCGATTCGAGTGAATCACATCATTTTTGCTTCGATTGTGTCTTGTGTATTACATAAAGATCTAAGCAATTGAACGACTCTCTAACTAGTTCATTTGAGTCATTTGGACTAGTTATGGTAAAGAAGAATATGGTTGATATGAAATTTATCATTTGGTTAACTAGTGTTGAACCAACTAATGAACAAGTTTGGATAGGGTTACACGAACCTAAAATTGTCTAGTACATGTGTGTATGACAAGCTAAGTTTTTGATCTAACGGTTGATAAATATTATCTTGAATCTAATCAAGTTTTCATCTAACGGTGAATATTGAATGCTTTGTTACTAAGCTAACATTGATTGCAAACCCTAATTTGAAGACTATATAAGGGAGAACTCTAGCAACTGGAAAACCTAATCCCCACACATTCTGTGTGATACTAGTTGTGCTAATATAGAGTCGATTCTCCTTTAACCTTTGGTTTTCTTCTTCTAAAACCAGGTTAATGACTTAAAGACTTCATTGGGATTATGAATCCAGACCGATACTACTTTTATCGTAGTTGTGTGATCTGATCTTGTTGTTTCTATCATACGAGTACAATTGTAATAATTGTCTTGATATTTCTATCTCCGATGGGCATGATGTAAAAGTAATCACAAACATCTTCGTCTTATCGTTTGTGATTCCACAATATTTTTTTTCGCAGCGTCGATTAAGACTATTGTGAGGTGATTGATAAAACTGAGTTGTTCTTCGGGAATATAAGTTTGGTTTTATTGATTGGTTACTATTCACCTTGATTTATCAAAAGACAGAACAAAACTCATAGTTTTATTCGTGGGAGACGAATTTATCTGTCTTGTATACTTTTTTGTGTGAGGCAGATTTGTTTATTAAAGTCTTCGACTTTGGGTCGTAGCAACTCTTGGTTGTGGGTGAGATCAACTAAGGGAAACAAGTGTGCAGTATCCTGCTGGGATCAGAGGCATAGGTGCATAATTGTACCTTGGATCAGTGTGAGATTGGTTGGGGTTCAACTAAAGTCCAGACCGAAGTTAATTTAGAGTAGTCTAGTGTTTGTAGCGGCTTAATACAGTGTATGTTTAACCTGGACTAGGTCCCGGGGTTTTTCTGCATTTGCGGTTTCCTCATTAACAAAATTCTGGTGTTTTTGTTATTTCTTTTCCGCATTATATTTTGTTATATAATTGAAATAATGCATGTTGTGCGTTGTTCAATCAATTAGAATATCCGACCATATTGGTTGTTGATTTAAATTGATTGACACTTGGATATTGGTCTTTGGTACCATCCAAGTTATCTCTCTTTGATTAAGACTCACGAATTATATTTGCTCGAGTAAATTAAATTGAGAGATTGAGATAATAACTCCTTGAGATATTTTCTATTGATTGATTCTAACTGTCTAGTTGATTCTCTAGAAAGTAACTCGGAGTTGTCCATACAGATTGCTGATCGAAATATTGGGTGTGGTTGTTAGACCCCCGATTTTTCAAAGGACAAATTATTGTTCGAAATCAAAATCATGATTCAAGTTTTATCGTTCAAAATAGCCTGGAACAGTGATATATGTCATTGATGTTATTCAATAATGTTTTGAATCGATATAGGGAAAAATACAGAACTATTATAGATTCAGATACAAGACAGTGGTATCAGTCTTACAAACTGGGAAATTTTTTATAAGTCTGAACCCGTATTACATGTACTTGTACACGTAGTGGATCATAGCTATATATCGACTTCCAGATTAGTGGTACGCATATACTTATGTATATCATATGAAAATCTGTTTAACTCGTGAACCGGATCGGTATGCATACTTGTATGCAAACTGTTTTTTAATTGTGGTTATGAAACCAGGATTAGTTTCAAAACACTAGGCAAACTAAAACAATTATGTGTTCCTGAACTTGGCTGTGTATCCAAACCGGTACGCAAACCGATTTAGTTCTGTCACTTTTGTGAACTCTGGAACTGGTAACAGTCTAAAGGTTTCCAAACAGGTACGCAAACTTAAAAATTTATGTTAACTCCGTAACTCGGTTTGGTTAAATATTTACAAACCGGTGCACGTACTGTGACTGAACCAATTCACGAACGACAATGGGATTTGTACCTTGTACACCTACTAACCATGTCGATTATATTTTCAAGTGCGCTTAAGTTATTTCTACGAGATAATTTGCATTTGATTAATTCTCTAAAAACACTATACTTATTTGATCACATGTTTTGTACTCAGAGTTTATGTTTATGTGTTCATGAAAATGAATATTAAGCTTTTAAGTTCAAACAGGCTAGTTTCGGCTAACCATGTTAAACATAGTCTTTGTACACGGTTCAGTTACGATTTTACCTAACCAGAGTGTATATCTTGTTTATGTGAATCAGATCAAAGATTCATCTAACGGTGGATATTGTTTGCTTGGTTCCAAAGATATCTTAGCTTAAACCTAAAGCAACCTATAGTTTGAATGTCTATAAAAAGGGAACTTCAAGCAATTGGGATATTTGAATCCCGGTCACTACTTTTTGGTGTGTTCTAGTTGTATCTAGAGTCGTCCTCTTCCTAACCCTTTTATGGTTTAGCGACTACAAAGTATTCATATGGATTCGTGAAGCTAGGTCCAATTATTTTTCCTTGATAACTCATGTATCATCTTGTTCAAATGTTGATTTATCACTTGAACAAGATAGATAGAAATCATCAAAGTTATCTTCATCCCAAACTTTGTTGATTTCACAGGTTTTATACTTGTGAGGTGATAATAATCTAGGTTGCACTTCGGGTTGCATAAGTCCGGATTTTGAGGTTAGCTAGACTTTGTTTATTTCTATCGATTTCCACACCTATAATCAGGTTATTTGATTGTAAAAGGAAATCATATATATGCTTAATATGTGGGAGGAGGATTTGGTTTAAAATCTTCAATTGAGTTGAAGCAACTCTTAGTTAGTGTGACGTTAGCTAAGGGAATCAATTGCGCAGAGTCTTGCTGGGGTTCAAGTGGCTTAAGGAGCGCGACTGTACCTTAATCGGTGGAATACCTTTTAGGGCTCAACTACATTCTAGACTAAAGTTAATTGGTGGTAAGCTAGTGTATGTAGCGACGTAATACAGTTTGGTGTTCAATCTGGACTAGGTCCCGGGATATTTCTGCATTCGCGGTTTCCTCGTTATAGACCCTTTCTCTTCTCTGTTTGGTCTTCAAGTCCGCATACATAGGTGTCCTTTGACTCCTCTTCAATGCAAGAAGCAGACGTACTTCTTTTTAAGTCGAAAGTAATTTTATTGATTTATGTTTTTTGAAAATCAATATGAAATTTGTTTTCAATATTAATTTTTAATTTTTGGACTTGCTTACTTTTTAAACGATATCCAAACACCGATAAAAAATACACATTCTTTAAAACAAAATTTTGAATGTAACTTTTTTCATTAATCACAAAAAAAAGTCAAGAATTAAATAATGCCGAAAACAAAAACAAAAAAACCTTGTGAAGGGAGGTGCATGAAAAGCACATGCTCCAACATCGTACATGTATTCAAATTCTCAAACAATCTAGAGAAAAACAACCATTATAATGCTCAAATTCTCTACATTTTGGTAGATAGCCAAGGTTTGGCAACACAAACTAAGTATTTGGAAAATATACTTATTGACCCGCTACTCATTCACAAATATTTCGGATTAATAGTTTATTAATTTTGACCCCACTTTGGATTTAGGTTAGATACTCCATATCCAACCAATATAGCCAAAACAAGTAAAAACCCGTGGTGTTTTTTTCTACAGTCAAGGTTCAACCAGAAACCTTAATTATGGCGGAGCCTTGCTCACTATAGTGCTTGATCTTAGAGCAACTCTAATGGGACTAGCCTAATTTGATATTTTGCCATACCAAGTGGATGAAAAAACTTAATTTTGTGCAGTGGGAAAACTGGTTACTGAATCAAATAGATACGACCGTTCCAAGTTGGTACGGTCGTACCAGGTTGAGCCGAGGGTCTTGTCAACTTGATTCAGCCACACCAAGTTGACGCAACAACGGCCATTTTGCAAAATCCAAATAATGGCCATATTTTCCCCCTTATAAATTAAACATTAATTCAATCTTCTGTACTCACAACAACTTCATTCTTCTCTACATATTTTCAACGTAAATTCAATCTTGTCTACATATTTTCAAACTAATTCAACACTTATTAAACTACAATGTCTCAATCTCAAGATATTAGTTGAAAAAGAAATATAAAACCACCTAGAAGTAAATATAGTCAAGCTCTACCTAGGAGCCAAGAAAATTCAGATGAAGAAAACAATGCCACTCTACTTTCTAGTCAAGAATTAACATCATGTCAAGGTCATCTATCTACAAAAATATAGAATGATAGTTCTCATCAAAAACCAAGAGGTGGTTGGTATGAAGTAAGCAAAGTTTATGCAAAACTTCCTCATGGTGTTAAAACTATCGTTAATCGATTTCCTTGGATGTATTTTGACGGAACGACATATACGTACTAGGCCATTACCATTATTGTTAGGCCATGGACTTGAAAACGACTTTAGCTTAAGTTGCTATCACTTCGTGGATGAACTATGGTATGTGCTTGATCCCTTTAAAGTTGGGAAGGGTACGTAGGCAGCCGCAACGAGTTGCAGCATTATCGGTCCAGTACTTTGTCGCTCATATCATCTAATTGTGAGATGATTGTGGCATACTAGACTCTCATATCATCTGGCTCGGTAGATTGATACAAGAGATAATTGTGTCCAAACTTGATGAGGCGAATTTCATTATATTCCTTGGAAGTTCATACTTCCTATCAAGGCGTTCTACCTAGGCATGTACCAATGACGCATTGGGTATGGCCTCTAAAGTAAGCTACATTGATATGCAAGTTAGCAGAGCTTGCATAAGACTAAGGAGAATACGAAATGAGCCTGACTAATACACCTGAAAAAGCGGGGGTCTAACAACCACACCCAATATTTCGATTAGCAGTCTGTATGGACAACTCCGAGTTACTTTCTAGAGAATCAACTAGACAGTTAGACTTAATCAATAGAAAATATCTCAAGGAGTTTATTAGCTCTATATATCGATTTGATTTACTCAAGCAAATGCAATCTGCGAATCTTAATCAAAGAGACATAACTTGGATGGTACCAAAGACCAATATCCAAGTGTCAATCAATTTAAATCAACAACCAATAAGGTCGGATATTCTAATTGATTGAACAACGCACAACCAATATTCAATTATATAAAAATATAATGCGGAAAAGAAATAAAACAGACACTAGAATTTTGTTAACGAGGAAACCGCAAATGCAGAAAAACCCCGGGACCTAGTCCAGATTAAACATATACTGTATTAAGCCGCTAGGCCCGCTACAGACACTAGCCTACTCCAAATTAACTTCGGTCTGGACTGTAGTTGAACCCCAATTAATCTCACATTGATCCAAGGTACAATTATGCTCCTACGCCTCTGATCCCAGCATGATAATGCGCACTTGATTCCCTTAGATGATCTCACCCACAACCAAGAGTTGCTACGACCCAAAGTCGAAGACTTTAATAAACAAATATGTCTCACACAGAAAAGTCTATAAGATAGATAAATTCGTCTCCCACGAATAAACCTATGAGTTTTGTTCCGTATTTTGATAAATCAAGGTAAACAGTAACAAATCAATAAAACCAGACTTATATTCCCGAAGACCGCTCAGTTTTATCAATCACCTCACAATAGTCTTAATCGACGCAGCGAAAAAAGATATTATGGAATCACAAACGATGAGACGAAGATGTTTGTGATTACTTTTATATCTTGCCTATCGGAGATAGAAATCTCAAGCCAATTATTACAATTGTACTTATACGATAGAAACAACAAGATCAGATCACACAACTATGATAAAAGTAGCATCGGTATGGCTTCACAATCCCAATGAAGTCTTTAAGTCGTTAACTTGGTTTTAGAAGAAGAAAACCAAAGGTTAAAGGAGAATCGACTCTAGCTATGCAACTAGCATCACACGTAAGGTGTGGGGATTAGGTTTCCCAGTTGATAGAGTTCTCCCTTATATAGTCTTTCAAATTAGGGTTTGCAATCAATGTTAGCTTGGTAACAAAGCATTCAATATTCACCGTTAGATGAAAACCTGATTAGATACAAGCTAATATTTATCAACCGTTAGATCTAAAACATAGCTTGTTATACACACATGTACTAGAAGATTTTGGGTTTGTGTAACCGTACCCAAACTTGTACATTAGTTGGTTCAACACTAGTTAACCAAATGGTTAGCCAAATGATAACTTTCATATCAACCATATTCTTCTTCATCATAATTAGTCTAAATGACTCAAATGAACTAGTTAGAGAGTTGTTTAATTGCTATGAGATCCCATGTACTACACAAGACACAATTGAAGCAAAAATGATGTGATTCACTCGAATCGATTCATGAACTATAAAGACACGGTTTGCAATAGCATTCCTTAGTTTATTAAGATAAGTTCACAAACATCGTTTTTAGACATAACCTACTCAAGTTCGCGGACTAGGTTCGCGCACTCAAGTCAACCGGATGGAGTGTACAAACTCCAGCAGAAATTCTCGGGTCGAGAACTTCTGTCAGTTCGCGGATTGAAACTGAGCTATAACTCCAGCAAAAATTCTCGGGTTCGACAACTACGCCAGTTCACGGACTGAGTTGACAGCTCACGTTCCGGTTTCACTTGATCAACAAAGTTCGCAAACTTCAGTTCAAGCAATAAGGACTTATACATATATGTGTTACCATAATAATATTTATATCCCTCCAATGGTTATATTGTCTAAACTCTCATTTCAATCATTGAAACATTCTCAGAGGACGTTATATAATTGTTATTCACAAACTATTTTTCGTCAGAGCGATTTCCAAAATGATTGAAACGTAACATGACTTTCGTCATTAGGCAAAGATGAACTTGGGTAAAGTTAAAGCTTAACCAACATATATTTCGAGAAATAGATAAGCGAGATATACTCAGCTCGAAATGACATATGTGTATATTCTTAGTATATATAGTAATACGACTTTTGTCTCAAGATAGGAGATAGAATAGATAAATAGACTTTTGAGTGATAGATAAGTTCAAGTACCCACATACCTTTTAGTCGATGAAGATCCACTGGTTCCTTGAGTAGTCCTTCGTCTTGTATGATGATTTTCATGGAGTTCTTGAGCTCAACTGCACTTTCTATCCTAGTCCGAGACCTTAGCTATAGTAGACTAGAAATCAAGACTTTATAGTTTTGATCACTAACATTGACAAACATGCTTGAGATAGAAACGCATGCGAGTTCGACCGAGCAATGATCTAACAATCTCCCCCTTTATCAATTTTAGTGGAAAAACTATTAATACATATGGAATACAAAAAATATATAAATAAACTTTATAGCTCCTATTCCACATGTCTAATCTTCAAAAATACTCGAACTCTTCGTCACTTCCAAGTAGTCCAATGATCCCAAAGGTTGTAAGTTCAGTATCATCGTTGTTGAAAATCCGTAGCTATAACAATGAGAAAACAAAGGTTCTCAATCATTGTTATATAATGTCATAGTATCATTACACAACGTCAAAGTACAATTGCATCACAACTTTAACAACAATACTATGGTGATACTTCACTCCACCATAGTCAATACTCCATCTCACATGGAAACCACTCCCCCTTACATAATGATCCGAAAACCATATGTATTTGTAGTATGAATTACGTATTAATTCTCCCCCTTTTTTTCAATAAAATTGGCAAAGGTACAAGAACGGGATCCTAATGAAACTTCCGTAAGAGACATTTCATGACCAAAGGTAAATGTATATCATCTTATTTAGATGCAATCATAAATCCAAAGCTAAATGCATTCATCAAGGAGTTCATAAAGATACAAGATACCCCTCTATTATTCCACATCCTCACTCCCCACAAATATTTGGCAATTAAGCAAAAGTTCAAAAGAACTCTCCCCCATAAAATGTCATTCCCAAGGGAACAACAAGAGCGACCTTAATTTCAAAAGAAAAGAAGGATTTCTTTAGACTCAACAAATTACATACAAGTATGAATTTGGAATCCAAAATATTCAATCATATTAACCAAGGAAATCCAAGATTAATTTGACTAAATATGCTCAACACAAGAAAACTTATGGAGACTTAAGAAACCAATTAGATTTATCACAAGAGAACTTGCAAGCAATCTAATTGTCATACTCAACCAAACTAATTACAAAAGTAATCACTTTAATTGGCCATACTTGACATAAGAAATTATATGGAGCAATGACTAAGTTAATCACGAATAACCAACTCAGTCAAGGAGATGCTCAAACGTAAGAAAACTTATGGAGTGATAACTAAATAACCATACAAGATGATTAATTTAGTTCAACATAAAGTACCTTACGGAACAACAACTAAGTCTATCACAAAAGCAATCAACTTTTGTTGTTTTAGTGCTCAACATAAGACACTTCATGGAACAACACAATATTTACACAAAAAATTGTGGATCGGAGATTCGACTTATACCGTGCGTGGAATAAGCAAGGATTCATTCTATGTTTCCATCACTATTTGCACAATGACACACAATAGACATAATCCTTGAATCACAAAATATTTTAACCTATGTTACATCAATAATTGACAATATATGCTTATCTTTTGTGTTTTGCCAAAAGTCTATTCATTCTTTTATCAATATTTGCATACCAATTCACGAACAACTTTACTTTTGACAAAATATGGGACAATTAAGTTCACGGACGTAAACACACATATCCCATAAAAATATTGCAATATATAAAATCAAAAGATTAATACTGCAACCATCATCTTCCAAACAAGTTTAGAATTTAACATAATAAATCTAAAGACAAGAAGATGAAAACTTTGGACATAGCTATGTGTAATCACAATAATAGTTATTCCAAACACTAGTTATTCTTCTAACAAAAGAGAAAAAATAGAAGATTTACTAGGCTAACACATTACTCATCATCTTCATCAGAGATACTCCAAGATGCTTGAATTGTGTTTAACTCTTCCTTGAGCTCGGGAAACTTAGTTTCAACCACCGACAATTGTTCTTGAATGCACTTTACTCTTGAATTGACCTTACACACTCCCTTGTGAATTTTTTGAAGTAGACTAAAAGTGGTAGGGTCACACTCATTAAGTGAAGCATCTCTTTGTCTTTTGCATACATTCTCTCTTATGCGCCCGAAGGTACAGGGACGCACCGGATTGGGTACTCCAAGAGAGTTGCCATTTGAATCAACACCACAAACACGGCAGATTTGACTAATCAAACAAGGATATCCTAACATCTTGATGGGAAAAGTCATTAAAACAATTTGAAAAATAATAAATCCACAAATATCAAGACTTTGAACATCCGATTTAAGCAAATAGACTAGTTTTGCAGATTCACGACTCCACCAAGAGTTCTCAATTGTGGAGGGACAAAGATTGGGAATACCAAGTTTTCCAAATGCCATCAGTGCAATACTAAGTTCATTAGTAGGAAACTTCCCTTGATTCCAAGCTACCTTCTTGCCACAGAGCCCAATAGAGATATCATCACATGAAGGACGTTCATCACTTGGTCTAGAGATATGCACGTTTCCCAATGGAATGTTGGTAACCTTTGAAATTAACTCTCTATCAACAAGAAACCTTTTTTTATTTACCATGGATTTGAATTCCATCTTATTAAGATCAACATCATGAATGTTGGCATAGAAAATTCTTGTGAGAGAATCAAAACCTTGACCAGGACCATCAAAGATATTTCCAAGATTGAATTTTTTAAAGAAAGCTAAATCCTCATCATGTCCACTAGAAAAATCCAATTTCTTTTCCAAAATAAAACCTTTAGATGAAATTTTCTCAAATATTCTAGCACATGAATCATCCACAAACCTAATTCTAAGGAAATTTTGGTCACAAGGAAGATTCATACTAGAGGTATTTGAATTTTTGAAATTCCTTTTTGAACCCTTAGAATTAATCATGAGGTCTAAGAAATTGAAAGGAACAAGAGGAATTTACTTACTTGAAGTGATCTTGAACACCCTTTCTCTTAAATTCTCCAAAGAAGCTTCAATGGAGGCAACACACAAAACCCTAGAAGTTCACGTACACGGACGGGAGAGAATAAGAAGAGAGTGTGCGAACTTCCTATTAAAAAGACCAAACATGGTCTTGGACCCGTTAGCGAACTTCAACCCACGAAGTACAAGGGGGTTTTGTTGGACGTTTGCACATCAAGGATTATGCATTCCGTAACATGATGGATGCACTAGAAAGCTTTATTTGGAAACACAAGACAAACATGTACACGATTCAAACCATTTCTTGCCCCATTTCAAGATATATACATATGGGGTAGTGCCATTCTTGTTACCAAGAGGCATAATGTGCAGAGAAATTCTCATGCAACATTTTCGGTTGATCAGTGTGAAAAGTCCATGTATCGTAATCAACACAATGAAGATAATCAGGGGAGTCTGAGCTTCCAATCCTTTGTTTGATAGCCTAGGAGGAGGATTCTTCCGTTTTCCAGGTTGTATAATATTATTTAAAGGTTTAATATGTACATAACCCTTTTTGGAGTGATTCTTAGACTTAACAGAATTAAGTTTTTCTAAGGATCTAAAAATGTCTTTGAACGCTCTGAATAGATCTCTATGATCCGATCCATTATGATAGTACTCCTCATAGAGATCGGTAGTTAATCTTGTGAGGTTCCATATCATTGAGCGCCATGAACATTTCTTTACTCTCTCATTATTTTTATTTTTTTCTTTAGATTGACACATATCATCTAAAACTTCCTTCTCAGATGAAATGAGATTATCATGAGAGACCAGAGATTTTGACCATGATAGATCTTGATCAATCTTTAAGAAAATCTGGCGTGCGTTACAGTTGCCCAGAGCAAATTTTCCAAAGAAATTTCCCATTGGACAATTTTTAAGGAACGAACAAATACAAACTTATCAGGTTTTAAAGTGTTTGCATGCTCTGATACCAATTGAAAAAGCGGGGGTCTAACAACCACACCCAATATTTCGATTAACAATCTGTATGGACAACTCCGAGTTACTTTCTAGAGAATCAACTAGAGAGTTAGACTCAATCAACAGAAAATATCTCAAGGAGTTTATTATCTCTATCTCTCGATTTGATTTACTCAAGCAAATGCAATCTGCGAGTCTTAATCAAAGAGAGATAACTTGGATGGTACCGAAGACCAATATCCAAGTGTCAATCAATTTAAATCAACAACCAATAAGGTCGGATATTCTAATTGATTGAACAACACACAACCTGTATTATTTCAATTATATAAAAATATAATGCGGAAAAGAAATAACATAGACACCAGAATTTTGTTAACGAGGAAACCGAAAATGCAGAAAAACCTCGGGACCTAGTCCAAATTAAACATACACTGTATTAAGTCGCTAAAGACACTAGCCTGCTCCAAATTAACTTCGGTATGGACTGTAGTTGAACTCTAATCAATCTCACACTGATCCAAGGTATAATAATGCTCCTACGCCTCTGATCCCAGCAGGATACGACGCACTTGATTCCCTTAGATGATCTCACCCACAACCAAGAGTTGCTACGACCCAAAGTCGAAGACTTTAATAAACAAATCTGTCTTATACAGAAAAGTCTATAAGATAGATAAATTCGTTTCCCATGAATAAACCTATGAGTTTTGTTCCGTCTTTTGATAAATAAAGGTGAACAAGAACCAATCAATAAAACCAGACTTATATTCCCGAAGAACAACTCAGTTTTATCAATCACCTCACAATAGTCTTAATCGACGCAGCGAAAAAATATATTGTGGAATCACAAACGATGAGACGAAGATGTTTGTAATTACTTTTATATCTTGCCTATCGGAGATAGAAATCTCAAGCCAATTATTACAATTGTACTCGTACGATAGAAATAGCAAGATCAGATCACACAACTACGATAAAAGTAGTATAGGTCTAGCTTCACAATCCCAATGAAGTCTTTAAGTCGTTAACCTTGTTTTAGAAGAAGAAAACCAAAGGTTAAAGGAGAATTGACTCTAGTTATGCAACTAGTATCACACGTAAGGTGTGGGGATTAGGTTTAGAGTTATCCCTTATATAGTCTTTCAAATCAGGGTTTTGTAATCAATGTTAGCTTGGTAACAAAGCATTCAATATTCACCGTTAGATGAAAACCTGATTAGATACAAGCTAATATTTATCAACCGTTAGATCGAAAACATAGCTTGTTATACACACATGTACTAGAAGATTTTGGGTTTGTGTAACCGTACCCAAACTTGTACATTAGTTGGTTCATCACTAGTTAACCAAATTGTTAGCCAAATGATAACTTTCATATTAACCATATTCTTCTTCACCATAACTAGTCCAAATGACTCAAATGAACTAGTTAGAGAGTTGTTCAATTGCTATGAGATACCATGTATTACAAAAGACACAATTGAAGCAAAAACGATGTGATTCACTCGAATAAATTCATGAACTATAAATCCACGGTTTGCAAAAGCATTCCTTAGTTTATTAAGATAAGTTCACAAATATCGTCTTTAGACATAACCTACTCAAGTTCGCAAACTGGGTTCGCGCACTCAAGTCAACCGGTTGGAGTGTACAAACTCCAGCAGAAATTCTCGGGTTGAGAACTTCCGTCAGTTCACAAACTGAAACTGAGCTACAACTCCAGCAGAAATTCTCGGGTTCGAGAACTACGCCAGTTCGTGGACTGAGTTCGCGGACTGAGTTGACGGCTCACGATCCGGTTTCACTTGATCAACAAAGTTCGCAAACTTCGGTTCAAGCAATAAGGACTTATACATATATGTGTTACCACAATAATGTTTATATCCTCCAATGGTTATATTGTCTAAACTCTCATTTTAATCATTGAAACATTCTTAGAGGACGTTATATAGTTGTTATTCACAAACTATTTTTCGTCAGAGCGATTTCCAAAATGATTGAAACGTAACATGACTTTCGTCACTAGGCAAAGATGAACTTGGGTAAAGTGAAAGCTTAACCAACACATATTTTGAGAAATAGATAAGCGAGATATACTCAGCTCGAAATGACATATGTGTATATTCTTAGTCTATATAGTAATACGACTTTTGTCTCAAGATAGGAGATAGAATAGATAGACTTTTGAGTGATAGATAAGTTCAATTATCCACATACCTTTTAGTCGATGAAGATCCACTAGTTCCTTGAGTAGTCCTTCGTCTTATATGATGATTTCCATGGAGTTCTTGAGCTCAACTACACTTTCTATCCTAGTCCGAGACCTTAGCTGTAGTAGACTAGAAATCAAGACTTTATAGTTTTGATCACTAACATTGACAAACATGCTTGAGATAGCAACACATGCGAGTTCGATCGAGCAATGCTCTAACAACACCCTTGGCACGATCAAGACATGTGCATACTTTCAGCAATGCCTAATCTAAGTGAAGAGGGGGTATTAGGCCTGCAATGGCCTATGCGTAAGTCCAAGGAAATACCTTATGCCTGGACAAGACTCGGCACTATGACGGTTACTCAGATAGATAGGAAATTCAGTGATGCATTTCCTACGTTGAGGCAAGGCACTCGGAAGCCAGAGATGCATGTAAGGTACATTGGCCATAGCTTTCAAGGATTTAACCCTTTGCAGAACAAGGGTAAGTTGGAACGATATGGAAGCTAATTAGCTGCATCATGCTCCACGAGCATGCTTGCAAGTGAAAATGGATGTGCATTTGCCTAGTGTTAAGCCCCGGTGTATAGCATCATAATGACGCACCTGGGGAGTTAATTTTCCAGTCTGTCACAGTTGGTATCAGAGAAATTTATGGTATCACATACTTGGTTCATGTTTTTTACCAATTCAAGGACAAGTACTCAAGTGGGATGGATAGAGGCATTTCAATATATAGAAAAGGATGTACGATAATACATTCGTCTGGCTTTAAATCAGTTTACAAATATCTAGCAAGCTGGACTAAATATTGTTTACTTTTCTTTGTATGTTTTTTACTTCAGCTTTGGTGGTATACATATTTCACCATTGGTGTACCTAAGGGTGCACACGGTACGGTTCGGCTCGGTTATTGCCAAGACCGAGTACCTGTACCTCCCTAACCTCGGTTCCAAAATTTTGGACCGGTACATGTACCTTGTACCTCGGTTCCGGTACCATTCGGTACACGTGTGGTACCAGGTACGGTACCGGTACCAATCGGTACTTTCTGCCAGAAATATTCCCAATGGATTAAGGTTCTCTATCTTTCTGTCTCTTCTTCTGTTTTCTATTGTTTTTTGTTTTTGTTTTATGGTTTTTGATTAGTACTTACTGATATTCTCTTGTTTACAAACAACACAGTAGGAGGATGCTGATCAGTATTGTAGACCAGCACTGTATAGATGAGAGCATAAAAGCCTTGATAATGTTATATCAAGATGATCATCAGGATGTGCATCATTCATTAACTCATCTCTTTCAGAATCAACAACTCTTTCTGAATATGATTTTCTCTACTTGCCGATTGACTTCAAGTATGTGCATCATTCATTAACTACTTAATTAAGCTTCTTGTACTTATAAATCTTGAGTATTTGTTTGTATTAACGTTTTTCTTGTTGTGATATTTTCATCATTGACAGGAGGAAGGGTAACTACGGTTATGCATTTCTCAACTTCACTACTCTTGTTGCTGCTATGAGATTTAACAATGCTTTTAACAACTTCAGAGGGAAAGATTCTATTTATGAGTCATCTAAAGTCTGCAAGATATGTCCTGCTAGGATTCAGGTAACATAAATATCAACGTTTTAATACCGCTAAGTCCTTTAACTTTAATTGCTCATTGATATCAACGAGTAATCAATATTATTATTGCAGGGCAAAGATGAACTTGTGAAGAGATTTAAAAACTCGTATTTTGACTGTGATACCGATTTCCAGTTTCATTTTCTCCACCTCGGAATGGATCTACTCCGGATTCTTTTCCTTCACTTGTTGGCAAACATCCAAAGATTCCCAGGAAGAGGGTGATTGATTCAGTCTCTTCTAGCAAAAGGAAGATAATAATAAAAAAAAAAAAAAAAAACATCACAGATTCACAATCATAATCATAATCAAAGGAATTAGTTACCTGTTGTAGACTTCTTGTTGACTTATTGAATGAATCAAACAACCAGTAATGGATTTAGTGGTGTGTTCTTATGAACACAGTGATGGAGGAGGAGACTCAGGAGAGCGGCGAAGAAGAAGAATAATTTTTTTTTTATCGGTACAGTCGGTACGATTCGGCACGGGATATGGGTAGGGCCGAGTACTTGTACCTCCCTAGCCTCGGTTCCTATTTTTTGGACCGGTACCTGTACACCCTTCCTCGGTTCGGTACAAAATTAGGTACGGTTCCACCGGTTATGGGATGGTCCGGTGGTCTGGCTCGGTTCCTGTGCATCCTTATGTGTACCAAGACTTTATGACTACACGAAAAACTATTTCCTAGTCATAGTAAGGCATGAAAGAGATAACTGGTATCCAAAACAAAACAAAACAAGAGTGAGAGAGATAACATTCATTTGTGGAGATACCAGTGCTTGATTAGGAACAAACATAATGTTATTTGGATGTTGTACGTGGATTTTGAGGACTTTAACACTGATAGAGCCCAAAGGATCAAATAATTTTCACTCTAGCGCATGATGTGTACAGTTCTGTCAGTGATATTGGTGTTTATTTTATGGAGGAAAGATGTGATAGATAGTTAGTTGGTCGAGTTGGAGAGCCACATAACCATCCACGTTTAGCTACCATGTATGGCTCGAAATACGTACAAATGAAGAGAAAAGGTCAGATAAGGTATGTGAATAAATTCACCCCTTATGATGAAAACCAATGTGACCAATTGTACATGAATGTTACAAAGCCAATAATTGGTGAATAAGTTTTAAAAATCTACGGGTTGGATTTTATCGCATTACATAAAGCATTACCCAAATTTGAAGTTCCAGCACAACCACCACTTATAATTCTAACTTTGACCAGTTATATTTCAGCAGGAGCTTCTTCTTCATTGACCCCTTCAAGACGACGAACTACATCTTTTTTTTTCATCGGTTGAGTCTGATTTACCAGTTTTGAGTTGGGAGTTATTGACTTAAATTTTTTCCGGAAAGCGTCCAGTGGTTCGCGTTATGTCACAAGGTCTCGACCTTCCTAATTCTTATACAGGTATACCGAAAAGTCAAGAACAATTGAATCAAATGGAGTTAAGAGATTTAAACTAGACGTGTATACGTACAACAAATGCGCATAATGGGGGATACCATGTACTTCGGCCCATATTTTTCCAACCATTCAACAACTCCACATTCTTAGGAAGTAGTGTATGAATCACAAGTACATGTTAGGTCACAATCTCCATATCGTCAAGTTGCTCTAGTGCAATAACAGACACAACAATCTCTATATCGTCATGCCAGTCAACAACCTCCTCAACCTTATCAAGATTATTGAAGATCATTAAACTTCAATGGCTCTCCAGCTGAAGGCTCATGTATTAGAGAAAAAAGAGGAGGACCTTCGATTGGTGAAGGGTTTCAAGCTGCAGGATCATATCTAGGATTTGGGAGTTTGATGCAGTGGGAAAGTATGACAAAATCTGGAGTGGGATTGAGTAGTTATAATTATGTTTTATCTAATATTTGTAGCTGAAATTAATACTAAAACTATTTATATAATCAAAACTAACTAATGAAACGAAAGGAAACTAGTATTAAATTTCAAATCACATTCAATTAAGATTTATAACAATGTATTTCTCTAATAGCATGTCTACTTTTAATATCCCATATGTGTTATCAAAATATCCTTTAAGATTGCACAATGAGCTTCATAAGGAAAAATTCTTCTTTTCCATCTTCGCCATTCCTTTCGAGCTTGCAATACAACATCAACATATGTCTCACCTTTAAGTCGATAACGATTAACAAGCTAGACAAAAATGATAAATTCTTCAACTTCTTCTTTATATCATGAAACCAACAAAAGAACCCAGCCGCATATTGCGATTATTGAGGTTATCGGTATCATTGCAAAAGTTTTCATAGATTCTATGGATATAACTCATACCCACTAATCCATTTTGACGCCGTTCCACACCCCTAGTCGGAAAAAAATCTACGTAGTTTAGACAAAGCGACAAATCTCCATCTATCGTAAACTTCGTGGGATTAATATAAGATCGAGTTATTACTCGGAATTATTTTGGGTATAGAAGGTATAATTTGTGGATAAGATGTGTGATGTTGGAGTTGAATCAATCATATTTACAGGAAGAGAAATAATAACCATTAGATGAGAGTAGCCGTTGGCGGCTCAAACAAGGACGGTCATCTCTGTATGAGACGATCCTCGGAGGTCGTCTGTGTTTGATGTGCTCGGCTCAGGTTGATCAGACCATCTCAAACTGAGAATCGATGGAAAGATCCTCGAATTTGAGGGTTTGTCCGTCCATTTTACTTGTTTGACAGTCCCATTATGGGTGTATAATGGGAAAATGTGCATGCTGGCCGGAGTTGTTCTAAGAGAAGTTCTAATGCGAGGCTCTAATTTTAGTCATTTGTCCATCCACGTGGATAAGCAAACATGATTTCTCAGTGGTCAATAGATAAATTTAACTAGCAGACCCATTTTATTACAAATATTTCTTTTAACTATAAAAATATTTTTTTATAATATTAAATAGACATAAAATTATATATATATATATATATATATATATATTTTGTTTTAGAAATAACGTATCATCTCAAATAGAGATGATCGTCTCAAGTTGGGTCGATGCTTGTCTCAAGTTGAGCAGGCGCTCATCTCAACTTGAGATGGTCATCCCAGTTTGGTATGCTTGTCTCAGGTTGAGACGGTCGACTCAACCTAAGACGTGATAGACTAACCATCGTATTTCGGGGTTTGTCTATGCGCTAGTGGAAAAAAGTCGTTTTAAGATAGCTATAAAGTATCTTAAAACTGAGTTTTAAGACGCTTCGCAATTGCAGCTGAAAGGGCCGTAGATTCAGTGTCTTATTCTGGAACGACACTATAAACTTGACGCTAAAATACAATACTTTGAATTTGTTGCTAGCTTGGACATATGTATTATGTCGTAGATTTAATTATATTGATATAAAAGAAAAATCAGATCTGGCTGACTGATTACAACCATTTTGACTGCTAAAATAGTTCTGATTCAAAAATCAAATTACACTAAACTGAAACTCAAATTACACTGAAATTTTTCCATTCTGATTGCAGCCATTAAATCAAACTTTCAAATTCGGTTTACAAAATTAATTTACAAGCTCAGAACACATTTGAGTTTAGTTTCCACATCCACTCAAAAACACCAACAAAAAAAAAAATCAAGGCAAATATTGAATTTCACACCATTATAAAGTTCTAAAAGGATAATGCTTTCCTACAATCATTGCAGTCCAACCTAATAAACACAAATTGCAGCGAAAAGATGAAATGACATGCCCAATTCCGAACTTGAACTACCTGTAAGAAAAATAGGTTTGGGCATTAGAAGATTTACTGCAAGAAGGGCATAACTTAGCAAATAACATCAATGGAATCAGCCTTAATAAAGCTGAATGTATAATTGTTCAACTAGGCATATATTTATCTGAGATTTTGTGACTGCAATGTGCCTATGTCAATTATATGCACTTTCTAAGCAATGCGCATGATATATCAGGGTCTAATAGAGTCAGTAGTGGCATATTAGGACACATATGAAAAAACTCTTCAGGTATATGATAAAATTTTTATTATTATCTTTAGGATTTTAATTGTATCTGCTTTGCTTTTTCTTCGTTTGGTCTTAGTATGCTCATTGCTCAACAATATTCTTACGGATAGGCTTATTTTATATATAAGCTTTTCTTTTTTTGTAGGTTGGTTTTTTCGTCTACTTGACTAGAAGAAGCTCATAGACAAAACTGTCCAGGTATGTGATCTTCATTTGATCAATATCAAGTGCAATATATACTATAAATGTCACATTTGCCCACTATTAGTACTGTAACAATTCCAATTGACCTACTTGATAACGTTTAGATTTTTATTATTACAACATGTACAAACTATTGTCTTCATTAAGATTAAATTTGGGTGACATCAAAGTTATGTATCAAGTTCATAGTTCTTAATTCAATAAAGGTGTTCAATATATATTTGTTGAATTTTCCAGTACAACGATGAACACGGAAGGCTTGTTATTCTTTTATTTATATGTACGGTAAGTTTATGTATATGGCCATGTACCAGAGTAACACAATATGTTAAGATTAAGAATGGTTAAGAATACATTAGATTTTGTTGTTTTGTTGGTTGCACTCTTAAGATTGACCAGGAAAACAACTTATTATTGTTTCTCTCCCTGATTATATTGATGCATGTAAAGCTTCATGATATATGATTAGTTTAAATTATGTAAGACACGGCAAAAATGTTGATGTGAAAGCATGTTTTCTTATCCTCCCGTTTTTAGTTCCTATACATGTATTTTGGGAAATTTTTGGGATCGAAAACCAGTATTTGGTTGAAAGTGGTATGGATTCGGTGACACCGACATGGAGATCCGAAGAGGATTTCTGTTAGACTCTTGTAGGTTAATCCTAATTAAAGAAGACACTTGGTATTTTTCCCTCAATTGTTGCATTTTTAATCTACAGTCACCGACAATAGGTTGGAATTGTGCATTGACACTCATTTAGATTAAACTTCAAAAGAAGAATATTTTTCATGTTGATTAGTTTGTTATATTCAAGTGTACTTTACTAAAACTTAAACAATTGAGTCAATAGGTTCTCTTTCAACGCTTTTGGGTTGTTATTGTAGTATGTTATTGCTGCAATACGCCACTTTCAAATTCATCTTTTTCATTTATCCACAAGCCAAGCATCATTTCCTTTTCTTACTTTCTATACCAATAAAAGAAGTGACTTTGCTAAAAAAAAAACCCAACCATCTCGACACCGGGGAAATGTAATTTCGTTTTTCTTTTGAAAGATATGAGAAATTTATGTTTTGTATTATGGATAATGGTAATTTCTCACATCAGTGACTGCAAAAATATGTTGATTTCGGTATTGATTAAGGATGTTGGCAAGGATGGTGCTGCAAATGCAGATTCCATATTCCCAGGGCCAGGACAGAAGTGGGATGTGATGGTAAGAGTATCCAACTAACGATTTCCTTGAAGATGCGCATATAATTATATCCCTTCGTGTGCTTTTTTGTTTGTTTTCTATTCAAATTATATCTTTGAAAAAACATATTATGTTCATATAATAAATAAAAAAATTCAAGCTTTACTTTTCTTATTTGTGGTTGTTGTTTTACACTCACCAGTATACTCATGAAGCTTTAGTCAGAGGAGGGATGGGAATTTATGCAGAAAGCTCGGGTTTTGGAGGTTCTGACACCACTCCAAAGAATATAGGCCAATAGGATTAGTGGGTTTTGAGATTTTTCGGTGTTTTCTCCCGCACACAAAATGAGGTAGGTGATCAAGACCTAAAGTCATAAAACCTTCTCTCGAATCCAAGACCCTAATTTATTCTCTTTTCTACTTTCTTCACTTTTATTTTCCGTATCCAGTGATTCTATTCTCTTTCAATTCCCGTGTATGTTATATAGTAATGACCCTGAAGGCACTTCATAATCGTTATTTGCGTTGGTATAATCAACTAATGGTTCAAAGAGCTGTCTATGTTCTCCTTCTCTGTCACTTTTAATTTCAGTCGCATCCTTAAATGCTGAATATAACCAATGGTGCAAGGATGCATCCATGTCAATGTGTTCAAATGATGTTGGCAGATGCATACATATATTGAATCCTATCATTCCCTAACTCCATTATTCATTGAATTAAAACTTCTTGCTAGTTTTTTTTACTTGAATTTTTTTATTTTGGTTTTTTAAAAAGCACACTTGCTGAAATTGATATAGCTGTGGCTCACTGTGTTGTTGGACTGATCTTAAATGGCTCACCACTGTCATTCTGCTTTTGATTTTGGTCAGCTACGCTTTATAGTTTTTAGACGTCATTTTTTTTTTAAAAATGGTGCTTTCCTTTTGTGCTTAAGTTGATATATGATACCATTCTTGCATAGGTGGATATTAAACTGAAAAGAAAGAAGCAGTAGCGCATGACCTTGCAGCTTTGAAACTGTAAGAAGCACATTTTAAACTGAACCTCCCAGAACGCGCTTCTTTGGCTTATTTTTTTCTTATTATTTCTTCTGGAAATATCAGCGGATGCCGACAACGCTTTTATAATTTTTTTCTGTGGCGACGAAAGAAGATGAAAGACATGTTGATGTAAGAGTATATTAATTTCTAAAAGATAATTATGGAAGCTTATTTTGTTAACAGCGCGCGTATCTCAATTGAGAAAGAGAGCAAGTAAAAGATACTGGACATCTGCTGTAACTTTGTTTACTTCTCTTTCCTATTTAATATTTCACGAAAACCATTTTTTGCGAGAGGAAATCCATGCTTAAAGGTGTTGCAAGGTTCGACTAATATCCATGTTTTTGGTTTTATAGATGAGAGCTTCTTAATTGCAAATGGAGAAAGATATTGTGAATTTCAACGAGGAGCTGTTAGGCATATGATGTTAGGATTTTGATACATATTTATGGTTTTTTATTTTTGCTTATTTCACTATTTTTGGTTTCATAGATGAGAGTTTCTGGATTGCAACCTAGCAGTGATCATAAATTGTTCTTTATGTTGAATCCTAAATCAAATTATTTTTTTATTGATATTGTTTTGGATTATCTTTTTTCTCGGTTTAGTTTTAACTTTCACCGACGGTAATGACAACTTAAACCCGTTCTAACAAAAGCTTGGACTACGACTGTAGTTAAGTAGGTAAATGTTGAGATATAGTAAAGTGTGAAAGATATATTACTATCTATCCTGACATTTGTTTGTTTAGTTAATTTTTATTTCAGGAATCTTGAAGACGATGGGATGATTGTGGGTCCAAAGATGCTTCAGGTATATGCTCTATAAACCTCATTTTGGTGAAATTTAGTATGAGGGAAATGATTCGTTAGTATAGATATGGATTCCGTGTCATCTCTGTTTTGGTATGGGTGAGAAATGAGCGTTGATCGTGCTTGGTTAATAACATGCATACTCTGAAAGGATACATTCCTAACTGAAATGAGTTAGTTTTTCTGCATTACTCTTTAGTGCTGTTTGAAGCATATCCTATTAGAGGTATAAATATTAAACCACTTCAAGTTACGAGAACACTACCATTTGCCTCTATGCTGTCAATTTGGGTAAGCCATTGTCACAATTTTTTTTATAATTTTTATCCATATTAATTTCTGAAATTCATGTTTTTGATTGTAAGTTTTCACCTAAGCATCCAGCTTTAACTTGCTGGATATTGTAATCTAAGCCCTTTATGAATTAAAAAATGAAGTTCTCTCAAATTGCTGGCAGAAATAGTTTGCAAGTGAAAGTTACAAACATATTTGGAGCACAAATATGCCGACAGATACCAATGGAGTCTTGATAGGGCTGCATCATATATTTTGGCCCTCCAGTAAATGACGATTGTAACACAATTGTCTCCAGTAACTTTCTTAGATGCTCTTAATTTTTTCCCACTCACTTAAGTCGACACTCTTCAATACATGCATCAATACAATTTTGAATCAAACGACCACCAAAGTCTCTCCCTCGCGGTATCGTTGTTGTAGTCTAAACAATGTTGTAGACTTTTCTTCCCCAAAAAGATAATCCAAACAATGCTTTTTTAATAAACAATCAGGAAAATTTGGAAATCATTGGAGATTTTTTTTTGAATTTCTTTGAATTTGAAGAAGAGGTAACAAATTATTAAACATAAGCCCCCAAAACAAAAAACTTAATCCCGTGCAATGCACGGGCGCAAGGACACCCCTCAAGTTGTTCCTATTTCGAATGCGAAGTTCGGAGGTTCTCTATGTAAACTACACAATACTACGCATCTGATTTACATCCAGGTGAAAATGGCAAACGTATACCTTACAAACTGATTTAAAATATCCAACATCAGAGCAAATTAAATAAAACTTTAAAGTCTGGCCAAATTTAGAACAAATTAAAGACAAAAGATACAAATCAAACAGAAGGTGATGTATCAAACATCATACCTTGGATCCCAATTTTAAGTGAATACCAAAATCATTAAGGACATGGAAAGTAAGAAGAAACTGAAAGAACATCTAAAATTCCCCAATCCTAGACGCCTAAATAATTTCCTCTTGGTTGCAGGTTTCTTAAGCTAGGATGTCACTTTGTGAGTATGCTAGAATATGCATAAGCTACCTCGAAAATTAGCATTTAAGTAACAAAGAAAGTGAGGCTAATGAAAAATAATATGAGTTCAAAGAGAAACTTTCTATAAATCAACAACTATACGAATTATATCCCCTTGAAATTACTGCAAGTCAAAGAAAAACATATGAAAACTCTAAAAAAAAATAAGTATGCATATGAATATACAAAAAATTGTAATACATAAACCTCTACCAGAGAAGATTAATATGAAAAACATAAAAAATCCGCTCTTTGAAACACAACCTATCCAGATTCACTAAAATGATCTCCAAAATTTCTCATTCTCTCCATTAGAACTTTTTCATGTCGAAGTCAATCGGAGATCTATCAACAACAATCATATGAACTGACACCGGCCTTATCAAATGCAAATCATTTTTTTCATATGTAGGTGCAATTGGAAATTTTAGCTAAACTCTTTTACTCTCAGGATTTTATAATTAGGGGTTTTCTTATTGCATTCCAATTTTTGAAATTTGATAAGGCGAGAAGAAGTATCGAGACAGAGCTAAATAAGTTAGAGAAGATCGAATCATGATTCGAGGCCGTTGATTTTATGTTGTTGTTATTCTAATAGCCATCTTAATAACGAATGTAATTAACCTCAATTTCAACCCACAACAGGTAGTTATCTTTCTTATCTTATCTTTTTTGTTTGGTTAGGGTTTTAGGTTTATTGGTTAATACATGTTGTCTAATCCTTTTCAAAAGATTGACATTAACAACATCTACCATAGGGTTCCTTTTCTTAAGAAACTGTATAAGAAACAATTTTTTTTTTTAATGCTCGATTAATCAGAGGCTTTAAGACCCCACGTTTTTTTTGCAGTCTTTAGAGATCAATCACTTGATGAAGATAAAGATTATCTTATGGGGACAAATTATACACTATCAAGGGTAAATAATTCAATACTTCTAAATATTTTGTCTCGAATTTATTTTTTTAGTTTATCTGTAAGTTATGAAGTATGGGTTTTATCTTGGATTAATTTTTTTTTGGTTATAAAGAAAAAACGTGTTTCTTATTCATCAATAATGGATTATGTTATACCATAAAAGTCTCTATGTGATTCTGGGTATCCTATTAAGTTTTTCAACTCTTTTTTTCAAGGTAAGCAAGCCAATTTTTTGCTTAATTTGATTCCGCGGTGGCTACTCTGGATTTACTTGAGTGCTCACATAAAGTTGAATGTTATCAGACATATTTTTAGATAGACGACTGTGAATCGAATCTGCTAAGTACAAATCAACCTACTATAAACTTTGTTTTCCCATATAATGCTTTTTCTACTGAATCTAAGTACGAATCAATTTGATATAAACTTCGTTTTCCCATATAATGCTTTTTCTAATGAGGTAATTAGAGCTGAAGCTATCAAACCTATTCTCCTTGATTAGGTTTCGAGCTGCCTCTTTCCTCTCCCTATTCCCCATCTATGTGTTTCAATTTCACCGTAGTCTGGTTAACTTTGTTTGTTTATTCCAGAGATCAACGTTGATTCACGGAGTAATCTTTATCTCCCTCACCTGAGGAAGCTTCTGTTAAAAGAGAAACAAGTCGTGTTGTGGCCTTGGAGCTTGATACTACAGTTTCCAGTTATAAATATGAAACACATATGTCGATTCCTATAAGGTGCCCTAACGCTACAACAGTTTCTTTCCAGATATAACGTACGATTATGAGCTTCGGTTAGCATCTACAATCCTACATTAACTTTGAATTTGAAACTACCTAGCAGGTGCGAGGAATTAATAAGAAACTCTTCTAATTGTTATGATTCAAACCTGGATTTATAACATAATTTTGGTTTTAGTTATTGATTTGTTTAATTTAATTCTGCAGGTGCAATATAAAAGGTACAGATTAACAACCTAACAAGTCACGGTAAAAACGTATGCATTCTCTTTCATTCTTTTCTGTTTTGATTTATGCTCCTGATCTTGCCCCATGTCTATTGGTCAAGTTCCAAAGCTGAGATGATGTTGTTCGTTAATTATAGAAGTTTGCATCTTTAGGTTGCAGTCTCAAATCTGATTACAGAGTTAAGTTCCTACGGTAAATTTGATAAAATACTCAATTAAAATCGAATAACATTACATGTTTATGGATTACAAATCTCATCTTTGATCTTTCAATTAGGTGAAAAGGGAATCGTTGAATAAGGCCTATTTGACTTTCTCAAAGCATGCACAAGTTTCAAACTTCGAGCCATGGTGTGGAAAAATAGAGTAGGTGAACAATTCGTTCATAATTAGAACTGGGAAACCTCTCAGGATTTCTTACTTATGCTTTTAGTTCTATGAGAATTCAAGCACTAGAAATTATTCTTCTTGATTTGTCATGTTGCTTTGTAATTGTATAATTGATTTTCGGTTGATGATCATCTCTCTCGAAAATCTGGCTCTCGAGTTTGGCCATGCAGGATACAGAATACAATACCTCTCAGTCATCAGGACATTCTTAGTTCATACAACATTAATAACATGTAAACTACAGTGAAATTGATTCGATACTTTGAAACTCACTTGCAGGGGTTGCTATAAACCAAAAAGCAATCTCTCATTTTCTCTCGGGTTTCACTTTTACTAATAGCTTACAAGCGACCACAACTGTCACCAGAGATGTTTCTGGTAGGTAGTGATTTGACCAAGTGTCGCTGATAATTAAGTTCATGTTGTTCTTGATCTTAGGATAATGTAGAGATGCAACAAACGATACATGATACGTGTAATCCACACTTTTTGTTCTGTATTCTGCATGCAGTTCGAGAAAGCTAAATTTTCAAAATAAATCTTTTTTGTATGTCATTTTATAACAAATATTTTGTTGTAGGTAACTAAATTGTCTACATGTCAATATTTTATCCTTTCACTTACAATATTGAATTTTCCTTTGTACGACTTGGTAGCGATAATTGGAAGCTAACAATTGTTTTCAAAAGAGAAGATGTTGAAATAATTAGCTATAAATGAAGAGTATTTGTAATTGAAAATGTAGCTTAGTACTCTGTTTAGATTTGAGTAACGTTAGTGCTCCGTTTAGATTATGATAACATACTTTATTTTTTTTCTTAAGGTAGTTCTCTTTTGGATTTACTGGATTTTCTTTGACAGACACACCAGCTGTTATTGCAATTGCAAATCCAACATCTGATTATAAGGTGATGGATAAGAAGGTTTTTGAATGTAGGTTTGTTGCATATGTTGCTGATAGTCTATTTTTCATAACAGGTCATTGTCTTTATGATTAAGGTTTTTTTCATAACAGGTCATTGTCTTTATGATTATTATGTTCATAGTTATTGCATTCTACTTAACTATGAACATCTTGGCAGATGCCTTTTAGTGTAGGTGGATGCTATGAACATCTTGGTAGATGCCTTTCTGTGTAGGTGGATAATTTTAATTTTTAGCATCTTCGATTGTTTTCCTCTTCTCATCTCTGAAATCACTTCCAAATACAATTTTTTATAATTTCTGTTTGATTTCTGAATCTTATTAGTTTCAAATGGTTCGATTATTATTATTTTTAGCAGTATTTCTCGCTTTTGAATTTCGTATATGATATCTAGGGCTTTTGATTCGTTGTTTTAGGGATTTTGAATTTCGCTTATGAAGTTTTTGTGTTTATGGGTTCTAATAAGATTATATTGCAATTTAGGATATTGGGTTTAATAAAAGTTAGTGTTTTCTTCAAATTGGGCGTTTTCTCGGTTTAGCAAATTCTAGGGCTTTTTACCTTACCTTTTCATCCATACATGTAGCTGGAGATGATGTTCCTCCTCCTCCACCATTTGCAACTGTAATTTTAACTGCAACATCCGCCCCACTTCTATTTGATTCCTTCCTAAGTAACTCAGTTACATATTTTTTTGCTACCAGGAATTAGATGGTTATAAATTTCTGCTTCTTAGATTTTTTTTTTTTTCAATTTAAAGTTGAATCTGAATGTGGATATAAGCTTCTTTGTTTGTAATATTAAGAAGTGGAAATCCAATGATGCAAGTGACTTCAATTGAGGTATTCGGTGAACCTATTTATCATCTACAATTCTTATATGTTTGCATTCATAAGCTTCTCATTTTAACTTATTAGCTTTATCAATTTGATAGGTATCAGAAGCCTTTGGGAACAGAAACTAAAGTTCAATTATTGTTCCTACCGAAAGTGCATGTGATGAAGGGTGGGGTAAGGTAACCTACAAGGTTTTTACGGTACCCGGTAAGTTCAACTAAGTTCTTACCAATGTTGTTATATGCATTCTCCATTCATGTAAATACTATATCAATATGGTGTATATAAAATGTATTCATTTGGCTTTTACTGGAGATATGTTATGAGTTCCGAAAAGGAAAAGATAACACTTGAATAAACTGAACTTTGTTAGTTTTTGTCTATTTGATCTTTGTTGCCCTTGCATACAAGTACAGTTAGACATATAGTATATATACTAACTGAATTCATTTATAAAATTTGAACATGCATAATCCAGTTTTAATTAATACAACATCTGTGAATTATATGTATTCTAGAGATCCTGTATAATACAGTGTTATGCTTCCCTCTATGAAAGTTAGGTAGTGTAGCTCGATAAATGTCTCGATCTTCCAGTTTGGTAAGAATCTTGTTTTCGAATATGTATTAGAGTCATTTAATGGATTATGAGCTTCCTCTGATTAATATGTTCCTGCATTACTTTTGTTGTTACTGCATGGATGGTTCTCTATTAAGCTTTTTATTGGTATGAATTTTCTAGGTTTTTACTTTTGTTGTTCTTTTTGTAATATCTAGCATGGTTGATGGAAGGTAGGAACAATATTCTATTCAAAAGAATGATGGAATTAATCATGCTTGCAAAATAAGGCATAACTTGGTTGTTAATATCTGTTGAGATCACATCATGTCGTTGAAAAATTGAATTTCATATAGCTTAATCAATTGAAAAAAAAGAGGCATTTCCATCTGGTGGTGTTATTGGCCCAATGTATGATTTTAACCGACTCATTTGTTGTTTGCTTGCTATTTGGCTCACTTTTCCCGACTGGAAAAAACGTGACAATAACCTTGCTAACTATTTTCATCATTAATCTATAATGAAAAAAATACGATGGAGAATTAAGTTGAGTTGCTTCTTATTAGCTTCTGCCTTAACAGATCCTATAAAACTGGAAGTAGGGCAAGTAATTTCATTCCTTAAACAGTACGAACAGTTAATTGGTATCGGTTAAGATGAGCAAGTAATTCTATTCCTTAAGCTGCTCAATGTATTGAGGTAATGATACTTAGTCCAAGAACACTTGGTATCGTTTGGATTTCAAAGTTAATCCCAAGTAGGGTGAGGGATACACTTAAAAGGGTTTGTACGGTAGAGTTACTTTGCATTTTAATTTATAAACTACGTTTAGTCTTTTTGTTTTCTGCCCAATGGGCAATGGTACACAATTTATACATAATATGAGATTTAATTTAAACTTTAAGAAGATGATTATGAGTCTAAAAGTGATTTGCACTGCAGTGAATTAACACTGAGGGTTTCAGAGAAATTTCAAAGGAAATGGGACAAACTACGCATGTGGTGTCCCTAATTCTGTAGTCAAGTTCTTTTAACACCTTGACTTTTAATTATATTCCTCTCTAACCAAGACTTTGTATGGAACTCTGTTTTCGTTATTAATATTTCCATCTATTTTCTAACCATTCCTCATATTGTGACATGAAATTTTATGGATTTATTTATTGTCAACAACCTGGCAATGTCATGAAAATCCTTGCAAGTGTATCTTCATATTAGCATGTGTAAGTATAGATTTATTCTTATAAAGTTTTATTTTTACCATAATCTAAGATATCAAAATAATTTAGAAAGTTGTAAAAAAAATTCTGAGCAGACATTTTTTTTTACTGCGATGAATTTCTATTTGTTGCAGGTGTTTGAGAGTTTTGGTTCCATCATTTAACTGTCCCTTCAACGTTGTAGCCGAATGAATAATAACAAAAGGATCAGCTAATTTGGAGGTCATGATCCTTAACCTTACACCGACATGCGAAAAAAAAAAAGAAGCTCTGCAGCCATACTTTACCCCTGTTTTTCAGGTTTATACCTTTGATCCACCTACTGTATATAGTCTTAACTGGACAATAATCATTTTTTATTGCACACCCTTTATTAAAGTGAGGCTATCGTTACCTATGTGTTCGCTGATGACTTTTAACTTCTCACGAGAAGTAAAGGTATAGATGACTATATGCAAAATACACAAATTTCAAAAGTCTTAACTTATAAGAAATTCATAAATATTTTATTTCAGTCTCATGCCAGTATACTCAATAGTCAGTATCATGATGTATGGTTTAGTGTTACTGTTATAAACTATCTCCTTTAGTAACGGCACTGGAAAGTTTTACGTTTTCTGTCTTTTAGTAAAGCGTTAGGTATGATTCGGGGGGTGCTCTATTATCTGTGAGGGTACATATCCTTTTTAGGATCTTCACTACTCCATAAGGACATGTCCCCTGCATAATCTTTGTAGAGTCACTCTCACTATTTGTCTCTTCCCGTTCACTTATATGATGGAGTTTTATCATTCAATGGTCAGAAAGATTCAAGTAACCGCCTCTCTAAACAGGTTTTTCCTTAACACTTTTACATGTATATTCTCTCAAGAATCTCAACATAGATTTTTTTAATTTTTGCTTGATTCTTAAAAGTTTTTTCTCTTACACAGATTGATTTTACTGTTTATATTAATTTAAAAGAATATATAATCTGTAGCGGAATTGCTAAAATATTGGTGGGCGTTTATGAACAAGTCAATTAGAAGCGAAAATGGCTTTGATAGTAGTAGCTTCTCAAGGTGAAGAACTATTTGTTTATTTTACCTGTCTCTATGGGTAAATTCCTTTCTGCTACAACATGCAATTAGAATTGCTATCTTACATATTTTTTTCTAAGGATCGGGTTTTTGTAATTGTCGAGCATGTGTTCATATTTCAGATCTTTTACTGGCGTGATTTCTTTATTTGTCTATTTGACAACATGGATCAACCACAAGCTTTTATAGCTACATTTAGTCACTTCTTTGTTATTTCGTAGGGATTCCGAGCCATAGTGTTCCAATTGACAAGTAGATTAATTAATACAAGTCTTTATGTTCGTCAACTGAAATGAGATGTTCTTAGGCATTTGAAAATTAAGTTTATTTAATTGCATTGCACAATAGTCCAGTAAACCTGTAGAAGATGAGCGTGCAAGTTTACATGTCTCATCTCTCTGAGCTAAAGTATGATTCTGTGGTTTGGGTATAGACATGTTCTTATTATGTTATTGATATCCATATCTAACGTAATATTGATTACTGTTTGACTTGCCAGGTATTCTGATCACCACGCAAGAGAAGAGAGAACAACAGTGTAAGGAGAAAGAGGGAGGTCAAGGAGAACGAAGATCTGAGAACCAAGTGATTTATTGCTCCTAACCCATAGGATTTTCTCTGATCAGATGTCTGGGGTTCACTTAAAAGAAAAATAATGACGTTGGTTACATGCACTTTATGCTATCCACACATCTAGATTTTTTGACCAATTGGCAAGAATTGAACAGATTTAAATCAAGTCCTACCTCTCTTTCTCACACTTTCACTTTCTATAAAAATCAAACCATTCATGTCCACGAAATTATCGATTTAACCAAGAAAGATATATGATGTACAATATATTTGTGTTATGTTTTTGTATCTTCTGTTATAGTATTTCCAGCTTCCATTATTTAGTCTATCAGGGGAACCAGCAGTTACAACACCATCCACAGTTGATATTTCATCCTACCATACTCAGGCTGCTCTGTAGCAGGTGTGTTGGACGAGTAGATTAATTAATCTGGAGAAGTAGTATATGGTGAAAGCTACAATAGTCGAGCAAGGGTCTCTTTGCCAAATGTATGAAGAGCAACGGGTTTAGTACTACGGTTTTTTAATTTAATATTTGAATTAAATTGTGGGTATTAATCCTGAAATATTCTGTTTTCGGCTGTATCAGAAACAACAGATTTCCCAATAAGCACGATGAAATGTGATGTTTGAAAGAAGTATATGTCATGCACTGATTTATAGTGTCAAAACTTGATTCTTCTGTTATTATTGTTTTGCAATGTGAATTTTGCATTCTATGTCCTTGACAAAATTTTCATGCGTCTAATGCAGATTCTCAAACATAAACGGATACTCACATGTTATTCTTTGATTCCCAAACCTAAACGGATACTCACATGCTATTCTTTGATTCCCAAACCTAAACAGATACTCACATGCTATTCAAAGAATACGTCTGATGGTATTGTCTCGGACTATCCGGTAAGAATTTGAATAACTATTTTTGTGGAATCTGTAGTCTTCACAGACCCACCCATGGATCTAAGAATAGTTGTTTTATTGTAGATAAATATACTGATGAATCTCACCATAACACTAGCATGGATCCTGCAGATTTAACTTTGGGTTCCTACACTAGAATGTAACTTCACATTTAAACTATTTCTTGTCTTGGTACTTTCTTATATTTGTCCATGTATGTTTGGCATTAACTGTATGTATGCCACCGAAGATTTTGCATCAGATGATTCAGATTAATTGAGCGGAATTTTGGAAGATGAGGAAGAATTCTTGGATGCAAACTGGATAACAGAGCTCTAAAGGGTAAGGGTCCAAAATGCTTTTCAATACATGGGAAACTTCGTCATAGGACTGGAGTGTTTGATAAGAAAATATTCAAATATATTTTAGAAATTAATACATGATTGGATAATTGATTATGGTGATTTTCAATTCTTAGCTAAAATTCTACACACTTTTACAATATTAATGAGCCTTTTCTTATCCAAACGTAAAACTAAACATGGAAATGTGAGAGTTTAAGCTTGGTTTCATATAATCAAATTTGTTATTCAGATAAATTTTGAGATACCTTAATTTTTAATTATTCTTGAATTGAATTTTTATTTGAATGTAATATTTACTTGATAATCACTAGATTCAATTCTCAAAATTAATAAATGACTGAAAATTTTGAATAAAAAAAATGGTAACATGTAAAAATAAAAGGTTGAGCCGGGTTCCATATAAGCATTTTAAGGATACCTTAATTTTTCACTATTTGTGATTTGAATTTTTATTTGAATCTAAATAGTGTACTTGCTTTCACTAGATTCAATTTTATCATTTTGTTTCAAGGAAGAGAGAACCAGATGATATTGTTGATCATGTTTCTCATGATGTCGTTGATCGATGGGGGTGGATGAAAGTGGTGACATAGATTATGTTTTTGGTGACTTTGTGAATGTGTGTAGTTACCGATTTAGTAGGAATATGACAACTGAAATTGGGGATGAACATCTGATATTATTGTGTTAGTTATTAAACGATTGTATGGATTTTTATGATCATGTAATCCAAACATGTACATTGTTTTACATTGTTATCGCTATTAGTAGATACACGAATGAATTCTAGAAGTTTCATTAAACATTAGAAATTGATACATTTGTTCAAGAGAATTTATCAACGTGGAACTGGTCGGAAAATTTGTAAGCAATCAAATTGGTTACATATACTTAATTAAATGATTAGAAAAACGAGTAATAACATATTAGAATCTTATCTGCTAAAAAATAATATTTACCAAATTGATGCTTTAGTGTTGTTGTAACTCTTACGCTCTATTACATGTCTTTTGTTAAGTAAAAGACTAACATACTGTACTTTCAAAGTAAATTACTATCAATTTAATCTTTCATGGAGTTAACCAATTTGAGCACTTATGTTCTGTATCATTCTCTAAATATATTGAAATATGTTTGGTAGAGAAAAAAGACATCTCATTTAATGTTCTCTCATCGTTATCATCATTACATTCTCATTTGGCTTCTTCTTGAATTCATTGACTCATACCTCCAGATTTATCAATACTCTAGGCATTGGTAGTTGCCAATGCAAGTGCACCTATTGCAAGGTATAATGGTTTTTTAGGTAACAAAAAAAAAAAAATTTATCGGCACATGTCTTGGTTAATTGGAAACGGACCATTAACCTCGAAACTCGCTTACAAACATTCCAGCAATGGTAACAATTATTGGAGTATTGATGAAATTAAATCAAGTGATTGATTTTCTTTTTTGCTGGAAATGAATGCCTAAATGCAGACTGATTCGATTAGTACTAATATTATTAGGTGTTTACTAATGTTATACAATTATCAGTACCCTGGAATGAGAAATAAATAAATTATGTAAACTGATGCTAACATGAGAGGTTGAGCCGGGGCCGTAAGGCCCCGGTGATACCTAGTACTTATTATAGAAACTGTTCTACTCAAATGTCGTTTCATTAGTTGATTAAAGTCCTGGCACAAAAACATCTTGACTTTAGTCAAAGACATACGGTTTAGAGCATCCACAATCGAAGACTATAACCAAAATTTTGGTTGAAAAACAAGACGCAGTGGAAGGAGTAAAGATTAAAAACTAGACCAAAGACCAAAAACCAAACCATATTTGGTCTTTAGTTTGGTTTTGGTCGAGCGTAATTTAAAACTACGCCCGGCGTGAGATGAAAATATTAGTTGCGTTTGGAGTGGGGCGCAACTTGAAGTTACGTTTGAATGGGGCGTAACTTGAGAATACGTTTGAATTGAACTGGGGCGTAACTTTAAATTGCGCCTGGAGTGGGGCGTAGCTTTAAATTGTGCCTGAAGTGGGGCGTAACTTTAAGTTTTGCCTGACTAAAATTGAGGCGTAACTTTAAATTGCATCTGGAGTGGGGAGTAACTTTAAAATGCGCTTGAAGTGGGGCGTAACTTTAAATTATGCCTGACTAAATTTTATTCTATTAACCATAGCGTAATACCACGGACTAAACCCAAATTTTTGATTTTTTTTTGGTCTTTGGGTATGGTCGCACCACTGCAGTTGCTCTTAGTATGGTCTATGTCAACAAAAGTCCTCACACAACGACGTTTTGACTTTAGTCAATGACACTTTTCACTTATAATAATATCGCGATATTTATTTTGTGTCGTTTCATTATGTGTCAGATACGCCATTTTCCACTAGTATGCATTTTACTTGTTTGTCCATTCCACTATAAATATATAATCGACAAATCTGCTTCTTTGCCCATCCCATTGGAGTTGCTTTTAGAATATTAAAAAGGGACCCATCTCCATGATGTCCATGATAAAAACGCACATATACATACAAATACTTACATAGAGGACCTGATTTATGTGACCTAGCTAACACAACCAACCTTCTGCTAAAACATTAGAAAGCTCGAAAGATTTCGCAATCAATTAGATTTGGATTGAGTTCACGTGGTCCATCATCAGAAATTTATAAACAATTAGGTTTACATCAATGGACTACTGCTAGAGCATATTCTCCAGGACTGACCGTACCTTTATAATCTACTTCTCCTTTGATGGAAGCTGAAGGTAAATCCGGCATTGATCATCTCTGGGACCCTGTCGGGCTAAAAGGGAACACCATTATGTTGGAAGAACTATTCGACTCGGATACATGGAAAGGAGTGTTGTTCTTTGCGAGGTCTCGATCATTTACATGAACCAAATTTTCGTGGAATTTGATGATCTTAATAAACTGTCCTTAGCAAAAGATCGACTCATCTTTGAGTATGATTTATCATTTCACAATATCATTAGTTGTATCTGAACTAGGCTTGATGGTAAGGATGTTCTCTATTGGACTCTCACTAAGAATAGAGACTTTCAACGAAATCTATATATGAGGCCCTTGAAGGAACAATAAAGAGGTCTCAACATTTGGTAGAATCTGAAAAATCAAAGTTATCCCTAAGATCAAACTCTTCCTTTGGAAATGTCTATTTGATTGTCTTCCGGCTAAAAAAGTGTTGTCCTACCACACAAGTTTAGATACATACGACTGTCCATTGTGTGACTCTACTAGAGAGACAGATTACCAACTTCTTATGGATTTCCCTTTTTCTAGAGCCATTTGGTTTGATGTAAGTCTAACCACAAGAGTTAGTAATGATATGGATATACATAGTTGGGGTCCTTTCCTGGTTTGCTAACCCACCAGAATGGGATGATAATTTGACCGATTGGGAAGCAGTGTGTGGCATAGTGGCATGAAACATCTAGAAAGAAACATGAGATGTAGTTTTTAAAGAGCACAAGACAACACCAATGTGATTGATTAGGTTGATAGAAAATGAGATTTTGGTACATATCGTAAATTTTACAGTCGAGCAAAACATAGATAATAAGCCAACAAAGGGGAAAGATAATGAGGAATGGATTCCTCCACCAATAGGGATAAGGAAAATCAATTTTGATACATCGTACAATGAAGCTGGATTGGTGGTGGGATTGTATTTTATAGATAGAGATCACACATGCTCTAGTGTAGCACATATAAGGAGATAGCAAACTAGTTGCTGAGGTTGTGAAGATAGTTTAAGTTCCGTCAGAAACTTAATAAAATCTGATTCAAGGATCAAGATTCTAGGGTTGTAAAATTCATAATTAAATTGATAATAAGATGTGTCTCAACAAGAAGGCATATCCTTTAAATGGGTTCACAAGAAATGACTAAATGGAAAAGAAAAGGAAAACTAAAAAAACTAAGAAAGAAAATACTTGCAAGGCAAGTAAACTAAACAGGCGGATGGGATCAATTGTTATAGTTGATATGTACGCAAAGGATCAACAATTATAGTTGATACAGTAGCAAGGAATCAACAATCATTGTTGATACAGAGAAAGATGTACTACATCAATCCCCCCTTCTTGAAAGAAACTCTCCCTCGAGTTATATTAAATAGAAATAACTTCATTCTCTCCATGAAATGTAAAAATTTCCTGCACATTGAAGATATTAGAGATGTTCCAATTAGATGGAAGATCAATAACATATGCATTATCACTGATTTTCTTCAAAATCTTGAATGGTCCATATTTCTTCATCTTGGTCTTATTATAAGTACATGTAGGAAATCATTTTTTTATGAGATGAATCATAACCAAGTCCCCTTCACTAAAAGTATTAAACCTTATATGTTGATTTGCATCTTCCTTGTATTTGTTGTTAGAATCTGTAAGCTTTTCTTTTACTTCCTTATGAATAAGTAAAGCTTTCTCAAGTAAGTTGCCAGCTTTAGCATTTGATTTTCACAGCTTTGGAAGTACTACTGTTGATGGTGGTTTTTAGTTCAAGGGCTAAAATTGTAAAACCTTGTATTTTAATACGTTGTCATCCTTTAGAGGAACAAAAACCATTTGAAAGGGATGAGTACCTAAACCATTTCGCTCACATATGTATTGAGCAATTCAACATATTTATGAAATTTATCCAGAATGGTGTGTGAAACAACAATCCCAAATTAACTGTAAATTTTAACCTACTACATTATTCACTAATGCATGACCTGCCTGGTATTTTCCTATACTATGTTCCCAGCCGAACTATCAATATTGGGATGACATGATGATTAATGTTCACTCATAGCGGAGTAGCATGAATCTCCTGAAGTGTCAGTTTTGAGACCCGCATGAAAATACTCAATAGGCTACACCACTCTCTATAAAGAGATCAGCGTGTTTACGCACTTTTAATTAAAAATTAGCACGATCGAACGCGTTTTAATTCCTTAAGGAAAACCTATATTGTCCATATCAGTATTAAAAAACGATCACGGCCACACAATTTGGCCACGCGATCTAACAAACCTAGCCTACTCCTAGCGGAACTAGGCGATCATCATGATGACCACCGGCGGGCCCACCAATACCCCGACCGATCGAATTCCATCTAGCATACTCGCGACGCCATCTAACGCTAACCCTAACATGGGTGATCGCGATGTTGAAAAAGAGAGCTGAAATGAGCTAAGACCGGCCAAAACGGTCTCAGAAATATCATGACCGTCCAACTTAGATAGCTTAGTTGGACGGCTTAGATCTTCCTTCAAAAGATTAAAGAAGTGCTAACGTGTTCACCATCGACCCAAATACACCCTCGGTTGATCGAATTTCTCATAGTAAGACCAAAGTGCATCAAATCACTGGCCCAAAGTAGGGTGAACGCACCATTTTGAAACCCTAAGTTGCTTTGCGGTAACACACTAATGTCGCAATTCGATCACAACCATTCATCTTCGCCGGCCAAATCGAGCGGCTTAGATCCAATTCCAGGCGACACCAAAGATGTCAGCATGCTCACCAGTGACCCACCTTTGCACGTGGCCAATCATACTGCTCAAACTAGCGCCCAACGCGTTAAATTGATTATCCAAACTAGGGTTGGTCGCACGATGCCCAAACCCCAAATCAATGACTCACAAAGCCATCTTGTTCGTATAAATTCGCTAGCTTGGTAGGACGGCTTAGATCGGATGATAGATGATCGATGAGATGCTGCTATGATCACCGAACACCGCCTCCTGCAAGGAGCTATCGGCCGAGCTACAACTCTCCTGTGTGATCCCAAACGATCTCCCAAAGATAGTCCTTCGCGTTGCTTAAACAACAGTCATTAACTGCTGCAAATCGTCTCGGCCACTCAACTTGGCTAGCCGATTTGAGCGATCCAGATCTAATTTAGATCAACCGGTAGGATTTTAGAATGGCTACTGAAAAAGCGGGGGTCTAACAACCAAACCCAATATTTCGATTAGCAATCTGTATGGACTAACTCTAATATAATTTTAAGAGAATCAACTAGACATGCAGACTCAATCTTAATAAAAAGTATATCAAGGAGTTAATATCTATATCTCTCGATTTGATCTATACTCAAGCAAATAGAAATTTGCGAGTCTTTATCAAATATAAGAAAGACATAAACTTGGATGGTATCAAAAACCAATATCCAAGGATCGATCAATTTCCAATCAACAACCAAAGGTTGGATTTCACAATTGATCGATACAACGCACAACCTGTGATATTTCAATTATATAACAAAAATATAATGTGGAATAGAAATAACATAGACACTAGAAATTTTGTTAACGAGGAAACTGCAATTGCATAAAAAACCCCGAACCTAGTCCATATTGAACACCACACTGTATTAAGACGTTACAGATACTAGCCTACTACAAACTAACTTCGGCGTGGACTGTAGTTGAACCCTAATCAATATCACACTGATTTAAGGTACAGTTGCGCTCCTTACATCTCTGATCCCAACATCATACTACATACTTGATTCCTTTAGCTGATCTCACCCACAACCAAGAGTTGCTACAACCCAAAGTCGAAGACTTGATTAAAAAAATTTGTATCACACAGAAAAGTCTACGATAATAGATAAATCTGTCTCCCACAGATAAACCTACGAGTTTTGTTTCATCTTTTGATAAAATCAAGGTGAACAAGAACTAATCAATAACCCGGATTTATATTCCCGAAGAACAGCCTAGAATTATTGATCACCTCACAATAATCTAAATCGTATGGTAGCGAAACTAGATATTTCGGAATCACAAACGATGAGACGAAGATGTTTGCGATTTATTTTTATCTTGCCCTATCAGATATATAATCTCAAGCCAATTATTCAATTGAACTCATACGATAGAAAATGGCAAGATCAGATCACTCAACTATATGAAAAGTAATTTCGTCTGGCTTCACAATCCCAATGAAGTCTTCAAGTCATTAATCGACAGGGTCTCGAGAAGAAACCTACGATTAAAGGAGAATCGATTCTAGCAAAATACCTAGTATCACACAGGAGGTGTGGGGATTAGTTTTTCCAGTTGATAGATGTCTCCCTTATATAGTTTTCAAATCAGGGTTTGCAATCCAAGTTATCTTGGTAACAAAGCATTCAATATTCACTGTTAGATGAAAAACCTTATTTATCCATGCTAATATCTTTCAACCGTTAAATCGAAACTTAGCTTGTCACACACACAAATGAAATGTATTTCATTTAGGTTTGAGTAACCGTACCTAAACGTGTACATTTGGTTGGTTCACAAATGGTTGACCAATGGTTATCCATATGAGTACTTTCATAGCAACCGTATTCATCTTCTCATAACTAGTTCAAATGACTCATAAGAACTAGTTCAAGAGTTGTTCAATTGCAAGGAAATATTATGCTACACAAGACAAAATTGAAGCAAAATCGGTTTGATTCACTTGAATCAATTCATGAACAATATTTCCACGGTTTACAAAGATTGCATTCCTTATTGATTTATTGTTTAAGTTCATGAACAACCGATTTGAGAAATATAACCAGCTTGGGTATGCATAGGGGGATGCGTACCTTAGCTACCGGAATTAGGTTTGAAAACCCAGCTGAAATTCTCGGATGAAAACTTCTGTGGGTACGCGTACCTAAGGTGACTGGTTTGTACGTTCGTAAACTCCAAACTCATCAGAAATTCACGGACGTGAACTTCCGCCAGTACGCGTACCCAACTTGTCTCCTTCACCAATACCGCATGCAAACATATGCACGCACTTGGTTTCCGGTACATGGACTTATGCACTAATGTGCGGACACACTATATATACCATAGTTGGTTACGTAATCTCAACTCTACATTTCAATCATTGAAACATTCTTCTATAATGTTAATAGTCGTTAGACATAAAGAATCGATCGACTACCGTCATCAAAGCTATTTTCAAGATTGAAACGTCATCATGACTTTCGTCATGGGTAAAGATGAAACGTGGTTAAAGCGAAAGCTTACCAACATATATTTCGTGAAAAAGATAGGCGAGTAAACTCGACTCGAAATAACAAATGTGTATGTATGAAAACCATCATACTTATATGATTGTTGTCTCAAGAGTAGGAGGTAGATAGACTTTTGAGTACTAGATAAGTTCAAGTATCCACATACCTTTTTGGTCAGATGAAGTTCCACCCGTTTCTTGAGTAGTTCTTCGTCTTCATAAGATAATCACCACGGAGTCTGGAGCTCAACTATACTTAACTATCCTAGACCGAGACTTAGTCATAAGTAAACTAAAAATCAAGACGTATAGTTTTGATCACTAATATTGACAAACATGCTTGAGATAGCAACGCATGCGAGTGGTCGGTTGTCAGCCAACACAAATATAATTTCACTTTCTTACTTCCTAAAATAAAGTAGTATGCGATAAGAAAGAGTTCGTATCCATAGAGAGGCCTTTGTTGTTATAAAAAAATTCAGTTTCCTAGTAACCAAAGGGGGGATGTTGTTTTATCAAAGCAATAAAAATAAATTGAAAGCAATAAAGTATGAAAATAATCAATATGGAGAAAGTATTGGTCACGGGATAGTTTCATTCACAAATACATATTTTCATCAATGACTAGAATTGATATTTAATCTCTCATTTACTAAAAGTCCTAGGATACCTTGATCGCAAGAGTATCCCGCTAATTCCCAGATTTCATCACAACCACATTAAAAGATGCATATGTGAATTCTTCCTAGAAAGCAACCTAAAGTGTAAAAGCAAATTAGATTTAACTCCCTAGAAGCAATAAGCTATATGGAATAAGACTAATCAAGGCAATCGAAATGTGTAAAAGCACTAAATCAATTTAACCCAAGTTATGATTCATATGTGACTAGTAGGATATATCTCTACAAGCACTACCCACATTTATGCTACTTAGAATCAGGGATTAACAACGTTTTCGTATTGAAAACCCTAATATATCTCTAGAAATGAATGCATATCGGATTGATTCCGGACTCAACCAAATAAACAATCAAATCATATATCAATATCAAAAATGAAACATAAACAATAAACTTGAGACAAAGCTAATGCATTGAATCAGATTTTATTTGTGAAATCCACTTATTATCCCATAACCAATATTAAGAATTTATCTACTCATGGTTTTTGAACTCAACATAATTATTGTTAAAAATAAAATGAAGAACATAAAAATAAATGGAAGCAAACCCTAGTCGCTGCTCTCCTCCAAAAACCCAGTAGAAAAATATATGAGAAGATGTCCTCCAAAAAGAATAAAAACTTATTCTTTTTATAGCCTTCAACTTTCCAAAATTAGGTCTTCAAAGCCCACGGTCCAATACTAGAAGTCCACCAAAGCACATGTGTGAAATACCCATGAGAAAATATGACCCAAAAGAGCTCGCCGGAAAACTGTGTTTCTTACCGGAATATGGCCGGAAAGTTTCCGACGGTCACCTGAGTCAACTAGTCAACAGTCAACCGATCCAACTCGGGTCAACCACCGAGTCATACCGAGTCAGCGGTCTGGCTCAGTTGGATCGGTCAGGCCAGGTCATTGCACAGGCCATAACCCTTGTACTTCACTTAGCAAATCCAGCCATGATGGTTGTGCAATGCCACCATTTCTGCTCAGCATTCCCTGGAACCAACTCCAACTGCCACAGCAACTGAACTGCATAACCATCTTGAATTCATCACTTCTGCCACCTAAATTGCAGCTGCATCATAACCCAAGCTATATGTTCTGCCATTCCCTCTCAACTCAGTTCATAACTTCACAACATCTTAACAACAGCATCAAATGCCACTGCAAAACAACATCAGAATCACAATCTTCTATGTCCTTTAACTTAAAACACCAGCAGCATCACTAGTGCTTCAAACCCAATTCTTAATCTTCCAATAACAAACCATAGCTTCTTGAACCCCTTAAATTCAGCCTTGGACTCATAGGAACCAAGCAAAGGGATGGTGCAGTTAAGAAGATGTACTGTTACATTGTTTACTGCCAAAAACTCGACCCATTCTCGCTTCAGTTCAAACCAACAGTGCCCTGTCCACATCTCCTCCAAATTGAAACCAATTGAACCCCAATTCTCTCCATGTTGTCCAACTGCACATTCATACCTAGAATTCATCTATTGCATCACTTCAGAACTCCACCAGCTCATCTTCTCTTGTTCATTGTAGCTCAACCTGCTATAGATTCATGCCCTCACTGCCCTTTTCAGTTCTTAACCTGCAGTCTTATTGCAGCATCAGTTCCAGGTGCTCATTCGCTTACCATTCCCTTGAGTCTTGCGCTGCCACTGCACCGGCAAGCCTCATTGTCACAGCACCAAAGCAACAAATCATCTCCCCATTTCACAACAACCACACAATGACCACCAGTTTGATCCTCAAATGCAGCTGCTATCATTCCTAGTGTAACATTGCTTACAGATCCATAGCTGCATCACCACCATCAACTCCTCACCACAGTTCAACCATTCAAACCCCAACTTCTACTCCATGTCACTCAAAACCACCACATGAAACTACACATCTTCAGTAGTACCACCTGTAACAACTCCTCTCTGAACTGTATTTCAGGCACAAAACAGACCAACCAACATCACCAGAAGCCTCCCATCCTTGCATTGCAGCACATAGTGACTAATTATTCCTGCAACTCAGCCCTGCAACTCAAGAGTCTCAATTTAATGCTGCCATTGCAACTTCAAACCTTTAATCACCACAATGAATTCACCAGAACCACAACTCCCTGTACAACAACCCAGCCATTTCAGTCATTCATTCTCTGCAGCTGCACCTCAGTTCCTCAAGCCAACATTAGCAACCAAGTTTATCTTGTTGCTCAACCATTCCACCTGAACTCTCTGCTTCACCAGCACAGAACTACCATTCCATCACCATTGTCTCAGCTGCAGTTCTTGTAGTTGTTATCCAACACCAAATCTGGCACTACTACTTACAAATCAACCAGCAAAAACCCTAGCTTCTCAGATTCAACCACCAGTACTTGCAGTTTTTCTTGACTGCACTTTCTCAGCTTCATACCTTCTCACCATCCAACTACGGAATCAATAGAACAATTCCAAATTCTGGCAACCCCCAAGATCAATCTTACACTGTTCAAATCACTTTCTCCCTGAGACATCAGTGCAATCCATAGCAACTCAGATTTAGCTTCTTAATTTCAAACCCAAAACCCCATCTCAAATCTTACTCATCAATACCTCCTTTTCTATGAATTATTTGAGCAGTCCAAATCCCAATTCAAAACCCTTTTAATCCAGCTCTAATTTCTTGCCTTAAACCAACAACAGCACCTCCTAGCTGTTTTAGAATCAAATTCCACTCAAACCACATTTGTTTCTTATAGAAATGTAACCTCTCTTCATCACAGATTCCTCAAATAAACAGTAACAGCTTCAATCCCTCCTTCATCTTCTTAGGAAACCTTCACATCCACGGTTTTATCAATTCAAGTTCAATAGCAACATCCGTCTAAATTTCAGACAACACGAATCGTCGTTTCTAAATTTCTGCTCATCTCATTTTTAGTGAAGGAGAGAAACAAATAAACCTTCTCTAAATTCTAGGGTTGTTGTAGGAAAGTGGATATATCCACCCAGGTTAGGCAGATAAGGGGTAATTCAAATCATACATGGTTTGTCGGTTCTAAAGAACCGACAACCTATTTTGTTTTCTTGCTCAACTGTCAGTTATGGCAAACTAACGGTTTATTCTTCACCTCCTCCTTGCGCACCTCATCCCGATCCAAGTATAGCTCGCAAGTGAATTGACCTTTGTGCTCCTTTTCGCTCCAAAAGGACAATTTCTCCTTCTTTTGCTCCAAAGGACTCCATTGCACCTAATCAACTCAAATTCACACATAAGGTACATATTTCACAAAATAAATAGTAAAGAAAGCATAAATACTAGATACAAAATTAGGTGTTTTACAACACCTATTAGCGAGTTCGACCGAGCAATGCTCTAACAATCTCCCCCTTTGTCAATTTTAGTGACAAAACTATCAATACATATGGATTACAAAATAAATAAAACTTTGTAGCTTCTCGTCCACATGCTTGATCTCCTTGGTGATTCAACATTACTCGAAAACTTCATCTTTTCCAAGTACTCACATGATTCTATAGATGTTCAATTCAACATCATAGTTGTTGAAGCCCCGTATCCATAACAATGAGAAAAAAAAAGCTCTCGATCATTGTTATACAGTGTCATAGTATTATTACATAACATCAAAGTTCTTGTATCACAACTTCGACAACAATACTATGGCGATATGTATCACTCCCCCTTAGTCAATACTTTCGTCTCAACACGAAAACCACTCCCCCTTATATAATGATCTGAAAACCATATGTATTTGTAGTGTGAACTACATATTAATTCTCCCCCTTTTTGTCAATAAAATTGGCAAAGGTACGAAAACGGGATCCTAATGAAATTTTCACGGAGACGCTTCAAGACCAAAGAAAAGGACATATCAACTTGTTTAGATGCAATCATAAAGCCGAAGCTAAATGCATTCATCAAGGAGTTTATAAAGATACAAGATAACCCCTAAAAATTCCACAGCCGCACTCCCCACAAAGATATGGAAATTAAGCGCAAGTTCAAAAGAACTCTCCCCCATTTGATGTCATTCCCGAGAAAACAACAAGAGCGACCTAACTTTTACGAGAAAAGAAGGATTTTATTGGACACTGAAAACCATAAAAGAGATGATTTTGTATATCCAAAATTCTTAATTAAACCAACCACAAGAAAACCCATGATCAATTTAATCGGAATACACAATCAAATTAAACACAAAAGTGATCAATTTAATTAAACATGCTCGACATAAGAGAACTTACGGAGCTACGACTATGTTAACCATAAAGGGATGATTAACTCAAACGTTTTATGCCCAACACAAGAAAACTTATGGAGCATTGCGGTACACATAAAATATGGATCAGGGAAAGATCAATACTGCGACATAGACAAGGATTTATTCTATTTTCCATTACTATTTGTACAATAACATACAATAGACATAATCCCTGTAAACAAAATATTTTAACCTATCTTCCATCAGTGAATTGACATAATAGGCTTCACTTTTGTTTGTCAAAAGTTCATCGATCTTGTATCAATACTTGCATATCGACATATGAAAGAGATAACTTTTGACATCGTATGGGACAATAATAGTTCACGGACGCAAACACGCATATCCCATAACATATTGTAATATATAGAACCATAAAGATTAATACTTCAAAAATCATCTTTCAGACTATTTTAGAATTTAAAATAAATAAATCTAAAAAACAAAGATAAAAAATATTGGTCATAGCTATGTGTACTCACAATAATGGCTATTCCAAACTCTAGTAATCCTTTTCAAAGACAAGAATAAATTCCCATAAGAAGTTTCCTACGCATCAAGATAAACTCGTAATGCACATATAAGATGATTTGTCCTTAGAGGGTATAATCAATATTTTTCGCCGAATTTATACCAAGAAAAACTACCAAAGGCGTATAAAAAGATTTTATTAACAAAGAAGAACATACAAATCCATTAACAACCATGCACCATAGTTCACATAAAAAGATTGTGAACAAGAATCCCGTAGTAATGCGTACTACTGCCCATTCTTGAACTTCCTTCTTTGTGATTCACCAATAACATTCTTATAAAACCTACACATGAGCTTAGAGGAGAAGTACTCCATGAAATCAAGTGCCCAAGTACAAGAGAAGTGGAACAAGTGCGACAAAATGGAGCAAAACACTCAACAAAAAAAAGACAGGACAAATACCAATCTTAACTCATCCAAATTCAGGAATTCTCATCTCCAATTTGAATATAATTCAAATAGAAATAGAATTCAAAAAGAATGAGTTCATTCCGAGTTCGGACGAAGAAGTTACGGCCAAAATATGTTTACCGAATATCAACATCTACATGCAAGTATGCATATGCGTACTTAAACCCCTGGATTTTGATTTTAAGTGATGGTATGCACACCTGGTATGTGTACCATGAAGTCCAAACATCCCGAACCACTATTTTCAAACCTAAACATTAAGAACCTTAAACATAGATCAAGTTAGGTAGAAATAAATGATAAGCAAGGTACATGGATCATTATAAGTACTCTAAGCAAATAAAAACACAAATATTGCTCAAGTTTATAGACATACCTTTTTAGAAGAATCCAATTGACTTACCGAACATAATCTGTGTGCCCCAATTCTCGTGTTTCTCTCACCGTATACATAGCATGGTATTCCTTAGTGAGGATGCACTTACTGCACAATCAAGTTACGTTGGGGTGAACAATGTCTTGCTCACCACAAGTGACCCTTGGATTATCATGAAAGAGATCGCTTTTAGAACCTTTCACATCCAATTCCATTTTTCTAAAAAACTTGTTAAGTTCCAACATCATGGATACTACCTTCTCCATAGTCATGGAATTTTCTAGAAGATCATTCCCTTTCACACTCAAAGAAACATTGGCTTCCTTGGGTACCCACTTCTGAGTGCGTTTAGGAACAACCAGAACCTTCTTCCCATTACTCTCTTCAAGATTTCTCGGAAGAGAATTGGATTGACTATTCTTTTGCAAGTTAGTATTTCTCCAATTGGGAGCATCGGATCTTGTCTTAGTCTTTACAAAGTTATCCTTTTGATAACCATTACGATTGTGAAAAGACTTCGTATGGCGTTTATAGGCAAATCTAGGATTATCACATCACTGATTCCTTTGCCTAAAGGTTGGACATTTACAACCCGTAATGTCAAGAGTGTTAGCCTTAACATACGATCCCAGTTTAATCATTTCTTTTGACACCCAAACAAGAATATCATGAAGTTTTTCATTCCTTATACAAAAACAACATCTCTTTTCCAAGTGACCTTTGTTTCCACAATAATGACAAATATAAGGAACGTTCTTACCCGGATTCATGTGCGCTGACTTTGGAGGTTGATATACTTTGCTCTTTCGAACCTTAACTGCCGGTGAAGGTATTTCACTTTTTCCATCAGTGGAAACCTTTTGTTGATAAGAATCACTAGCTTTGACAAATTTTACCTCTTTGCTAATACTTGGAGCATTTATTCCCTTATAGCCTAATTCTCGTGTATCACGATGATTTTTACTTGCTCCTAGCATAGTGTTTAATTTGCTTGAACTAGTATTGAACTTTTTCAAGTCATCTTCCAATATCTTGATTTTATCAAGAGAAGCAGCTAAATCAGCCTCAAGGAGTTTTTCTCGAGCAAGACAAGCACTTTCTCTGTCATCAAAACTAATTTGTTGAGAGTTAAACCTTGCTTCAGATTCTGCAAGTTTCTCTTCCAACAAGAAGTATTTTTGATAAAGATTATCACATTCGAGTGACTTTATACGTAGGTTTTCCTCTGCGTAACTGTTGATGGTGGTTTTTAGCTTAGGGTTAAAATCGTAAAACCCTAGTCAGAAAGTGACGTCACTCCAAAGAGAAACAGAACTTGAGTAATAATGTATCCGCTAAGCGCATTTATTGAACCTTTAATACGCCTGCGAGAAAATTACCAGGGTACCCTTTTTAATGCTAATTAGGGTTTCGATATGCCAAACCCTAATTTCCACACCACTGTGCCAATGACATACCATGCTAGCCACTTATCCGCGCCAAGGCATGCCAACCATGCCAGCCGCGCCACCATGCCAGCCACATCTCCGCGCGAAGGCATGTCAACCATGCCAGCCGCACCACCGTGCCAATTACATACCATGCCAGCCACATCTCTGCGCCAAGGCATGCCAACCATGCCAGCCGCACCACCGTTCCAATGGCATACCATGCCAGCCACATCTCCGCGCCAAGGCATGCCAACCATGCCATCCGTACCACCGTGCCAATGGCATACCATGCTAGCCATATCTCCGCGCCAAGGCATGCCAACCATGCCAGCTACACCACATGTGCCAATGGCATGCCGTGCTAGCCACATCCCCGTTCCAAGGCATGATAACCATGCCAGCCGCACTACTGTATCAAATCCATGACGGCCCTACCACATACCAAAATGAAGGGTTGCGACAATCAATGGCCACCTTTCCATTTGAGATGTAGATCTTAGCCGTCCAAGGTCGCCAGCTAACGTGCAGTAACCTTTGTCCCAACGGCAAACCCAAATTTTGGTCGCGCCCAAAACCCTAGTTTTTGGCCGCGCCTAAACTATGCCAAAACCATAATTTTGGCCGCGCCTAAAATATTTCCAAGGTCATGCCGCTGGATGCCAAAGCGAAGGGTTGCGACAATCAACGGATACCCTTCCTCCTGAGATGCAGATCTCAGCCGTACAAGATCGTCACCAAATGCGTGCCAACTTCTGATCCAATGCCAAAACTACACGGTTTGTACCAAACCCTAATTTTGGCCGCGCTTAAAATATTGCCAAAGCCATGCCTCCATGCCGCTAGCTTCCAAAGAGAAGGGTTACGACAATCAAAGGATACCATTCCTCCTGAGATGCAGATCTCAGCTGTACAAGATCATCACCAAACGCGTAGCAACTTCTGGCCCAATGCCAAAACTATACGGTTTGTACCAAGACCTAATTTTGGCCGCGCCTAAAACATTGCCAAAGTCATGCCAGCCATGCCTCCATGCCGCTGGATTCCAAAGCAAAGGGTTGCGACAATCAACGGCTACTCTTCCTCCTGAGATACATATCTCAACCATACAAGTTCACCACCAAACGCGTGGCAACTTCTAGCCCAATGCCAAAACTGCACGGTTTGTACCAAACTCTGATTTTGGCCGCGCCTAAAACATGCACGAGCATGCCGACCATGCCACCATATTACTGGAGGACAAACGAGAGGTAGCCATGATCAACATCTATCCTTCCTCCTAAGATGCATATCTCAGACGTATGAGTTCGCCACCAAACTTGTGGAAACTTTTGGTCACGACACCAATTCTTTAGCCACGGCGCCAAACCCTAATTTTGGCCATGCCTGAACTATGTTAAAATCCTAACTTGGCCGTACCTAAAAGCATGCCAAAGCCATGATGTCCACGTCTCCATGCCACTGGCTTCCATATGGAAGATTGCGACAATCAACGGCTACCTTTCCTCTCAAGATGCAAAATCTCGACCATCGAAAGTCACCACAGAGCCATCAAGTCTCCCAAGCTCAACTATCCAAACAACAACAACATGCTACATGTTTTTCACGAAAACACTCGAGGCATCAACACATGTCACAAACTGGGGGATGCTCATTAGGGTATTGGTTTGGCGGTTTACAGCGTGCGGTATACACTACGCCCGTTACGAGAAAGTGTCATGAGAATGAGGTGGTTAGTAAATACAAGGAGTAATGGTGAAACGTTTCCTTCATTATGGAAAAATCAATTCCAAGTGTTACCCGTTACCGTTTCCTTCCATTTACTCAAACTGTTTCCAATTCTTACGAGACCAGGGTATGTTTCGTTGCGACTTGTATAAGTAGGTCTCACCTATATCCACCAAAGGGAAAGTTTTTTTGGTCAGGAATATACGACACTCAGAAACCACTTTTTAGCTTTCCCATATGTTAGTTGTCCACTTTCTGATACAAGTCATCGAATAACTACTCTTCTAGAATCAACTATTCTGGTCTCAACACTCTATTCGCTTCCCTCCCCAAAACCAACCCTTCTCCTTCACTTTGTGACCGAAGCAAGTCTGGAACGGCCATTTCTTGAATCTAAAGTACTCCCGTGCAGTATATTATTTAGGGTTTAGACTCATTTCTCACCCACTCACACGAAATTACCGAAATCGGTAAAAACCGTTTTCACCCTCAAACTATTGGCGACCATAGTGGGAGATCAATCTCTCGGTTGCAATATCAATTTTTTGTCTTTCAATTCCAAACTCAACATGGTAGATCTTAGATCTGGGTCAGCAACAAACCTTGAGATCACCGACGTGGAAGCCGTCCCTGTTACTAACGCTCCTCCTAGTGGCGCTCATATGCCGCCTACTAATCCCAGCATCACGGAAAGCACTCCTCCAGATATTACACCGCCAATCACCAGGGCCAGAGCTGCTGCCGCCCCTAACACTTCTACGTTGCCTGCTAATCCCAGTAACATAGAAAACACTCCTTCATGTGTCACACTACCGGTCACCAGGGCCAGAGCTGCTGCTACCACCCCTAATGTTTCGTCATGTACGACACCTCCGACGATCACTAGGACTGCAGCTACTCCGCAGTCAAGACGGGAAACTAGAGGAGCCAGAGGAAGTCGACCCTGCGTCACCATCGCTGATTTGATGGAAAGACATGAAGTTCTTTCTAGGGCCTAGACGGACATGGCTTCGACTCAAAAAGAGGTACTTGCCTTTCTCAAGACCCTAACGGAGTGGATACCACATGATTCACATCATCTAGAGTCGATAAGGCACATCTCCAATACCCCTGGCACTAGCACCTCAGCAGGACGCATCTTTGCAGACAAAGAGACTCGCACCAGAACCCCATTGGAAAGAGCTCAACCATCCAATTTTATCACACGAGAAGATCTGGAGCAACTCCTTCGGAATCGAATGAAAAGCGATGATATATACATGCATCAGCATCAACCCCCTTACCCGCCAGAAATACAACGAATTACTCTTCCAAGAGGATATTCTCCTCCTTAATTCACTATGTATGACGACACCGTGAATGCACACGAACATATCTCTCGATTCCTGGAGTCCCTAGGAAAACACGAATACAATCATGTTCTCCGCCTGAGGGAGTTTTCGAAATCGCTTACCGTAATAGCATACACGTGGTACAACAACATCACACCAAATATCATCCCCAACTGGGGTGACATGATTACGGCTTTCTACAAGAAGTAATTCTTCGTGTCTGAGCAAGTTACCTTCTCAGATCTCGGAAGGATGTTCTAAAGAGATAACGAACATCCAAATGACTTTGTCAAAAGATTCAGGGTTCAAGCGCTAGATTGTCACGACCCAAACGTGACCGAACATCAATTGGTGAATTCCTGCATCAATGGTATTGCTCCCATCTATCGCGCCCTACTAGAAAACCTGCGGTTCCAGACATTCTCTGAACTTCATGAGGCTTCCAAACAATTAGCCACGACAACACCGGCATTGTTAGAAAGAACCAGGCCAGTCAGAGGTGAGGACTCACGCGAAACTCGAGGAAGTAAACGCCTCGTCAACAAGCAATACAACGTTGGTCCCTCCTATACAAGCGTAGTAGACGAATGAGGAAAAAAGAAGGCCCCAGCGGCAGATCAACAACCTAAGCACGCGACACCAGCACAACGGACGACTCTGTCGCGGAGGGCCACCGCTAAGACTCTCATGCGTCTTCACGAATCTGGAGAAGATGTCTTGGATTTATCGTTCCCAATCAAGGAAGTGATCGAACTCCTAGAGGCGTGGATCCATGATGATGTCATCAGACTACCGCCGCCCAGACGCCCACCGACCGAAGTAGAGATGGCGATCCCCAAATACTGCCGCTACCACCAATTTGTTCACCACCCGACCAACGACTGCAACAGACTAAAGCATATCTTAAAGGAGAAGGTAGAGACATAGGAACTTCAACTGGGAAATGAGGGAGTGCATAGAGATCCACTTCCAGTCAGGAATTGCGGGATCTCCGGGGAATCCGTGCATGAGACTGTACAATCCATGATGCAGCATGTATGCGAAATTCTCTACCTTTCAAAGGCACATCGTCAAGATATCTTCACAACCCTCAATCATGTCGTGTCAGGCAAACGGCTTTTTCCTTTCATGAAAGCCACGTCGGGCGCCCAAGATCTCTCAGTGAACGGTGCTGAAAAACGCAGATGGGGACTGCTAACCACTGCATATCTAAGGGACACTGAGCTCAACAACACGTTATTCAATGCATCCTCTGACTTCAATATTGTCACCATCAAGACTCTAAGAGCTGCAGGAGTTTTGAAGAAAGAGGCTACCCACTCCCCATTCGTGGTAAAGAATTCGGAAGGGGAAATAATGTACGCATACAACTACATAAACCTCAAGATCAAGATAGAAGGCACTATAACGCATGGAAAGTTCCACATTGTCAAACAACTTTTAAGTTATGACATAATCCTGGGGTGCTCGTGGGTGTTTGACAACAAAGCAAAATTAAGAACATCCCCTCTGCCAGTAACGACACCCGAAAGAGTTTCCAACATACCGTCCAACCAGCTGCCGTATCAATAACTTACTGAGGAAGCTCGATCACCTGGACAAATCTCGTTGGCGCTCGCTCATAAATTCCAAACGCAAGTAAGTATGGTCAAACAACCTTCTCTACAACCAGTCACCTCTTCTCTTAACCTGTCATGGGGACTTGGTATGATTATCAGCACGGACACAGTTATGAGATGTGAGTGGGGCGCCGGGTCGTTCAAGCATTTCACCAAGAATTTGGAAGTTGTCGTCAAAGATGACAGGACCAAAAGTCAAGTGGTTACACGATACCCAAACTCATTTCAAATCGGAGGCGTAGTAGTCAAGGTGACCTCATTTCAAGTAGGAGGTATAACAATGAAGATATCCGTTCGAACTAACTCACCCTAAGAAAGGGAAAACGAGCCATATCTGGTGGAAGATGTCCTCTTGGGCGGTTACTGTAAACTCATCAGTGCCGACAAGTTGGAAGGCGTGAAGGTTCACTCGCGAAGTCTCAAGCCCTTTAACACTTAAAAGTGTTGTGCTATTTTTTCTGTCGGTGTTTTCCATTTAGTATTTACTTCAGCAATTTCCCTTTCCCTTTCCCTTTCCATTCAATATTTTTATTTCTTCCAAGATGAATGCACCGCTTGCATTCTTAATTAGGGTTTTGATTCCTATTTAAAGCATACCTTTCTTTCAAACGAGTCCTCTGAATCTCAAAGGAAAAACATCAAATGAATCCTGAATCATCATGAAACCATCACCCATCAAGTCATGACCAGAAAGGCCGAAACCCTGCAGGAAGTACCTTATTCGAAGCTCTGAAGGGGAGGGTTAAGGGTGCACACAGTACGGTTCGTCTCGGTTCTTGACGAGACCGAGTACCTGTGCCTCCCTAGCCCCGATTCCTATTTTTTGGATCGGTACCTGTACCCTGTACCTCGGTTCTGGTACTATTCAGGACCAGTACAGTACCAGGCACGGTTCCGGTACTAGTCTCAGTTCCAGACAAATTTTTTGCTGAGACTGTCGTTATGAATTATGATGCTCGAGCCTAGTGCCTAAATCATGAGAGGTCTATGTTGCTGCAATCAAATTATAGGATAACTTTATTTATCTCCTCTATTTCTGTCTAGAATATTGTTTCCGACGAAGGAATCTGGTAAAATAACATGCATTTAGGTGGAGAAACTCTTAATACTTTATTCATTTCTTGTCCATGTCACATTTTATTGTTAAACACTACCAGAGCATCCATAGTGAAAATATGTAAAACTGCTCGTTATCACATTTTATAATGGCAGTTTCATTGTTAGACACTTACACACCATAAGAGCATAAATTTGTGCATGGAAATTGAATTGACTGACTTAAGCATCTACTTAGCCGGAGCTAAAGATCCCAACCTTCGGCTAATTCAACCGTATACTTGGATGGGATGTTATGCATATTAACGTGTTGTGTGCAGTTCGGCCTCAAATCACTAAAAATGTCAGCTCAAGTCGGTGATCGAAGTGGGTTCATTAGGCAATCCAGTGGTGTTCTCAATATTGCATTATCTTTCTGAAAAAATTCAGTAAACTTGAAGGAATTGACAGATATAAAATGAGTGATCAGACTAAAAAATTCAGTATGAATGAATTACTAAGAAATGCTGGAATCAAAAGGATTACACTGCACACATATAAAATGGTGAATACAAAAGACTGCATTACAAATTCATCATTCAGTGCATCTACAAAACTAATGGCTATTATTAGTTTATTACCCCTTAATCTAATGGCTATTACTACTCGGTACATTAGGTCCGGGACGGTACGGGACTTGGATAGGACCGTGTACATGTACCTCCCTAACCTCGGTTCCTATTTTTTGGACATGTACCCCCTTCCTCGGTTCGGTACAAAAACGGGTATTGTTATACCAGTTCTGGTATAGTCCAGCGGTCCGGCTTGGTTCTTGTGCACCCTTAGGGAGGGTGTACAAGAAATCATCAGACGAAGGAATACGGAATATCAAACAACTTATTTTGATAAAGGGTTCGGATCTAATTAAGTAAGAGGTTATTCATTCAAAATGTGAAACCATGAAAACTAAAGGAGCAGAGTGTTACTGGACGAAGCCCTAACTTCGCCATGAATGCGGAAAAAAATAAAAATGATTTTGTGAAACATCAAAATGGCTACACGTCAAAGAAGAAACAAAAAAAGGGAAACTGGTTATCGAAAGAGGATCACCAACGCCTCTGTCAAAGCTCTTTCAAGCACTTTCCCCAACAATCTCTCGGGCAACAGACGTTCCATTCAGAAGCCGCCTCAGTAACAGCAACTCCGACATCCCACCCGAAAATCGCCTCAGAAACAATGGTATTCACATCCCGTCAAACATGCACTTCGACAACTATCTCAGCATATACCACCACAGCTTCTTCAACGTCCCCGATAGAGTTCTGGCATTCACTCCAAAAGATGCTTCAGTTTCGTCAACCACGACAGTGTATTCCTTATAAGATTTTTCAGCGGCCTTCTGAGGATGCCCCGGTTCATTCGCATTAGAATCAAGGATTATGACACCATATTGGGTAAGGAAATTAAGCTGGTTATCCCCTAGAAGTTTCACGGACCCAGACTTCCTCCGTTTCAACCGAGAGGCGAATCATTCACTGGGCTTTAGAGAAGTTTCGCTGCCCTGAGGTATCTCAATGCACCGGGATACTACATCATCTCCTCGCTTTTCCTCCATGTCCACCAGAGTCATGAGAGCTTGAGTATACATTTGCACTCCACATAAATAGGTGGAAGGCATGTCTTAAATAATTTCACCAGCTTCACGAAACAGCGAATCAATTCTGTCCAATGCCTCATCATGAGAAGAAAACCAGTTTTCGTCGACCCCAAAGTTTCTCTCTGAAGAGTCAGAGGTACGGTTGTCACTGGAAGACCCTATTATATACAACAAAATCAAAAGAAGGGATAAGTTTTCGCCCTATCTGCACCAGCAATATACAGGAACAAGAAAACTGAATGAGGAACCAGAAGAAAATACGAGATGATACCTGTGATTTCAAGACGATCTGTATGAACGAAGGAGATCGCCTCTTATATTCAGCAGAACGATAAAATCCGAAAAAGGAAAGCCTTCTACTGTCCGTGAATTAAGGCGTGTGATGGGGTGTAGAATACACTGTATTTAATATCTATTGGTTATGCTTTCTTTCTTACTTTTTGTGTGAATTATGTATTTTATGTGTGTTTTTGAGTTATTAGGTACTTTGGAGTCACGTGGAGAAAAAGAAGAAGAAATCATCCAAAATTGAGCAAGAAGGTCAAAACTGTTATTTCACAAGCAAACACTATTGGGAGTCGAGCTAATGTTAAGGGGCAACTTTGTTTTGGAGAAATATTAAAGACAACCAGTTCAGGTTAAGGGATAGCCAGTTTTGTGTTTATAAAGAAATTACTAGAAGCACCCAAGAAGTTAATCAGGGGACCCATTGGGGTTGCTAATGAGTGGGGCGTGATTATCTAACCTAATTCCTACGCCCTGAATCGAGAGAAGTTATTCTCTCAATCATTTCGTCCCTGAAAGAGAGAAATAGAGGCACAACAGAGAGAGATCCGATCGAAGTGAAAGAAAGAAATTCGAGAGTTTCAAATCAGGGTGTTGGGTTTGACTGGAAGATTATATCCATGAAGATAACAATTGATATGTTGTTGCTCGAAATGCAGAAATCAATGAATAATGAGTCCGATGTTCATGTAAATCAGATGAAGAAATTGAATTCAGAGAGATACTGTTGATTGTGCAGCTGTAGCAGAAATTAAAGATGGGTCTGAGACAAATCGAGACGGAGATCGAGAAGAATATGGTGAGAGAGATATGGGTCTGTTGGTGCTTGAAATGGTGGTGATTGAGTGGGTAAACTCAATTCGAGTTTGTATAGATTCGGAGAAGAATAGAAGATTGGGTCTGTAATAGAATCACTGCTGTGGAATTGAAGATGGGTAAACTCGATTTGTCCCTGTAATTGAAGACACAAGGGTGAAGGAGTAAGGTTGAATTCTCCACCGAGATTACAAGGAGAAACCGAGTCTGTTGCTGCCATGGGTGTGTGAATGGAATGATGGTTTGAATCAAGATGGGTTGTAATTGATGAAATCAGAGATTGTGGATGAATTGAGACATAATCTAGGTGATTGATAATTCTCAGGGTCATGTGGTTGTGTTTTGAAGGGTTATGATTCAATTGGAAGAAGATCAAATGGAGCTATGGTGGTTTGCATTAGTCCTTTGCGAAGCTGAGAAGGAGTTGCAGAGTGGGTTGAGCTGCTAATTGTTTAGATGTATGTGTTAGGAATGTCGCAGGTATGGAGCTGAAATAATGGCCTAAAACAATGGCCAAAATGTCCTGTAAACAAACATAACTCGGCCGAATCTATGCTACGGCGAGTCAACTCGATACCGACGATTACCCAATTCAGGTGAGCCGATGACAGATCCTTCTCAGCAACTCAGCCAGTAAGACCGAGTCAGATGTCTAACTGACTCGGTTGACTCCCCTCCTTTGGCCCATTGACTAACAGAAGACCATTATCTTGACCGTTAACCTTGACGGTTTAGTGATGGAATATGCCATCAACGGAGACGAATTTTCAGGTGATCGGCGGCAACTTTTCTTGCCGGGTTCCGCAAACTTCCGGCGAAAAATCCAGTTTTCCGGCTACGATTTTTGGACATAATTTTACATGGGTTTTCTCACACATGGGCTTGGTGGACCACTTGGAGATGGGTTTTGAGAAGACCTAATATTGGAAGGAGTATCCTTTATGGAAATTGAGAAACATATAAAAGAGAAAACTTTTCTCTAATCTCAATATATCTTCTTCTACTTTTGTTTCTAGGGTTTGCAATATGATGGAATTTCTTTTTCTTCTTGTTATGAACTCCTTGAGCATGAGTACTTAATTTTATTATTGGTTATGGAATAATTGGATTTCTCAAAATATGCTTTTTGATATGATAAATTAGTTTTGTCTCCATAATTTATCGTTTATGATTCATCGTTTATATTGTTATATGATTTGAATGCTTGTTTGGTCGAGTCTAGAATCGATTGAGTTTGTTTTCACCTCTATTGCTAGATTAGGGTTTGTTATACATAAAAGTGATAGATTCTTGATTACAAGTAGCATGAATATGGTTATAGATTGTAGTGATGTATCCTTATGATAATATGTGAACCATAACCTTTGTTAAATCGGATTAGTGCGTTTTCCACGTTCGATTTCTTTGATTGGCCTGATTTCATAGAACTTAATGCATATAGGGAATTAAACTTGATTAGTGCTTTTACACGTTAGGTTGTTCTCTTAGATAGAACCCATACTCGCATCTTTTAATGTGTTTGTTGATGATAAGAGGGAATTAGCGGGATATTCTTGCGATCAAGGTATCCTAGGGCTTTTGATAAAAGTTGAGATTAAATATCAATTCTACTTATTGTTTTGAAAGTATGTTTGTGAATGAAGATGAATCCTTAACCAATATCTCTTCTATTTGATCTGTTTACTTTTCTTTACTTTCTTTTATTTTAGTTTACTTTACAAAAATCATAAAATACCCCGTGTTACTTATAGGAAACCAAAACATCTTGACAACCTAGTCCTCTATGTGGGAACGATCCTTTCTTGCCCTTGCTATATTTATATTTTGATTAGTAAGAAAGTGTAATTTATTTTTGATGCCTACGACAACGATCAGCGTGACATCAGGTTTTAATTAAATCCTCTTCTGCTAGCAAATATAATGAAAGCCTTATATTTGTCTACGCGAGTGTTGATGGTGGTTTTTAGCTTAGGGTTAAAATCGTAAAACCTTGCATCCGATGTGACGTCACTCTCCAAGAAAATAGAGCCATGTGTGCTAACCTCTCCACTGACAAATTTATTGAGCAGCTCAATATACTTACATGAAATTTATCCAGACTGGAGAATCCCAGATGTTCTGTAAATTTCGGCGCCTCGCGCATATTCACTTAATATAAGTTCCTATGAATACCTTTTATGCTATGTTCTTCGGCTGAACTCTTAATGTTGATATGGCATGATGATTCGTGTTCACTCGCAGCAGAGTAGCACGAATCTCCAAGTATCAAGAATAAGATCTCTGCATAAGGTATTCAATCAGAAAAGCATGCTGCTCTCTGACAATGGACTTAAAAGAGCTCTGTGTCGACACATAGAATTCAATCAACCTTACTAACTAGCAGAAGTCAGGGTTTCGCGCCTCGCGCAACATACTAGACCTTGTTTGTCAAAAATTAAGCCTAGGAAAACTAGGTAGCTAATCCTCCATGGATTAGCTGGTGCAAAACCTCGCCCAGAATCAGAAAAAACTGGGAGCCGCAGCAGCAAAGGGAGGCGTGGCCAGGCCTTAGGCCAGCTGGCGCCACTTTCCATTGGCCACATCCTATCCTAAACAGGCCCTATTTCCCTCGACCAATCAGGTCTCCCTAAATGCGCCACACGCATTCCGAATGAGGCCGGCCCCATGCTGCTTGTCGGCCCCCTTTCCATCGACCAATCAGGTAGCTTTAAATCCGCTGCAGCGCTCTGGAAGTGTGGCCACGCCCTAGCTCGCCGGCCCCACTTCTCATCGACCAATCAGGCCCCCCTAAATGTGCCACACGCATTCCGAACAAAGCCGACCCCATTTTGCTTACCGGCCCCCAATTCTTCCAAGGAGAATTCCTCAACGGCACCTTGGCCACGCCAAGCCCTAATTCTTCCAATGGCGCCAAAACTTGGCCACGTCAAATCCTTCCAAGGCGCCAAGATTTGGTCACGCGAAACCTCTCTAACCACGCCAAATCTTTTCAACCACGCCAAGCCCTAACTTTGGCTGTGGAGCCAATTTTTAGCTTTGGCCATACCACAACGTCTCTGGCATACCACTATGCCATGGCTACGCCACCGGTATGCCATTAGCATGTGGATGATGCCACTTCACTATACAACAAGATGTGGCCATAATAAATGGCTATACTTCTTCATGAGATGAAATCTCATCCATCCAAGTTCGCCAACGAACCGATAAGCTCACGACAAGTTTTAGGCGACTAGCCAAGACGATCCTAGCATTACATGCTATTTACCTACGGCAAGCTTCTCAATTTTAACTTGCCACACGTAGAAAAGTGATACATGTTTCCACGGAAACACTCGAGACATCAAAATATATCACAAACTGGGAGATGCTCATAAGGGTATTGGTCTGGTGGTTTACAACGTGCGGCGTGCAATGCGCCCGTTACAAGAAAGTGTCATGGAGTAGGATAATTAGTGGTGGTGAGAAGTAACGGTGTAAACAATCCATTTCCTTCATCATGGAAGAGTAATGACTGATGGTTACACGAATTCACTTCCTTCATCATGGAATCATAACGTTTGGCAGTTACACGTTACTCTTTTCTTCCACCACTCAATTGTTTCCATTTTCTACGAGACCATAGTACGTTTCATTATGACTTGTATAAATAGGTTTTGCCTATTTCCACCAAAAAACAAGTTTTGGTCGGCAACACACAATATCTAGAAATCACCTGGTAGCTTTCCATCCTGCTTACCAGTTCTACTTTCTGATACAAGTAATAAAATGCCCACACTTCCAGAATCAACAATTCTGGTCTCAACACTTTCTTCGCTTCCCTCCCTAAGACCAACCCTTCTCCTTCACTTTGTGACCGAAGCAAGCCTGGAATGGCCATTTCTTGGTTTAGGCCAGGATTGTACATATTGATCTCTCGAATCAAAAGTACTCCCGTGCAGTACATTATTTAGTGTTTAGATTTGTTTCTCACCCACACACCCAAAATTACCAAAATCAGTAGAAATGATTTTCACCCATAAACAGTTGACGACCATAGTGGTAGATTAATCTCTCGGTCACAATATCAATTTCTCAATTCCCGATTTTATCTTTTAACCCCGATCGCAAGATGGTAGAACTCAGGTCCGGATCAGCAACAAACCCTGAGAACATTGGCACTGAAATTATTCTCGATGTTAACGTTCCTTGTAGTGGTGTTAATACACCACCTGTCAACAACAGCAACATGAATAATGTTCCATCAGGCGTCACACCTTCGGTTACTATAGCCAGAGCCTCGGCCGCGGAAAATTCTCCTTCAAGTGTTACACCTCCAATCACCAGAGACAGAGCCGCTGCCGCCGCTCCCAATATTTCGTCGAGTGTTACACCTCCAACCGTCACCAGAGCCGCATCTACTCCGCCGTCAGGGCGAGAAGCTGGAGGACTCAGAGGGAGTCGATCCTATATTACTATTGTAGATTTGACGAAAAGATATGAGGTTCTCGCTAAAGCCCAAACGGACATGGCCTCTACTCAGAAGGAAGTACTTTTTTTCTCAAGACATTAATAGAGCGTCTACCACAAGAATCACGCTAGTCAGAGCCCATGAGGAACGCCTCCAATATTCCCAGCGTCAGCACCTCAACATGGTGCACCTTTGTAGATGAAGAGACATGCCTAGGAGCTATAGCAGAGAGAAGCCAACCGTCCAATTTTGTCACACGAGAATATTTGGAGAAACTTCTCTGAAACCGAGACAAAAACGATTCCATGGACATATATCAGCATCAACCCCCGTATCCTCCAGAAGTACAAAGAATTCTTCTTCCAAGGGGGTACTTTTCCCTTCAATTCTCTTTGTACGATGGCACTGGTAATGTGAATGGACGTGTCTCTCGATTCTTGGAGTCCTTGGGGGAGCACGAATACAATCACGTTTTCAATTTGAGGGAATTTTCGAAATCACTTACTGGAAGAGCATACACGTGGTATAACAACATTACGTTGGGAAACATCCCCAACTGGTCTAATATTGTTACAGATTTTTACAAGAAATACTTCTTTGTGTCTGAGCAAATTACCTTCTCAGATCTAGGAAGGATGTTCCAACGAAACAACGAACATCCGAATGACTTCGCCAAAAGATTCAGAATTCAAGCACTGGATTATCATGACCCAAACGTGACCGAACAATAATTGGTGGATTCCTGCATCAATGGCATGATTCCCGTCTACCGGTCCTTACTAGAGAATCTGCGATTCCAGACGTTCTCTAAAATTCATGAAGCTGCAAAACGGTCGGCCACAACAGCACCAGCATTGTTGGAACGAACCAGGCCAACCAGAGGCGAAGATGCACCTGAAACTCGAGGGAACAGATGCCTCATTAATAAGCAATACAACGCTAGTCCCTCTTCTGTGAGCGTGGTAGACGAAGGAGGAAAAATAAAAGATCCAGTAGTAGAGCAGCAATCCAAGCGCCAAACGCCAACACGATAGGCAGCTCCGCCTCATAAGACTATAGCTAAAGATCTCATGCGACAACAAGAAGCTGAAGAAAATGTCTTGGATTTCCCGTTCCCAATTGAGGAAGTGATTGAACCCTTGGAAGCATAGATCCAAGAATACGCCATCAGACTACCTCCCACCAGACACCCACCAACCGAAGCGGAAATGGCAAATCCCAAATATTGCCGCTACCACAGATTTGTCCACCACCCGACCAGTGACTGCAACAAGCTAAAGCATATCTCCAAAGAAAAGATAGAAGCAGGGTAACTTCAACCGGGCAATGACGAAGTTCACAGAGATCCACTCCCAGTCAGAAATTGCATGGTCTCTGGGGACTCTGTACACGAGACTGTACAATCCATGATGCAGCGTGTGTGCAAAATTCTTTATCTCTCCAAAACACATCGTCAAGATATCTTCACATCCCTTAATCATGTTGTATCAGGAAAGCGACTCTTTCCTACTGAAAAAACCATGCCATAACCCCAAACTCTCTCGGTAAGCGGCGCTGGAAAATACAACTGGGGACTGCTGACCACGGTTCATCTGAGAGGCGCCGAGCTCGACAACACATTAATTGACGTGGCCTCTGACTTCAACATGATCACCATCAAAACCCTGAGAGCAGCAGGAGTTTCATAATAAGAGGCTACCTGTTCCCAAACCATGGTCAAAAACATGGAAGGATAGGCGATGGACGCGTATGGTTACATCAACCTTGAAATCAAGGTGAAGGACATTTTAACACATGGAAAATTCCATATTATCAAAGAACTCTCAAATTACGACATGATTCTGGGACGCGCATGGGTACATGGCAACAAATCAAAGTTAGGAGTATCCCATTTGCCAATATCGATACCCTAAAATATTTCCAACAAGCCGTCCAACTTTGGAGATTACATGTTGCCGTATCAACAACTTACTAATATAACTCAATTACCTGGAGAAAGCTTGTCGATGTTCATCCACAAATTCCGAACACAAGTAAGTCTGGTTAAACAACTCTTTCTGCTCCCAGTCACATCTCCTCTTGACCAGGTGTGGGGCTCACTCCGATTGTCAACCCGGGCGCCATTAGGAGATGTGAATAGGACGTTAGGCCTTTCAAGTATTTTGTCAAAAATCTGGAAACTGTCACAGCCAAAGATGACGAAGTCAAAAACCAAGTGGTTACGCAATGCCCAAACCCGTTTCAAATTGGATATATGGTAGTCAAGACAACCTCGTTTCAAGTTGGAAATATAACAGTGAAGATAGTTGCTCGACCTGGTACACCCAAAGAAAAGGAAGACGAGCCATATCTGATGGCAGATGTTATCTTGGGTGGTTACTGCAAACTCATCAATCTTGACAAATTGGAAGGTGTGACGATTCACTCGCGATGGCTCAAACCATTCAATACCTAAAACGTTGTGCTACCTTCACCTCCAACGTTCTCCTTTCGACATTTCCTTCTGCATTTTCCTTTTTTTTTATACAATGTTTGTAACTTCTCCAAAATGATTGCACTTATTGCATTCATGAGTGTAGAGTTTTCAATTTCAATTAAAAAGAGCATCTTTCCTTAAAAAGTCTTCCCAAGCCATCTTGAAAGAAAATACCAAGCAAACCCAAACTCTCACGGAATCATTGCCCGTCGATTGAAAACTAGAGAAACCAAACCACTAAAAAAAGGGGGGGATATACCTATTCAAAATACCGAAGAAGGGAATATGCAAAGAAGGTCGGTTGAACCCTTAATTATTATTGTTATCTTCTCCTGTCTCGAGCTACTATGGGTGACATAGGCGTTTGGAAGCATTGGCGGCACAGCAGGACGGCTAGTACTTACGGAAAATTTCATTCACACTATTTATGTACGGCGTCCGTCCGTCTACTAGATGACTAGGAGGGGGAAGCAACTTATTTTCGCATAAAGGGTTTTTGGATCTTTTCAGTACGAGGTTTTATTAATTCATTCAAAGATGTGAAACCATAAAACTGAATAGCGGAATGTTACTTGGCGAAGCCCTAACTTCGCCATGAAAGATAAGAAAGTGAAAGTAAACTTTTGGAATACCAAAAGAGGCTACACGCCGAGAAGAAATAACAGAGGTAGAAAAATTGGTCGTTAACGGCAGACGCCTGGATCAATAGCGCTTTTATCAGAGCTTTTTCAAGCACCTTCCACAGCACCCTTTCTGTTAGCAAACGTTCCATGCAAATGACGCCTCAGCAGCAACAACTCCAGTATCCCATCCAGAACCACCTCAGAAGCAGCTTCCGCATCCTATCCGGAGTTTGTTTCAACAGCAGCCCCAATATATATTTTTGTGGCTTTTCCAATGGCTCCAACATATGTTTCCCCCGTCTCCTCATCCGCCTCAACGACATCCTCAGCGGACACTTCAGCGACCCTGACAACGGTTTCGACATCCACTCCGGAAACTGCTTCAGTTTCGTAAACCATATCGACATCCTCCTCATGAGCTTTTCCAGCAACTTCTTAAGGATGTCCCGTTCATCCGCATCAAGGTCAAGGATTACAATACCATCGCGGATAGGGTAATTAAACTGACTCTCAACCGAGATGCGAATCATTCAGCCCTAGCACTGGGTTATAGAGAAGTTTCCTTGCTATGAGATCTCCTAATGAACTGGGATTCCTCATCGTGCCTCCACTTTTACTCCATGTCCACTGAAGCCAAGAGAGTCTGAACACACATACGCACTCTGCATAAATGGGTGAGAGACATGCCTTGGATAATCTCATCAGCCTTGCGGAATAGAGAATCAATTCTGTCTAATATCTCCTCATGAGAAGAAAATTGTGTTTCGTCGAGTTCAGAATTTCTCTCCGAAGAGGTACGATCATCACTAAAAGAACTCATTATATGCTACAAATTTTTTTTACCACGATTGCACCAACAATCTACATGATGAGAAAGACAAAATGAAACTAGGGGAAGAAACACGAGACAGTACCTGTACAGAAGGTGGAAGCAAATTTTATGATGATCTGTATGAGCGAAGGGTTCAAGATCACCTATTATATTCAGTAGAAAATATTTTACCAGCGTGAATCAAGGCCTCACATGCGTAATACCATCTGGATTAAATATTTGTTTATACAGAGTAATTAGGGTTTGGTATCCAAGTTATTCTGTGACTTAACCAACGCAATCTTTCCACTTCGAGCCAGCAGTGTCAACGGCTCCACGTCCTAGCCAACACTAACATCTCATATTCTTCCAGTGCTAGCTTCTCTTCTCGATGGCCGATGCACCAACAATGTCATCCGCTACTCCAAGCTAGCCGCATCCATCCGCCACTCCAAGCTAGCTGTGCCATCCGCCATGCCAAGCTAGCTGGGCCATTCGCTACTCCAAGTCCGCCGCACCAGGCCTGTGCTAGAAGTCCACGCCCGAGATAATATCGTTATTCCAGAGCTAGCCACGCCATTGGCCCTTCCAAGATAGTCATGCCAATCGGACCTTTTAAGCCATCCGCGCTACTTTCCATTCCGAAGCATTAACTCCGTGCGGCCAAGGTTGAAGCACCATCTTAGCCGTTCACGACAACAAAATCTCCACCGTTCAAGGCTGCGCGTCCGCCATTCCCAGACCGGAAGCACCATCCTCACCACCCCATGGCCCAAATCGGCACCAATGTTCCGGGAAGCAAGACTCTACGTCGACACCCCCTGGTCGAGCCGGGAATGCGCCAAGTCATCAATACAAAGATCACGGATTCCTCATGCCTTCCACTAAAGGTTAGTTAAATTTCCCTGGAAAACTCTTCACATCTTTCCCCCCTTCGATTTTGCTCTTGACTGTCACAATCTCATGATTAACCCGCAACAACGCCACTGTTACGTGCTAAGCATGGGACTTAATTTGATGGTGGTTGTTAGAGCATTGCTCGGTTGAACCCACCAAGAGTTGGTATGTCAAGTTTGGTTGTCATATTTTGGTGAAGCAAAACTCATTTAAGAGTCGCTTGATTTAAATGTACTAGAGTCAACTTCGTATAAGTTAGATTGAAAGTATTAGGGTGAGACATTACAAGTATTGCGAAGACTTGAAGAAGTGAAGAAGTGCGGAGCTACAACGATAACATCATCCTTCCACTTGAGGTTAGTGATATTTGACTTGAACTGTTTCATTCCCTAACGTATCTTTCAAGTCGTGCATATTGAAAACATAAAACAGCGAAGCATGAATACTCTAGATAGACATAGTATTAAGGAATACAATATGAAGTTTCTTGTTTAACCATTAAACTTTATATATAAGACATCGACATAATAGTATGAATGCTATTGTGATTATGTATGGGTATAAGGTGAGGATTTCATCCTAGGGAACAATGTTTACATGTGTTCTAAGGAAGTAAGTTCATGATATGTGTTGTGAACCGAAAAGGAAATCTCCATGCGTTATTGGGGATGTTCTTCATTGCATATCTTATGAACGACCAATATGTGTGATTAGTATAACCGCTCATGACTTGTTTGTGTTCTTGGTAAAACTATTCACATGAGGCCTGACTTATGTATTGGTATGACTTTTATTAGTGAAACTTATCTTAAGTAATCACCTGGGGTATGATCGGGTTGTGTATATCTGAACTTATTAATGGGAAGAGGGGAACTGATCCTAGTAAGAGGTGCAGTACATCACAAGGGGAACCGATCCTTGTATGAGGTGCAACAAGGTTTATGGAATAAAGGGGAACCGATCCTATAGACACGTGCAGTGCATACAAGTTAGATAACAAATATATGTGGGGAACCGATCCTAGTTCCTAGTCAGCCGTATCTTTGGTAAGCTTGTGTAACTATGCACAGTACTCACATGGAGGTAGAACCGAAACTTGTTTTGGTAGAACCGTAAACCCATGAGTTGTGATTGAGTGGAACTTGATCAATCACATAGTTCTTGAAAGTCAAATGAACTAATTCTAAACTTGTTTGGAAGTGTGGTAAATCGTTTTCAAGTGAGCAAGTATGGTAAAGACTTGCAAGAGTAAGATATCGTCACTCTTTGAACACGGTGCATTAATGCTTATTCTATTTTGTTCAAAGATATTCTTTAAAGGCTAAGAGGGAAGTAAATCCCAAGATCGAATTTAAATAAGTTAAGAATCTTTTAATTAAGGGTTTTTAATTATATATGGAAAATAAGAATTAGTAATGTGCATTTGCTAATTAAAGATTTTCCAAGGAGATTTCGATCATTATTTTTGGACAGTGCATTCACAGGAATTATGAAAACCGAATTTGGTGGAATAATGAAAAATATCTTGAGAATATTTTCGGTTTTGGAAATTCCTTGGTGTCCAAACTTCCTTGTTTATAAATACTTTGAGTTTGCATTTCTAGCAAACTAATCATGCGTAACCTAGACTTACTCTTTTGTCTTTGTTACTGGTGAAGCCGCCTATTGCAGAGGAGAGTAATCTAATAAGGTGAACTCTCTTACGGCCGCTCAATTTAAAGTCTTCTTTGGGATTGAGAAGCTCTAGCGCGACCCGTTGGTGGGAAACTAGATATTGCGGTTTATCTTTAGTTCTCGTATTGATTTGATTGACTAACGATTGGTGAACTTTGATTGCTCCTAGTTTGTTTATTCTTGAGAATCTTCTCTCCTGATATAAGATTCACTCAAACTAGTTCAAGGTTTCGACAGGGATCTTTAGACTGTTGTTAGATCTAAAGATGATCTTGTGATAATCCATTGTTAACAGACTCCGTTCTGTGTGTGATTGATCACAAGAGATTCAAGTGATTGTGTGCAGGTGTTTATTGAAGATCTAAGAAGATTTGAAGACAAAGAAGATATTGAAGATTTCTTACTTGGTGTTTTTATAATCTTTGGTGTGCACAATACTTGTTTGGGAAAAAGAGGATCCAATTAATAATCGATTTATCCTTGTGGTAGATTGGATTGATTAATTGAGGAAGATCGGCATCAACACATATCACTTGGTTGAAGAGTGTTGTTGGCTTAATCTTAACAATTGTTTTTGGGAATTTGAACATAAGATAGATCTTGGAATCTTGCAAAGGAGTTTATGTTAAGGTAAACAAGGGAACCTTTGCGCAACTCATATCACTTGGTTGAAAAGAGTTGATACCAAACAGATTTGTTGTTCCTTTACTGTTTGGAATACGAACCAAATGAATTGGTCCAAGTACGTGACTTGTTTACAGGTTGGAGGCACGGGAATACAGATGGAACTAGGTGAACTATAGGTTTAGTTGCTTGGTCTCAACTATACGAAGTTTGCTTATTTTGTATAGCGGCTTAATCCTGAGAGTATTCAATTCTGGACTAGGTCCCGGGGTTTTTCTGCATTTGCGGTTTCCTCGTTAACAAAATCTTGCCGTGTCATTTACTTTATATTTCCGTATTATAATTGCTTTATTATAATTAAAGTAAATTGCACAAACGTTAATTCCTATTTACTTGATACGTGAATCCTATTGAGTTTGGTTAAGTCCGAACCTTTGTATCAAGTAAACATACTTTGTTGTTGTATTGTCTCGATCTCGTATCCATAGACGATCACACAAAGTGTGAACCGATTTGTTGTATTGTCTCGACTCAGTCCATACTGATGGGATGTCGTAGGCTCAACAAATTAATTAAGATATTTCCCACTAATTAACTGGTAATATAGTGGCAGTAAGAGATCGTTCCCATGAAGAGCAGTGTAATTGATATGTTATTTAAATAGCAAAACAAAGTAAAAACAGGGTTGGTTTATGAAATAAATAAAAATATAACAAAAACAATAAGATGAAAGGGGTGATCAAGGAATCCTTCGCCGTTACCAAGCGATAACTGGATTAGTATACTTATCTATCTTCGTTAGAACCATTCATCACCAATCGTAGGAAAGCAGTTAGCACAGTGCTATCCCCAAAGTCCCTTATGTAACTTCATACCGAAGCGCTCGCATATGAAATTCTATCCAACCGAATCACCAAGTAGTAGCGCACTCAAGGTGTAACCCAGCGGAAGCTTTAAGTTATGTGAACTTAGGTTGATCCCAGCAGTTAGACTCTTAGCGCAAGGTCCACTAACTAGTGTTGTCTTCACACTCGATTGCTCCACAAAATCCCTCAGCGAGGTCTCGCGTTCTCTACTTGTGTAAGGATTATTAAATAATTACACGGATATCCTTACCCAATACTAGCAATAGAACAATTAATAGACTAATCTAGTATGCATCCCAAATCAATCTAAGAATCACTCATAAACTTTAGATGTAGTGAAAACAAACGATAAGATGATTAAAACTCCGAATAAACTTGTATAATAATATAGGTTCACGCTAGAACATTGAATTCATCCTCAATCAATAAAAGTTTAGCTTCTCATAATTACACAATTACCCGGTTTCCCCCTAAAGTGGTAAGCCCTAGAATATTTTATGAAGAACAAAAATGTATTATGAGATGTGTGATATGATATCTATCATAAGATTAGGTTAAGTCTCTTATATAGTCTTCAAATTGTAGAAGTGCATGTGCGCAAATCCTGGTCGAAAACAGTTGCCAAAAGTCACAACATCCATAAGCAGGTCACGTCCAAATTAAGGCTAGTCGTGAGAAGAAGTGGTTAAACAGCCAAGTGGGTCACATCCAATCCTGTTAAAGTCCATCCCAATCACCATTTCAGCTGCTTCATGGCTTGTCGGATACATGGGACTGATAATCCATTTCCTTAAAACTTTCACGGACAGATTTTCCATCCGTAACTTCTCCTCTATCTTTTTTTTAGATTTCTTATTTCGAATCACGGCTAGGACTTTCGATACGTAACTTCTCCTGGATGTTTTCCTTGCATTCTTTTAGTTTCTCGACTGATTTACGGCTGAAACTTTCCAGCCGATAATTAACTTCCCTGAATCTTTTCTCAAACTCTCGTCTTCACTTCCTTATTAACTTTCACCGATCCTAACAGCAACCACAAGACCGAGTTATACATCCCTCATTTCTCGTTAATAGCAGCAGCGAACTCTTCTGTGTTCTCGGTTTGAAGCTAAACCAATCACAACAAACTCGTATCTCACTGCCATCAATACTACAGAAACATCAACATCCATCTGTTCGAGATAATCACAGCTCAAATCCTTTGTCACTACCATGGTTGGAAGCAACATCAACCTCCATTCAATATCAAACATCAACTTCCAGGCTCCTCCTCTTCATATCCAACTCCATCGTCAATGGCAACGATAATTCCCTGCCTTGTTCACTGCCATCAATCAATCATTTCCATATTTATTGTCACTTCCAGTGATCCATCATCATTATTCTTCACCACAGACTCGAGATAAACCCCTCTATACTTTATATGGTAACGTGAACAGCGACTCCATCACTATCATGATATATATTCATAAAATATGAATGGTAAGAGGGACACAAAAAACACACAGAAGATTAAAGTGGTTCGGTCCATTTGACCTACGTCCACTGATAAACTCCCGTAGGGTGAAATATATTAGAGATCTCAATACTCAGTGAGATTAGATTTACAGTTACATAGATGTTCCTATTTATAGGAGAATAGGATAAAAAAACAAACCTAACCTAGATAACAAACTATCTTGGCTGGAGATATATCTTCTACTGACTTATTCTTCCACATACTTGGTCTTCTAAACAGCCCGCCTCCATCTCCTCGTGGTAGGTGACATATATTCCAACACCCCCCCTCAAGTTGTACACGGAAATTTTTGAAGTGTGCAACTTGAACTAGGACAAGAGGGAATAGAAAACTTGCAAAGATGAATGCTGGAACTCTCTTGGACAGCAAACGCCATAAGTCTGCAACTTGATTACTTGAACTGGTACTTGAGGGAACAAATACTTGGAAAAAGATGATTGCAGGAACTCTATTGGACAACAAACACCATGACGCTGCAACAACAACACAAAAAAAAAATCGACAATAACCAGTAAAATAACAACAGCTGATGAAGTAGCGGAAAACGGTCTTCAGTGTGATTGTAACCATATAACTTCGACTCCATTATAATAGTCAACTTGAGAAACCCCGTTACTATACTGCTGTATAAAACCAATCTATGAATCTTCATTTTAGCAAAGCCATCAGTTCCGCAATTTGATCTTGAAAGCAGAAAAAAATAGGACCAGTACTTAATGAATGTCTTGAATTATCAACACCAAAATGATACTGCACAGGTACCACTATGATTGCTTGCATCTCCCCTTTACAAGGGGATTGATAAACTGGATTTGATTGTCTTTTTTACATATTTAGGAGATAAAATAAAATAAAAAAAAAAAAAAAGGCGGAGACATGATGTCGAGGAAAACAAGGCAATCAATAAAAAAATAGCAATATCTAAAAATGAAATCCATTGAGGAACCGAATATGAGTTCATGAAATAAAGATTTTCATAAACAGATTGAGACATAGATGTTGATCTGAAAACTAAAAATGGAATCAAAGATTTTCATAAAGGAACCCTTACGTAGATGTGTATAAGGATATGAAAATTTTTTTTGACTACGATCTTTAGAAAGGACCAATACTCATAACTCAAAAAACAAAGACCTATATTATATAGGCCACACATTCAAAGAAAGCTCAAGAATAATAGAGTTTGATAAATACTCTGATTAAAGAAAACAATAGGAAAGACTGATGATGCTAAAACGAATAGAGAAACAGTCAAAAAACTCATCTAAACATGTTTACTCTAACAGACTTGGTTTAGGTGATTAATCACTGATAATGACTAGAAGAAAGAAAATAATTAACATCATCAATTGAGAAAAGCGGAAGCAATTTTGATCAGGATCTTTTCCTGCTCTGATACCATCATAAAATATGAATGGTAAGAGGGACACAAAGAACACACAGAAGATTAAAGTGGTTTGGTCCATTTGACCTACGTCCACTGATAAACCCCCGTAGGGTGAAATATATTAGAGATCTCAATACTCAGTGAGATTAGATTTACAGTTACATGGATGTTCTTATTTATAAGAGAATAGGATAAACAACAAACCTAACCTAGATAACAAACTATCTTGGCTGGAGATATATCTTCTATTGACTTATTCTTCCACATACTTGGTCTTCTAAATAGCCCGCCTCCATCTCCTCGTGGTAGGTGACATATATTCCAACATATATTTACTGCCATTGAGTTCATGATCATACTCGAGCACGAGTATCTCCTATATATATACTAGCAGCATCATCGATCATCTCTGTCAGCAACTGAGAATCCATATCTTCTATGCTTCTTCGACACTGCCAAAAGCTGCAACAAACTTCATGAACCCACTTCGAACCTCAATCTCAGAGCTGAACTTTCCATACCCCATTATGTCCATCGCTGCCATGCTCAACAACCAACAACTCGAGCAGCAGCATATCCCATCACTTCTTCTATCCCACAACTCCATCTGTGTCTCATCAGTTTACTCTCTCGAGAACACCACAGATCAAATCCATCACTGCCATGCATACCGATCACGAGCAGCTCTAGCAATCACCATCTCGGCAAGTATCTTCTCGTAAACTCGTCACTACTGCAAGCAACAGCTCCCTGTCAGCCTCCCATCTTGTTTTCATTCACCAGCTCGAACCAGCAGCAATATCATCTCAACTTATGCCCTCGCATCTCATTGGCAGCAGCATTATTTCTCTATCTTATTCTTAACCATGGCAGCAACCACGATCAATCATCTTTCGATACCGACAGTATACAGCTTCACCTTTTTAATCTCCTCTTCACTGCCTTCGACCATTATCACCGTTAATAATGAGCTGCTTTGCATGGGAAGAGAATATAGGTACCCTGAGTAAAAAGCACGTCTGCCTTTAACATCTGAGCTTTTCTTTAATAAACCAGGTTAAACTGTCAGTTCCGGAGAACCGACAAGATTAACTTCTTCTTTTGCCATTAGTTCTTCATATGACGTCGTATTGACATCATTCTTTCGTTGTTGGCTTCGTGTTTTCGTCCTCTTCAAGATGATAGCAAGAACTCGTAGACTTCAACGAGTTCCACTTGGTCTTTGGCCTTTCTCCATTTGTAGCTAGCTTCTTTTATTGCACAATAAAGTGAAAATTCACTTCTTTTGGATGATTCACCTAGCAAAACATAAATAAAACAAAACAAGTGTAATATACGGTAATTTGCAAGAAACTAAGAAATTACTAGCATGGATTCGACACGAAATATATGCAAAATATGCACTTAACAAATTCCCCCGTACTTGGATTTTTCTAGTCCTCGAGCAAACTATCTAAAATAAAACAACTCCATGTCGCCGAGGATACGGTTACTCTTAGCATGAATAACATGCCTTTAAACCCCTAGGCGTCCCTAGTGGACGAGTTATAGTCTCGTGAGGGCTTACGAGAGATATACCCACAAAACCTACTCCAACTTCAAAGCATTCCAGCTTCCCAAGCATCCAAAGAGCTATGAGGACATAGAGTTTCTGCATGCTAGTAATAAGAATTTATAAATACCAAAGAACATATTCATTCTTAAATCTTGAGTGAGAAATAACCACACCATAATGAGAGAATGCGTGTTTGAGAGCGATCAATAAGCATTTTGCCTCGACTTCTGCCTCACTTAAAAGGATTTTATGATAATTGCACTCAATAAGACGGCTTTTTTATGGGTCTCACATGCGTGCAGGTAGAAATGAAGAGAGAATCCTACACACGTTGAATGGTGGGAAGGAAACCTTCCGAATTATTTTTGGAGACTCCACAAAATTGTGGAAAATAAAGATATTTTTCTGATGATCTCTAAGAAAGGAAATCAACCATTATAGCAAGGATGAGAGTACTTACCACCTTCACATCCGATTGCAATGATGAAAGCACCACTCACACATCATCCAATATAAACGTCTTCATTTGGCTCATCTTCTTCATCTTCTTAGTCTTCGTCTTCGGTCTTCAACTGTTGATGATAAACTCTTGAACCTGTAGAACTTCGACAATTTGTAACTCTTTTCCTCTATTTCTTGTTTCTTGAAACTTCCTTATAGATTTTTCTCCCCATGGCCTTACTGAACAAATAACAACCTAATGCAAATCTTTTTGTATATATATATATATATATATATATTTTAAATTAAAAAGATTGCAACTACAAAAATAATAACGAAATTAAAATAACATGGCCATGAAAGAAGTACTTTACCACTTTGATCTTCACAACTTGTATTGTCTTTGTATCATAAACTTCTATAATTCTCATCTTTCAATAATCTTCGCTCTTGTAAATAAGTCTTCATACTTGGATATAAAATTCCGCTCCTTATTTGTAAGTCTTCAACATGTATATAAAAATCTGCTCACTGTATGTTGGTTTACTTGGATATAAAATTTGCTCTTCCTTGTATTGTTGCTTTTAAACCTCAAACGTCTTCAACTTTCCTTGTTGATTTTTATGTTGCTCCATTGTTAATGATGATGGTGTTTCTATGGATCTGTTGTTGTCGAGAGAGAGAATGGTGCTAACTGCAAATCAAACTACAAGAAGATAGTTTTCGTCTATAAACGTCACCCTCATGATTGACAAAATTAGCACTCAAGAGATCAAAAATAGTGCTGAAAATGGTGTGAAGTTGGGTAGCTCACCATTCTAACCGGAATTAACGTACGGTAACACACACTCAAAAGAAAGCTCTTTAATCAGCTACTAAGAAAATTTGGTTTGGTGCCTCTGTTGATTTGAAAATAGGTAGTCTACACTAATGATTAATCAGCAACTCTAATAATGCATTTCTCTCTGCTCCTAATTTGCATCACCGGCATGATTAAATCCATTATTTAACATTCTAATTCGTAAGAATATTCCGAACGTAGTTCCCTAACACTTCCAAGTTCAGTTATGTCGGTCAGAATTCGATATGTAAACATACCTAGAAGTACGCTAGTGACTCTAAAATCTCTACAAGTTGAAGGTTTTTTATGCAAAATTTTGAAAAATCTATATGCAAAATACTCCCCCACACTTAAACTTCACATTGTCCTCAATGTGTAAAACTGAAAATTCTGAATTCTGACGTAACAGCCGATAAAACACAAAAATATACAAATTGGTAAGGAATTTGGAAAAACTCCATTTCACAAAAGTTGTTCATATACGTCTTTTCTACACAGTGTAAAAAGGGAACAGAGTTTCGATAAACTTTTTGACAGTTATGGTGTCTGGACTGAACTATGCGCAGTCTAAATTTTTCTGATGAAAAGGTATTCATCATAATTCTCTTCTATAATAGATTACAGACTCAATGAAATTAAACACGGGGATGCAAATATGATATGAAAATAGTAAAAACAAAAAATAAAAGGGTGTAAGATACAAAACCTATGGGTTGCCTCCCATTTAGCGCTTAGTTTAACGTCCTCAATCTGACATTCTTGTTATCGTCCATACACCAACAATCTGAAAATATGGTAGTCTTCCCAGAAAACAATCTGCAATTCTAATAACAGCTTCATAAAAACATTAGCACAAGATATAAATATTGAAGCTATCACTTTATTGAAGTTTCGCCCACATTTAGTCCTTTCTACACTCGAAAGTGGATACAAAACATAGAATTCGGGGACTTCAAAAGGTTCCTCAGCTTGGTGAACCTGCACAATTCTAGAATCAAACATATCAAGTGGTGGATACTTAGAAGAAAAATAATCCGTTAAAACTTTGGAAGCACATAACTCCAATCCTAAGTGAGGTATTTTCCTAAAAGTTGTGTTAATAACTCTTTGAGAATCTACTTCAATTGGATGGAAAGGATCAATAGATATAGAATTATGCAAAGGATTATACAAACCTTGTTCCAAATCCTCATATTTTGTCTTTAGTGAATTATTTACATCAAGTATATCGTGGTCCTCTATCGAACTCTTAATTTCCGCTTCAACCGAAATCTCAGCATCATCGACTAGCTCAATTGGGTCTTCCACAATTTCAATTAATTTGGTTTCATTCTCAATTATATTCTCGTCAACAACTTCATCATCGAAATCGGAATCCTCTCCCAAAAAGTCTATTTCATTGGTGCAAATCCTAAAATCTTCACTTTTGTACGTTTGATAGGGGCTTAAAATACATCTTTTGAGTATCTATTTCACACGCTTTTCTTATTAGTTCTCTTGTTATTTTGTATATTATGCCTCTTTTCTATGTTTTCAGGTATAGAGGCTTCAGTCTGCAAAAAGGAAAGAACGCAGAAATGAGTCGTATCGGGCGAGAAGTGACATCGTCATGAGTTGCCTTGGTAGAACGTGGGAGATAAAATGATGAACCAGTTAACAATGAGTAGCTGGGATTGGAGATCATGTTGTGAACTTACATGGGCTGGGAAGTTTTTCACGCCTGGGAAGTGAAGAATGAAACTGGGACTGCACATGCGCGTTTGAGAAGGAAGGGAAATTAGGTTTCTTACAACCAGAGAACTAGGTCGAGTTATTCATCACTTACGACCTGATCATTACTCTCACGACTGCACCAAGTCCAACTGCCGGTAAGCCATGTCCAGGCTCGTGCTCGAAGGGTTGAATTCCAGGCTGAGAAAGAACTGATGATTGGGGGCTAGTTAATTTGGGAAGCTTTAGCCGAGAGAATACAGGTCTGTTTTATGAGATATTGGTTTGCAGTGAAGTAACGGACAAGACTAGAAGGATTCGAGCCTGTCATTGGGTCAGAAAGAATGGGTTAGCACCAAAATCGAATTGCAATCAGGTTTGGACAGAGTTTACTCATGGAGAAAACAGGGAAGAGCACAAGTTATTCCATTGATATTTGATGATGGACAAGAGGATTCAGAGCTGGTTTGTATCTATGAATGAATGGGTTGTGTGAGTGAACTCGTACTGTGCAGGGAAGGAATTTGTGAAATATCAAATGTACAGCCAGTGCATAACCATTATCAGTTTTCCAGACGCACTACAGCTGTTTGAAAAAATGCTTGAACCATCAGTTTGCCTATAGCCACTAGTTCTGACCTAGCTGTTTACCATCGCGAGCCAGATTCTTGTGGGTCAATGCCATGAATTAGGAGAGGTGTTTGAAGCTGAGAAGGAAATGAAGTTTGGGTATTCGATTTTAGAGAGTTTGGTTTGGTTTTAAATTCGTTACCGTGTACTCCAGTAGCTAATTGCATGGACTCCAGTAGCTAATTACATCTTGGTTAGGGACAAATTCGACGTCCGGGCATCAACTCCAATTGATATTTAAAGTGCATTTTTCTTGCAATTATATTGTTATTGCTTATTCACTACCGTGCCAATAATGTTTATGAATTTATTTCTCAACCGTTTAAGTTGCAAATTGAAGGGTTGTTTGATGATTCGATTGCTATTTCGATAACTCTTCGACCCGTAATTGTCTAGATGTTCCGAATACAAGTAGTAATATGTGGTTATTGACGATGGGATTTTGTTAAATAATCATATGTATTGAATGACACTAGTAGATAAATCGAGCTTATGTATTTGTCACTAGGAATAGTCTATCTCACAGAACTTAATGCACTTGTTTGAGTCACACCTAATAAGCGTACCTCTAGGAAACTTGGCAAGTAGGATCTGGTAGTCGAGCGCTTCCGTGTCCGGTGAATTAAGAGATTGCGGGATATTTGAGCATACTAAATATTCTAGGGTTATTAGTAATGGGTGATTGCAGAAATTAGCTATATCATTAAGATTCATGTTTTGTGACTTAGAAGAAGTCCTTGATCATTCTCATTCTCATATTTGCATTTCCTATTCAGAAATTGAATCGACAACTTAGACTTAACTCTCCCTTAGGAACGAACCTGCTTATCCGTATACTACTAGTTAGTTTAAAGAGAAGTATAGAAATATTATTTTTGCGAGTTCGACACCTCGACAAAATTGGCTCCGTTGCCGGGGAGCAGTCGGTAGTTTGAGTTGTTATTTGATTTTCTGTTTTTGTACATTGTTTTTATTTTTTATCTTTTGCTAATTTATCTTTTTAAGAATCTTATTTCAGGTACCATAAATCATTCTTTTTGCGTGTGCACAATTGGAACAAGAGGTAAGTCTCTAGATTAGTTGTGTGCAAGATGAATCCTTTTGAGAGTAATGCATATGGTTCACAAAACCATGCATACTATGGTGAGCAATTTAATTCTCATTATTATAACTTCCAACCATACTTGGTATATAATCAAAACCAATCTTTTGGATATGATGAACGATCACAAGGATGGGAGGATAGTTGTACTTTTAATCAGTTTAATTCTAGACATGTGCAGATGCTCGATAACATTCTTTATGAGCTAAAGGCAGTAGAAAAACTTGGTAAACAACCAACCAGACCTTGTTTCAATGAGTCTAGCCCAGCTCTTGATCATTTTTATGATCAATCACCCATTCAAATGGATGAGACTTGGGATGGGAACTATGAAACAAGTTTGGCGGAGCAATCTTCGAATCAGAAATTTGACAGTTTTGTTGAAGCTGTTATTCCCATAATACAACAGATGCTTCAAGCAACACAACAATTTTGTGAGTTTCATCTGAGTTATAATGAATCACTCCAAGAACTTCAACAAAATATAGACAACATCAGAAATGGCATGAAGCAAATTCAAGAAGAGCGGAACAAGGAAGAGGTTCAAACTCATTCTAACATTCCCATGGATGCCAATATAGGGTATGATGATTCCGAAGAAGAAGAATACTTAAATGTTGATAATGATGGCGTAACTAGCTCAACTCATGATCATAATGATCATTCTCCTATTCAAAAAGAAGAAGTTTAGTCTAATAACACTAAAGTTATTAATGGTAAGACTTATGTTGTGTATGAGAGCGATGATGACTATGAATTCTTTGTGAATAACACCCCTAGTTCAGAGATTGTGAATACTTTGAATGAGAAGTCAACTTATGATGAAGACCGTAAGGATTACGATGATTTACTTGGAGCATATTGTAGGTACTGAATATCGCAAGATAATAGTTCGCGAGTATCGTAATAAATAAAGGAGGAAAGAGTTATAAAATGATACGATGATAGAAGTAGTGCGGGGAAATATGAAGTTTTGCGAGGATGAAATAATTTTGCGAGGATGAATTACGATCCTTCACAATTCATATACAGCTACATAAGTTTTACTATAAATAGGAGTTCAAATGTAAAATTCAGGAGGTTCTTTTAATGAGTGTAAGAAATTATCTTAGGAAAGAGAATAGAAAAAGTTGTAACTATTCTAGTTCCATTTTGATAATTCTATGTAATCAACTAAGAGAATTAATAAGAAAATTATCATTCACCATCAAGAAATTCTTGAGTTTTTACTAATTCTATTGAGGGTGTAGTTGTAGATTATTCTGCAACTACATAATTGGCGCTAGAAACAGGGATTTGAAGAATTCTTGTACCAAAAAAATGACAAGAAGAAGAAACACATCAGAACCATTAACTGAAGTAAGAAGAAGTGTAAGACTCGCAGGAGGAGAAGCAAATATAACAGGAGAACCTAGTAGGAGAAGGAGTAATCGAAGAAATCAAGCTCAACAAATAATAGATCATGATCGAGTGAGTATACACACTTGGAGAACTGATATACCAGAAGAAGAAGATAGAGAACCACAAATCAGAGAAAATGGGAGGTTGATGGGAGGAACAATTCTTGAAAGAGAAAGGGAGATGTTAGAAACATTGAGACAAGGAATCCAAGAAGAACGAATGATCGAAGCTGAAGAACGTGCCAATTTAACAAGACAAAATCAAGAATTGAGGATGGAAAATGAGATGCTACAAAGAAGGAAATCTCAAAGTGTTGCAAGATCAAATGTTAGAATAGAAAGAGAAGGACATAATTCACCGATAATCAATAATGAAAATAATATGCAAGAACAAGCGCAGAATCAAGGTGAAAGAAATCAAGAGAATCGTTTCATTTTAATACCAAACCACGAACAAAACATGGAGAATTTACGAACAAGGCCAAATCCTAGAGAAAACAATCAGAATCGATAGGAAGAACAACAACTTATGGAAGAAACTGAGAGACAACAAGCAGTACATCAAAACAATCACGAGAATGGAGTAAGAAGATATGAAGAGGCTCGTAACAAACAAAATGTTGAGTATGAAAGAATTAAGAGAAGAATTTTAAATCAACAAACAGAAGTGGAGAGGAATGAACCAAACTCTCGAATCAGAGTACAAGCAAATCAAGAAGAAATAAATCACAGAAGGAGGAGAAATGAAGAGGAAGAAATTCTTGATATTCGCATGAGAAGAATGAGAAGAATAGAAAGGGAAGAACAAGAATTCCAAGATGCTTTGCGACTGAACAATTATAATAATTTAGAAAGAAGATATTTGCAAAATTATGCAAATGAAAACATTAATGAAGAATATGATAGAATGCGAAGGATCGCAAGGGAGGAAGCGCAAGAACGTAGAAGAAGAGAAGCTGCATTAAAAAGACCAATGGATGAGAATTCTGAGGCAAATGCACGGATCTTTCGAGAATTAGCAGAAATCAGAGGGATGATAAACAATAGAAGAGGAGGAGATAGAAGGCAATTAGATGAAGCAATAGAAGAAGCTGCGAGGACTCCATTTTCTAGAGAAGTACAATTGGGAGGAATTCCACCAAAATGCAATTTTCCCACACTTACCAGTATCTTTGATGGGACTTCATGTGCTATTCATCACATTAAAGCATACATAAGATGCATGTTACAATGGGAGAATCATGTTGCTGTGTTATGCAAGTACTTCGCATCGAGTTTAACAGGGGAAGCTTTAAAGTGGTTCGAAGGACTCCCTAATAACACTATTACGTCATTCAATCATTTGCAAGCAACTTTCCTTGGAGCATATATCACAAATCACTCTTCACGGCTTGGTATTGAAGATGTATTTGGTTTAAAACAAAGAGTGGGTGAAAGTTTGAAGCATTTGGTAAGACGATGGAAGACTATGTGCGTGATATGGCAGGCGCGTGGATGAGAGATACTTGATTCTGTCCTTCATAAATGCGATGTTCGAATCGAACAATTATATGTTCAAATCTTCAAGAAAGAATTCCATAATGATGACAGAGTTACGAAATTGCAAGAAGAATACATTACACTAGAGGAAAAGCAAAACAAGATGGAGTCATATCCAGAGTAAACACTAGCAATCAAGATGGAGGAGCAAATTTACTTCCCAAAATAATCAATGTAGTAGCAGTACTTCGCAAACATCCTCACAAACTTCTTCGCAAATTTCAGAAGAGAAGAAAATCAATGATAGCCAGCCAAAAATGGTAGCAATGGGTAGTAGAGATCAAGAAGAGTATGATAGAGAGAGGAATTTCTATAATCGAATAGGAAATAACCAAATTCCAAGATTAGATCAACAACAAGAAAATTATGGGGGACAAAGGCAAAATTATTTTGGACAAGGGAACCAGAGACAAAATTATAACAATGGTCAAGGAGGTCAAAGAATGGTAAGGGAAGAGATAAAGTTGCCACCTTTGAATACAAGTGTAGAAAAGATATGGCAAGCAATTATCCTAGTAGAGCATGTACCAACTCCATGGAACATGGGAAAGGAACCACCAATGGGTCCAAGAAGTCATGAATTTTGTTCATATCATCATTTTCATGGACATTCTACAAATAATTGCCATAATATCAAGAGGATAATCTTGCGAATTATTGATCAAGGAAAACTAAATCAATTTTTACTTAAGCAGACACAGTCGCAACAATTACCACAGGCTCCAGCCATAACTCACAGGGAGAACACATCACAAGAAAAGGGAGAAGAAATCCTACATATAGAAGTGGGATCAAAAGCAAGGAATGTTTTCTGTAATTCCATTGTTCATTCATATAAAACCATAGAGGATTTTCATGATAATGTGTTAAGCAGGGTATATGCGAGGGATGGTGAAGGAAAGGAAGTAATGAACATCGCAAAAATTTCACGACTTGAAGATTGGCAGAAATGTGAAATTTCTTTTGAAGCCACTGAAATTCCAGAAGGTTGTGAAGCACATGATAATCCATTGGTAGTAAGATTAGCAATCTACATGAATATGGAAGAAAACGAAGATGATATGGAGGAAGAATCAATTGGTCTTAATAGGATTTTGATTGATACGGAAGTTCACAATATCCTCTTCTATTCTGCTTACAAAACTATGGGGGAAAAGATGCAGATTTAATACCTTCTACTTACAGAATTTATGGTTTTAATGGAACTGCTAACAAGCCCAAAGGAGAAGTGAGCATGCGAATTCCATTAAGTGGAATACGAACTGAAATTTTGTTTTGCGTCTTTGATGTCGAATCACCATATAATGCTTTGATAGGAAGACCGTGGCTTCATGGAATTCTAGGCGTAGCTTCCACTCTACATCAGTGCATAAAGTTTCCTCATATGAAGGGTATTGGAATTATCAAGGGTGATTGGGCTGAGGGAAAGAAATGTTACGATACAGAAGTAGAAGTTTGCGAAGGAAAAACTACTGAGAAGGAAAATTGGAGAAAAAGAGCAAAGGCTGTGAAAAGAAGTGAAAATTTAATGGCGGAGGATTAAGGCAAAATAGAATAAAATTACGATGATAATCATACAAGAAATTTACGATGATAATAAGGGGTTGTGATTTGCGAAGAAAGAAGAAGGAAAATAATAAAACAAGAAGGTAATCAGTATGTTTGCTCGTGGAAATGAGGTATGTTGCAAAACAAAAAAAATTATTTCGTGATAAATTTTACGAATATTGTTTGCTCGCAGGAAATTGGAAAAAGTTACGAATTTCAAAATTTATATTGCGATTAAACTTTCATTAATTTGCGAATAAAAGACCGCAATCTGTGATCAGCCTCCAAAAAAGAAAGAGAGCCGCAGAAAATTTTATACAGGAAAACCTTTGTGGCGTACACCCTAGTTCGCGAAGCTATATTTCGTAAGAGGCAAAGTCCTAAAGTACGTCATTTAAGGGGGTACCTATAAACGTGGCTAAGGGTAACCGGAACACCACCAAGGGCCCTTAGTACATGGTAAAATTTTAGGGGTACAACCCAATAATGGGGTACCTATCCGGGTTAGACACCTTGGATTCTCACCTAATCTAGAGATATTACGTAATATAAAATGCGGTGTAAGAGGATTTAGGTTGGGCGACTAAGGCATACTGTCTTTCCCAAGAAGTGCAAAAAACGATCAAGGCGCCGAGGTACACGGTTGAGTCAAGAGTGCCGGGTGAGGTTGAACCACATCTTCCATTTTTGACAAGTCTTGGCAAATGATGCACTTGGCCCAAAGATACCCCATAGGGTGCAACCTCGTAACTATAAGCCCTATAGGCAAAAAGGATAAGAGGTTGCGATCAAAAGCTGGTTGTTGGCAGAACCGGATGGGAAGAGCTAACCTTGTATGGTCGATGTACGCTTCCTTGAAGGGTCAACCAGGGGGAAGATAAAGGGCAGCACCCTCCATTAGGGAGCTGATACGCGCTATAAGACGCAAATGTCACGAGGCTTCTTGTTTGCGAAAACATAAAGGCTTGTCATATTTGTGCAAAAAATGAAGTTCTGCGAGCATTCTAAAAAAAAAAAAGAAAAAAAAAAGGAAAACATACAAAAAGAACTCGCAGAATGAAACAAAGAAGTTAAGATGAGATCAATGGGTTATTACATGAAAGTGTAAAAACGTCCTGCGATTTCATCGCAAGACGATAATGTTACGAGGTTGTATGTTCGCAAGAATGTTCAGACTTGTCATATTATCGCAAATACAAAAATTTACTACAAAAGAGGTGGCAAAATAAGACCTTTACTTAGGAAGGCATGATAAGACCACAGAAATTAATGAAATTCATTACATCAAAATCATTGAAGAAATTATACAAGAATATACATTATGAAGATCTGAAAAGAAGACAACTTCGTCGATATCATTGAAGAAATTTTACAAGAATATACATCATGAAGTTTTGAAGAGAAGACAGCTTCGTCAATATCATTGAAGAATTTTTACAAGAAGTCCTATCAAAGAAGATAACATCATTGAAGAATTTTCACGAAGACTTAACAAAAGATGCGATTTTGATAGCAATCAAATACAGATAAGTTCATACTCGTAAAAGTTTACGAGAATTACATACTTCTTATACTTATCCATATATTGAATATTTCTCCACAAATTCAATACTATTTATACTTCTTCAAGAATATATCATATTTATTATACTTCTTCAACGGATATTTAATTTTGCGAAGGTTAAGTACTTATTATACTTCTTCATACAGTGAGTAATAATTCTTATACTTCTTCATATATTGGGCAATTCTTCATGAATTGAATACTGCTAATACTTCTTCAAAGATATTTTATACTTCTTAAGGGTATTTCATATTTCGTATACTTCATACTTCTTATACTTCAAGGGGAGATTTATTATTTACTTCGCAACATTCCGCAAAAGGCAAAAGGCTTATATTTCTTATACTTCAAAGGGAGGACTTTTTATTCATAATCACAATAAGACGAAACTTCGTAAGATAAATTGAGAAGGATATTCTAATACTTCCAGCGATAGTTGATCATTTGAAGAGCAATAATAAGGGGAAGGAGAATACTAAGCTAAGTCTTTAAGATATATTATTTCTCTCCACATGATCAAGTTATGCGAATAAGGGAAACAATCAATCAAAGAAAGATTAATTCAAATTAAGCTTTGAAAAAGAAATTGTTGGATTGATTAAAAGTGCAATCAAGAAGAAAGTGTTTTATTGAAAAGAAACAGAACAGACATACAAAAAAGAGTGAAGTTACATAACAGATATACAAAAAAGAGTGAAGTTATTTTTCAGGCGATCTATTCCCATCAAAATGATCTTCTTCTTCAACTTCACTATCATCTTCAACTTCACTATCAGAGATTTCCAAATATGGAGTATCTTCAGGAATTTCTTCGGAAAGGAGCGTATGGTACTTCTTGAGAGGAATTTCATTATCTTCGCAAATATTGCGAGTCATCTTAGCTCGAAAACGCTTGACATATAAACTATGGTTATGCTAGGAAATTAGAAGCTGAGATCTCAAATCAGAAATTTTATTATTACGGTTAGCAAGGATAGTTTCCAGATCGTCATTCATCTTCGCATAATTTTTTGCAGCAAGGAGAGAAATTAAGGAATTGGTTAGCAAATTACGAAGGAAAAGTAATCAAAATAATTACCATCGCAAAGAATTTACCTTCTAATTGCTTCTTATCATTATGAAGAGAAGAATTTTCAAGATTTAATTGATTATTCTCCTCAAGAAGAGAAGAATTATCAATTGCGATGCTCGCAGATTGTGAATTATCTTCGTGACGGGATGTTAATTCTGCGTTATCAATACTTAAATCCTCTACTTTCTGACGGAGATTTGAATTTTCAACCTCTAACTTCCTACAACGATTAAAAGTTTTCTTCTCAAAGAATAGAATGACGTCTTTCCCAATCGAAGCAAACAGACAACTAACTCTTCCAACCTAAACAAGAAAAAAGGGGTTAGAAATCAACAAAATAAGGGAAATAAACAAGGAATAGAGAAGAAACTTACCATGCTACCTAAAGCATATAATGAAGCAAGAGAGACGAATCTTGAAATGCCTTTGAGGGAGTTATTATCAATTACAGTAGGAACTTTACAAGCCTTCGCAATAATTTTGCGAGCATTCGCTGTAGGATAATTTCCTAATCCACGAGAAGAATGGAGGAAAGCCTCGGATATGCTAACCATTGCTGAGGCAAAAGTTTCTGGGATACTGCAATCTTCATTTCCACCTTCATCAACATCATTATCATCATCTCCTTCGTCAGAAAGGGTATCGGAATTAGAACTAAAGTCCTTCTCAGGAAATTTATCATCTTCATCACCAAGATATTCCTCAATATTGTCATTAGAAGAGATTACATTGGAATGAGACTTGGTTGAGAGTTTATTCTTTTTCCTCCTCTCATAAACAACATCTTGAAGTTTCCTTTTCCCTTTGCGAAGAGCATCATCTTGACTACCAGAAGCTTGGGTAACCTTCGCAGAACGAAGAGTTTGTTGTCTTGCAGTAAACCTTTTAGAAGAAGTAGAACTCTTATTTTCACTCGACAATCTCAGGAAGAAGTGGAACCTACAAATTCAAATAAGGATAAGAAACAGAGGCAACAATATATTGTTTAGAAAAATACAAGAGTGTTTCTTACCTCATTTGAAATTAAAGGGTAACAAAAAGATAAGGAGATGGAAGTACATACATTTCTATAAACCCAAGGTTGATAATGGCGATTCTGAAGGTTCGCAGAAGTTCTACTATCCCAGAAATATAAGAACCCGATAATATTAAAGGGTACTTATACCAATCTTCATCATTAGAACGACGAGGTGTCTTATTATTTCATGAGGCATAATCAATATCGTGCATGAGAAGATCATCTGCTGCGATATTAGCTTTACGATGAAGACGAACACCCCAACGATTATCTTCTTTCCTCGCAGGAATTAGTGTGTAATTTTTGAAGAAACCCTCAATTGTATAATTCGCAAAGAACAATTTCCATATTTTCAAATCCGGGTTTCTTAAGATCAACTGAATACAAAGATTTCCCAAAAGCGGCACGATTTGCGAATTCAACTAAGAGGCGAATACAATCACCAGTCAATTGGTAAATGGCACAAGAAAAATTGGGGTGGGAAATAATTTCATAGAATAGAGGAAAGTTAACATCATAAAGAGGAAGAGGAAGACCTGCGAGGATTTGACCTCGTGAGATTAAAATTTTCTGATCATCCCAAACATAGTTGGTAAAGAGCTTCACACAGAGAGAAGATTTATTATTATAACCTTTAATCTCAGAGAGAATGAGGTCCCTATCAGCAAGTTCCGCATTAATCTGTTTAATAGTTTTCTTCTTTGGTGCCATTGAATATAAGATGGAAAATAGAAAGGAAAAAAGATAAAAGAGATTGCAGAGGCAGAAGTGGTGAAGAAGATGAATAAGATAAGAGAATAAAAAGCAAAAAAAAAGGATAATATTTATAAATAGAGAGAGTTTGATGAAGATAGAAACTCATTAATACGAGTAAGCGTGAACGGTTGAAAAGAACGGTTACGAAGAAACGTGTCAAAAAGATAAGGGAAAAGTAAAAAGACGTGTTACGAACTTGATGGGTGGTAATAACTACACTAAATTTACGAGAATAGAGATTCTCATGACATTTCTTCTTCGTAGAATTGACATGAGAAGAGGCAAGATGTAGGTACTGAATATCGCAAGATAATAGTTCACGAGTATCGTAATAAATAAAGGAGGAAAGAGTTATAAAATGATACGATGATAGAAGTAGTGCGGGGAAATATGAAGTTTTTCGAGGATGAAATAATTTTGCGAGGATGAATTGCGATACTTCGCAATTCATATACAGCTGCATAAGTTTTACTATAAATAGGAGTTCAAATGTAAAATTCAGGAGGTTCTTTTAATGAGTGTAAGAAATTATCTTAGGAAAGAGAATAGAAAAAGTTGTAACTATTCTAGTTCCATTTTGATAATTCTATGTAATCAACTAAGAGAATTAATAAGAAAATTATCATTCACCATCAAGAACTTCTTGAGTTTTTACTAATTCTATTGAGGGTGTAGTTGTAGATTATTCTGCAACTACACATATTTTGATTCTGATGATGAAGATTTGCAAGTTATAAATACAGAAGAAACTGATGAAGAACGAGTGAATGCGAATAATGATACTTATGATGTGAGAATGGAATTATCCAACATTACCGAGGATTCGGTTATACATGAGGTTTTGCAAGGTTTGTCTAACCCTTTATGTGAATCTCCATCTAATGATGTTCCTCTCAAACTTGAAGTAGTTTCTCATAGAGTTGTTAGCCCGACTTTTAGGAAGATACCTCATTTGGGGATGGAATTATGTGCTTCAAAAATTTTATCGGATTTTCTTGCTTCTAAGAATCCACCATATATGTTTGAGTCTAACGCCATGTAGGTTTTCCAAGAGGAACCAATGGACATTCCTTCCACTTACATTTTGTATACACTTCCGAGTGTAGAAGAGACTAAGTGTGGGGGTGACTCTCGTGGGGTGATAGTTTCATTTTTACCACCATTTGCTAACATTCTTGTGAAGCTTTTGAAATGTATGCAGATTATTTTTTGGGTGGATCCTCAAATTTTCAAATTGTTGATATATGGGGAGTTTATTTTGAGTATTACTCATATGCGTCAATCAGGTGCACAATTCTAATTCTTACTTCCTTATCTTTTTCAAGTATTCCTCTTATTCTTTTTGCAATGGTTTGAAACATTGAGGACAATGTTTAATTTAAGTGTGGGGGTAGGGTATAATATGAACAAAAAATTGACGTATACAAAACTCTAACTTTTAGAGATTTTTGAACAATTTAGAATAAACACTAGCCTTTCTAAGTAGATGGAATTTTTTCTTGACGGTGAGGTATATATATTGGCTGAGTCAAGGTTAAATTCCAACTAAATAGCTAGTTTAGTGTTTATCCTCTATTGTTCAGAAATAGCTATGAGTTGGAGTATCATTTGTAGTTATGTAATTTGTATATAATTTGTAGAGTTTGATGCTAATAAATAAATAAATTGCTTTATAAACTTCAAAATCTAGAAACTTGTGCCTTTAGGATGACACTAAGCAATATAAATGGATGGAACCATCTTGATTGCAGGAGTTGAGGAACCTATTAATTGAAAGGACGAACATAGATCAGGAATTACTAATAAGTTGTTACCATATCTCGGAATATCACCATATCACGTTCTATTTTTATTTTTCCATATTTATCTATTGTTATCTAAGTGATTTGGTGGGTCACTAAACATCGAATTGTTATTATTGCTAGGAGGAAATAGAGTGATTGAGTTACTAAAAAAAAAAAAAAAGACCGACCAATTAGACCAAACGGAATAAAAAAGACACTTGGATAGCAGTATGTGTGAAACGTTGTCCCTATCTCCGTCGCCTAAACAAGCGTGGAATGCAGGATCCAAGGAAACTATCACATACTTGCTGACAAAGAATCATGCGCTTGGATCCAAAAGATCCAATCATGTTTTCAAATAAAAGAAAAAAAAAGTTATTATTATTGTTGTTCAATAAATAAAGTCGACTCCTGGTTCCCTTGTATTTGCCAGTTGAGTTGATGTAGAATTAAGATTGTTGATCGCTGGTTCCCTTGTATATGCCAATTGTGTTGACACTAAAATTCAGACCAGTAGCTCAATCCAATAGGATGCATAGGTTCATCTTGTCGGTGACCTTCAGACAGATATGGGAAACACCGATCACTTGTAAACATTCGCAAACATCTACTTCTATATCCATCATCTTAATCTATTCATGTGTGATTGTGGTTAGTCAGATTCCGAGTATTGTGGTTTGTTCGACTTTCTAATTAGATCTTTATTTACTTATATTTGAATTGGATTGGAATCAAGGTACCTCCTCCTGTAATCATTTTGGATTTGTTCATAGATTTTTCACAGGTAGTTAGAAATTGGAGTAAAAGGTTTTGTAGGTATATCTCTAGTAAACCTTCACGAGACTATAACTCATCCACTAGGGACACCTAGGGGTTTAAAGGCTTGTTATTTATGCTAAAAGTAATCGTAGCCTCGACGAGACGGAGTTGTTGTATTTTAGTTTTGTTATGTTTGCTCGAGGACTAGCAAATATGAAGTGTGGGGGAATTTGATAGGGGCTTAAAATACATCTTTTGAGTATCTATTTCGCATGCTTTTATTATTAGTTCTCTTGTTATTTTGTATATTATGCCCCCTTTCTATGTTTTTAGGTATAGAGGCTTCAGTCTGCAAAAAAGGAAAGAACGCATAAATGAGTCGTATCGGGCGAGAAGTGACATCGTCATGAGTTTCCTTGGTAGAACGTGGGAGATAAAATGCTAAACCAGTTAATAATGAGTAGCTGGGCTTGGAGATCGTGTTGTGAACTTACATGGGCTGGGTAGTTTGTCACGCCTGGGAAGTGAAGAATGAAACTGGGACTGCACATGCGCGTTTGAGAAGGAAAGGAAATTAGGTTTCTTACAACCAGAGAACTAGGTCGAGTTATTCATCAGTTACGACCTGATTATTACTCTCACGACTGCACCAAGTCCAACTGCCGGTAAGCCATGTCCAGGCTCGTGCTCGAAGGGTTGAATTCCAGGCTGAGAAGGAACTGACGATTGGGTGCTAGTTAATTTGGGAAGCTTTAGCCGAGAGAATACAGGTCTGTTTTATGAGCTACTGGTTTGCAGTGAAGTAACAGACAAGACTAAAAGGATTCGAGCCTGTCATTGGGTCAGAAAGAATGGGTTAGCACCAAAATAGAATTGCAATTAGGTTTGGACCGAGTTTACTCATGGAGAAAACAGGGAAGAGCACAAGTTCTACCATTGATATTTGATGATGAACAAGAGGATTCAGAGCTGGTTTGTATCTATGAATGAATGGGTTGTGTGAGTGAACTTGTACTGTGCAGGGAAGAAATTTGTGAAATCTCAAATGTACAGCCAGTGCATAACCATTATCAGTTTTCCAGACGCATTGCAGCTGTTTGAAAAAATGCTTGAACCATCAGTTTGCCTATAGCCACTAGTTCTGACCTAGCTATTTACCATCGCGAGCCAGATTTTGTGGGTCAATGCCATGAATTAGGAGAGGTGTTTGAAGCTGAGAAGGAAATGAAGTTTGGGTATTCGATTTTAGAGAGTTTGGTTTGGTTTTAAATTCGTTATGTGTATGCGTGTCGTAACCACAACAAATTCATTAATATTTTACTACCTAATTAACAAGTAATATAGGGTAGTCAAGATCGATCCCACGAGGAGCACGAGATTCTAGTTGTAAAATTGTCACACAAAGGGGGGTATTGGTTAAGAATTTAAGAAAGTAAATAAAATAAACAAAGCAATTAAAAAGGTAAAGGTAATCAATAAAGAGAAATTAGATCAAGGAATCCTTCTTCGCTGCAAAACAATGATTAAAGTTATGTTCTTTTCCACTTCTTATTAGTCACAAATTATCACCAACCGTAGGTATAGAAACTAGATCAGTGCTAACCCCAAAATCCCTTATATCACCGGATACGGAAGTTCTCGACTACCGAATTCTATTCACCAAACCACCTAGTAGTAGATCACCCAAGATGTAATTTAGTTAAACGCATTAAGATTTATGAATTTATTAGGTTGATATTAGTAGTTAGACTCTTAGATCAAGGTCCACTTGCTAACGTTGTTTTTACACAAAATTGCTCCATGGAATCCCTCCGCAAGGTATTGTGTTTTCTACTTATGTAAATAGTCAAGAAACGATTACTTATCCCCTAACTTTCACTAGATTTAGATCAATTAACAAATCAATTTAGCGTGCACTCTAAATAACCTATCAATCAATCATGAATGTATAAACATTCCTATTAGTAAAAACAAACGATAATTATGTGAAAAACTTCAAAGTAGAATTGAAACAAAACTCAAATCATATATTAAGAACTAGGAATTCATCCTCAATCAATAAAATTAGCTACTCATGTTAAGGAGTTCACACAAAGAGTAAAGAATAGAAAAGTGTGTGTAGAAGTGTGCAAAGATGTGCACAAAAGTGTGTGTAAGTGTATCAATGTGTATGGAAGTGTGTAAGTGTGTATAGAAAAGTATATAACTTCTCTATTTATAGGCTTCAATGTTCTCCATATCTTCCAAGGAATAGAATCCCTTTCCTTTTGTAGCTCAATTTCCTAATCCAAGCCTTTCTCAAATCTTCCATCTCCTCTTTCCAAATCCAAGCCAAATTCTTCATCCAATTCCAAACCCAAGTCTTCACATCTCATGAGAGAAATATACACAAAATTCTGCAACTTTGGCTCGCCGGAAAACTGGGTTTTTGGTCGGAAATATACCGGAAATCGTCACCGACGGTCACCTGAGATTCTTCCCCGGCGAAGGTATATTCCGTCAATCCACCGTTAGGACTAACGGTCAAAGGTCAAACTGTTAGTCAACTAGTCAAGGGTCAAGAGATAAGATTGTCAACAACCGAGTCAGCGATGAGTTAGATGCCTTGAATTGGCTGAATAGTCTTACTCAATTTGAGTTGGACCTAGATCGAGTTAACTCGGCGAGATGAAATTCCGACGAGTCTCGGCTGTTTTAAGGATTTCCCAGGCCAAATTCAGGCCGTTTCTTCACCTGTGACAAACCTAAACATTCATCTATAGTATCATTTCAATACTGCAACTTCAATTCCTTCTTTACAGATTCTCAACCACAATCACCACCTTTTCCATGCAATTCCATTATTGATCTTCACCCATTCATCTGCTACTCAATTCTTAACACAGAACCTATCAGTTCCAAATCAATTCCTTCTATGAGATCTTTACAGCAATTCATTCCTAATTCAACAACAATCACCATTCCTTTAACAACATACCCATCACAAGCAACTGCAACTTCAAATAGGTTCTTCAATTAGTTCAATTCCTTCACCAAAACAAACCCTATCAGCAATTTCTCTTCAGTCTTCCAAGCAAACCCATTTCCGAATCAAACCCAACTGCAGTCTCTAAACCCAGAATCGGCAAACAACATCTCTGCTCCTCCTTCCATCTCTCTGTATTCAACGGAAATGGATACTTCTTCTCGATCTGATTCATCCATAATAGCAGAACCCATCGATCTCCTCTTTTTTTTTTCATGGTTCAACAGCAGCATCATAATTTCTCAAGAATGCCAAAATCCTTCGATCTACAATTTCACCAACTGCAGCTATTGTTGTTCTTTAATCCGTTCTCTGAATCTCATATCACCAGCAACATTTTCGTCTCTTCATCACTGATTCGAATAAATTCTTGATTTTTAATTTCTCTTTCATGTCTCAATTTCTCGATTCTCTCTTTCGTCTTCAACAACAACAATCGATGCTTCTCTCGGTTTCAGGTGTGGGAAGGGAATGAATGAGAGGAAATTCTCTCGACTGTAGGTTAACTTAAAGTTGGATTTGGGTGCTAACAGCTCACCCGTGTTCTGGATAAGGGTTAGGGTGGTTTGAGGTTAGATGGTACACCCCATTAGATTAGATCCACCCCAAGACTGGGTGCCCTGAGTAATTTTTGGGGTGCTTTTAGCACTTTTCTTTAACCACAAACATGACTGCCCCTTAACATGGGCTGGCCTGTCTTTAGTAATTCTTCCCAACAAGATTTTCCCCTTAACCTTGACTGGACTCCAGATAGTGCTCTCCCTATGAAATGACAATTATGCCCTTTTTGCTCAATTTTGGTGATTTCTTCTTATTTTCCTCCGTGCGACTCCAGAGTACCTAATAGCTCGAAAACACACGTAAAATACATAATTTACAAGAAAAATAGCAAAGAAAGCATAAACTACTAGATAGTAAATTAGGTGTATTCTACACCTATCATTATGCAGCTAAGAAAGTCAGTGAAAAAGATAAGCTATTACCGTCGATTTTGGTAGTGAACAAAGGGATTAAGTGAAGTTTTAGAAGTTCAGAGAAACAAGGAAAGTTGGGTTATGGCTTAATTTGAATTTGAGAGTGTATAGGTCCTGTGAATCTCACCTGAACCACCAGTCTAGTTCCACCATTTCGTGGGCTATGTTTAGATATAGTGGGATTCCTTTGTAGAAGTGCAGATGACTCGAATGGAGTTTTAAAGCAAGAAAACAGGGAATAAGGCAGCTTCTGGCACTAGTTTTTCGGAGGATTATCAATGGAAGGGATCAGGACCTATGTTTAGAAGTTGATATGAATTAGGAAACTGAGTTTGCGTGGAATCCAAGTCTGCGTCAAGAGGTTTTATCTATAAAAGTGAAACTAAGCTACAACAAAAGAGGAGATCATCTCATACCCCTCCTTCACAACTGCCGACTCTACAAAAATCTCCTCTCCAAACCCTTCCATCACCACCTGAACAATCATATACCCCCTGCATATTATTACCATCTGCATACCATCATCTCCATCCACCTCCATCATCCCCAGTTCTGCATATCCATCCACTGCATACCATTCCATTACCACCTGCATATCCACTTCCAGTTCCACCTTCACCACCTTCCTTGCATACAACAACACTCCATCTCTACCAGCATACCACCACTGCACTTGCATATCCACCTGCATACCATCCATACCATCACCAGCATACAGGCAGCAGGGAGCACATGAAATACAGCTCAAAGGCAGTAGAAGTTCGCATACGCCACCACCATTCCATTATCACCAGGATACACCGTCGCCAACACCATCAGTCCATAGTCAACTCCAACTGCAGCTGTTTGGTTTTGTATTCTTGATTTTATTTGCTTCTTTGTTTTCCATGAACTCCAGTAGCTAATTGCATCTTGGTTAGGAACTAATTCGACGTCCGGGAATCAACTCCAATTGATATTTAAAGTGCCTTTTTCTTGCAATTATATTGTTATTGATTATTCACTACCGTGCCAATAATGTTTATAAATTTATTTCTCAACCATTTAAGTTGCAAATTGAAGGGTTGTTTGATGATTCGATTGCTAATTCGAGAACTCTTCGACCCATAATTGTCTAGATGTTCCGAATACAAGTAGTAATATGTGGTTATTGACGATGGGATTTTGTTAAATAATCATATGTATTGAATGACACTAGTAGATGAATCGAGCTTATATAGTTGTCACTAGGAATAGTCTATCTCACAGAACTTAATGCACTTGTTTGAGTCACACCTAGTAAGCGTACCTCTAGGAAACTTGGCAAGTAGAATCTGGTAGCCGAGCGCTTCCGTGTCCGGTGAATTAAGAGATTGCAAGATATTTGAGCATACTAAATATTCTAGGGTTATTAGTAATGGGTGATTGCAGAAATTAGCTATATCATTAAGATTCATGTTTTGTGACTTAGAAGAAGTCCTTGATCATTCTCATTCTCATATTTGCATTTCTTATTCAGAAATTGAATCGACAACTTAGACTCAACTCTCCCTTAGGAACGAACCTGCTTATCCGTATACTACTAGTTAGTTTAAACAGAAGTAGATAAATATTTTTTTTTGCGAGTTCGACACCTCGTCAACATTACACCATTGATAGAAATGGTTATGTCATATCCGTTCTCCTTATTTTGAATAGGCGAGTGATCGTTATTATGATCCGGAGTTGGAATAACTTTACCATTATTGCAAGGAATTTCCAAAGGTTTCTCATCTTCAAGATACTCATGAATCGTATATCCATTATTGATCATGGGAATGTCAGAATTTTTTTGATTTTGAGGCCAAACTTTTTCCTCTGTTATTTCCTTCTTCATTTGATCCATCTCTCTTCTTAGGTTGTCAATAACTTCTTGAAGTTCTTGAAGTGTATCTTCAGTCTTTTTGTTGTACTCATCCATAGTTTGACGGTACTCTTTCATCTGTTGGTTATCTCGATCCAAATTATCCATAAATTGGTGTATCAGATCTGCAAGACTATAAGAATTATCATTAGAAGCACAACTATCCTCACATCCTTGTGTTTGCTCACTTACATACCCGTCATAAGGTTGTTGATATGTATGAGAATATCCATAAGGCTCCGTGTGATATTGATCATATCCAAAAGATTGGTTTTGATTATACCCATAGGATGGTTGGTAGTTGTTATAATATTGAGATTGAAAACCATATTGATTATCACAATTATATGTTGATTGGTCTTGTGCTCCGTACATGTTATTTCCGTAAGGAAACATGACGACTCACAAGAAAGAAAGGAAAATAAAAGCAAAAATCTAAAAATAAAAACAAGCTAAACAAATAACAAATCAATTAGCAACCGCTCCCCGGCAGTGGCGCCAAAATTTGATGGGTTGTCGTAGGCTCAACAAATTAATTAAGATATTTCCCACTAATTAACTGGTAATATAGCGGTAGTAATAGATCGTTCCCACGAAGAGCAGTGTAATTGATATGTTATTTAAATAACAAAACAAAGCAAAAAGAGGGTTGGTTTATGAAATAAATAAAAAGATAACAAAAAGAATAAGATGAAAGGGGTGATCAGGGAATCCTTCGCCGTTACACTACACCATTTTAAGGATATAGCAACCCAGAGTAGCAACAACAATAGTGTCGTTGCTAAATATCTGTTGCTATTTTCCGTTGCTATATTTTAGCAACAACGTGTTTCTATTTCTAATTTAGCAACTAGAATATTTAGGTTGCGAATAGAAACAACAAAGTGTTCATGCATGCGAAGCACGCGTGTGGTTGGAAACACTTTGACGTTTTTTTACGCCCAAGTCAAAGTTTGGTCAGTCCTCTTCTTTATTTTTCCACCCTGTCTACAGAACTACTCCCTCAGTGTATTATACTTAGAATTTTCTGAGCCAGTTTCATTCTTCTCCACCCGCTCTTACTTTTTTTTTTTTCTGCTTCAGAAGATATTTTGTCCCTTTAATATCAACTGCAGATTCAGTTCATGTCTCGATTTAAATCGATCTTCGGTTGCAGTCTTGTATTCGATCTGGTAAGCATTTATTTTTCGATTTTAGTTAATAGATTTTAGGGTTTCACGATTTTGATTTCAGCTAATAGATTCTAGGGATTTTGATTTCAGTTTCAAGCGACTTGATTAATAGATTCTAGGGTTTCACCATTTTGATTTCAGTTAATAGATTTTAGGGTTTCACGATGTTGATTTTAGTTAATAGATTCTAGGGTTTCACGATTTTGGTTTCAGTTAATATATTTTAGGGATTTTGATTTAAGTTTTAAGCAGCTAATAGAGGAAATACATCTCGGGGACTTGGGATTTTGATTTGAGTTTAAAGCAGCTACTTTAAGTGATGTATGATTTCGTTTTTCTTTCTTTTGTAGTAGTGTTAACCGTGGGTTTGATTTTGTTTGCTAAAAATCTGATCTTGGTTTTTTTTAACTCAATAGGGTTTTTGCTATGTAGTGAGATTTCTAATGCACTTCAGATTCTTGTGAAACAGTATCCATTTATTTCTTTTGATTTTGGTTTTATTGTTAGTTGCTTAATTTGGTAATGTGATTTCAATTTTAATTTACTTTTTTTTTCTGAAAAATTTGAATGCAAATTTGGATTTATTTCTTCGGGTAGAATGGCACAAACAATAGCTTCAGGTCTACATATTATGATGGTGAAACCATCAGTGAATTCATCACGGAAGGTGCTCAATTCGAGTGCTGCATTTTTTGGTGCTAATCCAAAAACAAACTCTTTCTCTATGCTCTCAAGTGCTTCTTCTATTGCATCAGTTAAACCATTGTCCTGCAACATCATTTCTACGCAATCCAAATCCAGTAAAGTCATCACAAGGGCAATGTCTCAATCTACTGACAGCAAACCTACTCTTCCTAGTTTGCCTATAGATTTGAGAGGTTAGCTTACAGCCTTGCATTTTTATTTTATTTTCTATGTGTGATGTGTGTATAGACATTTAGAATTCATATTTATTATTATGGTTATGGAGTGAACCTTTGTGGTTAGACAAGTCTAGTTGCCTTAGTATTGTTAAAAGTTCTTATTAGCTTTTGCATTGATTACCTGTACCCAAATTCTTTTTGGTACATTATAGTAATTACTGATCAGTAAACTGACATTCCTAACCTTTTTTTCAGGGAAAAGAGCATTTATAGCTGGGATAGCTGATGACAACGGATATGGTTGGGCAATAACAAAATCACTAGCTGCTGCTGGTGCTGAAATTTTAGTTGGTACATGGGTGTCTGTACGTCAACCACTCCACCGTCCACCGTCTTTTCCATTTTTACTCATCTACACCAGATTCTTTTTTTCCCCCTGCAAAAATTGAATTATGACCAAATGCTTATTCTGTTGTAGGCACTGAACATTTTCGAGGCTAGTCTTTGTCGTGGAAAGTTTGAAGCATCTCGCGTGTAAGAACTTCCATCCATGTCACTCATGAGTTTATGCATTTCAAAAGGTTGTTACTAATGTAAAATTTTATGTTTCTCAGTTTGCCAGATCGGTCACTAATGGAAATTACTAAAGTTTATCCTTTGGATGCTATTTTTGACAACCTTGAGGATGTACCCGAAGATGTAACTACTTTGCAATGCTTTCTTGCTTTATATAGTTTAGAATTGAACCTTGAGGAGGTGAAGTTAAGTATATCTCTTCGATTTGGTTTGTGCAGGATCCTCGAACTGGACTGTTCAGGTTCTGTATTCATTCAATTTTATTCCTATAACTGCATAGAATGTGATTGTGATATTAGAATATGCCAAGATGGTCTGGTGTTCCCATGGTCTGGTGTTCCTATCAACGACTACCTTTCCTCTCAAGATGCAAAATCTCGACCATCGAAAGTCACCACCGAGTCGGCAAGCCTCCCAAGCTCAACTTGACAAACAACAGCAACATGCTACATGTTTTCCATGAAAACACTTGAGACATCAACACATGTCACAAACTTGGGTATGCTCATTAGGGTATTGGTTTGGCGGTTTACAGCGTGCGGCGTACACTACGCCCGTTACGAGAAAGTGTCATGAGAATGAGGCGGTTAGTAAATACAGGGAGTAATGGCAAAATGTTTCCTTCATTATGGAAATATCAATTCCAGACGTTACCCGTTACCGTTTTCTTCCATTTACTCAAACCGTTTCCAATTTTTACGAGACCAGGGTGCATTTCGTTGTGACTTGTATAAGTAGGTCTCACCTATCTCCACCATAGGACAAGGTTTTTTGGTTAGGAATATACAACACTCAGAAACCACTTGTTAGCTTTCCCATATGTTAGCTTTCCACTTTTTGATACAAGTCGTCGAACAACTAATCTTCCAGAATCAACTATTCTGGTCTCAACACTCTCTTCGCTTCCCTCCCCAAAACCAACCCTTCTCCTTCACTTTGTGACCGAAGCAAGTCTGGAACGACCATTTCTTGGTTTAGGCCGAATTTGTACAGATTGATCTCCTGAATCTAAAGTACTCCCATGCAGTACATTGTTTAGGGTTTATACTCATTTCTCACCCACTCACATGAAATTTCCGAAATCAGTAGAAACCGTTTTCACCCTCAAACAATAACATCTTCTCAATTTCTTGTTTTCTCGACAGAGAGGAGTCAAAAGACGTGTGACATGAGAAGTTATCAACTTTTTGTTTTTCAGCGAATCCAATAGCTTATCATACTCTGAGACTTCTTCATCAACGTCTCTATCAATATCTGAGTCACCTTCATCAGAAAGTTCATCCAATTGTTCTTCTAGGCATGTTTCCCAGGTATCAACAATTTCTACATCATGAGGATGTTTAGATATTGACCTAGATGGAATAGTTCTCTCAGGTGAATTTAAGCTTTGAAAAATATCTGGTAATTTCTGAACTGGTACGCTATTAGAGATAGACTCGTCCATAAAGTCAGATCACTACAAATACAGACTGATAAGGTATTTAAACGTGTTTGCCTTATATGATACCAATTGAAAAAATGGGGGTCTAAAAACCACACCCAATATTTCGATTAGAAATCTGTATGGAATAACTCTAATATACTTTTAAGAGAATCAACTAGACAATCAGACTCGATCTTAATAAAAAGTATATCAAGGAGTTAATATCTCTATCTCTTGATTTGATCTATACTCAAGCAAATAGAAATCCTTGAGTCTTTATCAAATACAAGAGAGATATAAACTTGGATGGTATCAAAAACCAATATCCAAGGATCAATCAATTTCCAATCAACAACCAAAGGTTGGATTTCACAATTGATCGATACAACGTACAACCTGTGATATTTCAAATATATAACAAAATATAATGCATAATAGAAATAACACAGACACCAAAAATTTTGTTAACGAGGAAACCGCAAATGCAGAAAAACCCCGGGACCTAGTCCAGATTGAACACCACACTGTATTAAGCCACTACAGATACTAGCCTACTACAAACTAACTTCATTCTGGACTGTAGTTGAACCGTAATCAATATCACACTGATTCAAGGTACAGTTGCGCTCCTTACGTCTCTGATCCTAGCAGGATACTATGCACTTGATTACCTTAGATGATCTCACCCACGACCAAGATTTGCTACAACCCAAAGTCGAAGACTTGAATAAAAAAATCTGTATCACACAGAAAAGTCTACGATAATAGATAAATATATATCCCACAGATAAACCTACGAGTTTTGTTCCATCTTTGATAAAATCAAGGTGAACAGGAACCAATCAATAACCCGGACTTATATTCCCGAATAACAGCCTAGAATTATTGATCACCTCACAATAATCTAAATCGTATGGTAGCGAAACTAGATATTGCGGAATCACAAACGATGAGACGAAGATGTTTGTGATTTCTTTTTTATCTTGCCCTATCGGAGATATAATCTCAAGCCAATTATTCAATTGAACTCGTACGATAGAAAATGGCAAGATCAGATCGCTCAACTACAAGAGAAGTAGTTTCGTCTGGCTTCACAATACCAATGAAGTCTTCAAGTCGTTAATCGACAGGGTCTCGATAAGAAACCTACGATTAAAGGAGAATCGACTCTAGCAAAACCAACTAGTATCACACATGAGGTGTGGGGATTAGTTTTTCCAGTTGCTAGATGTCTCCCTTATATAGTTTTCAAATCTGGGTTTGCAATCTAAGTTACCTTGGTAACAAAGCATTCAATATTCACTGTTAGATGAGAAACCTGATTTATCCAAGCTAATATCTTTCAACCGTTAGATCGAAACTTAGCTTGTCACACCCACAAATGAAATGTATTTTATTTAGGTTTGAGTAACCGTACCTAAACGTGTACATTTGGTTGGTTCACAAATGGTTGACCAATGGTTATCCATATGAGTACTTTCATATCAACCGTATTCATCTTCTCATAACTAGTTCAATGAGTCATAAGAACTAGTTCAAGAGTTGTTCAATTGCAAGGAAATCTTATGTACTACACAAGACACAATTGAAGCAAAATCGGTTTGATCACTTGAATCTATTTATGAACAATATAGCCACGGTTTGCAAAGATTGCATTCCTTATTGATTTATTGTTTAAGTTCATGAACAACCGATTTGAGAAATATAACCAGCTTGGGTACTCGTACGGGTATGCGTACCTTAGCTACCTAAATTGGGTTTAAAAACCCAGCAGAAATTCTCGGATGAAAACTTCCGTGGGTATGCGTATGGGTACGCATACCTAAGGTGTCTGGTTTTGTAAGTTTGTAAACTCCAAACTCAGCATAAATTCACGGATGCAAACTTTCGCCAGTACGCGTACGGGTACGCGTACCCAACCTATCTCCTTCACCAATACCGCATGCATACATATGCACGCACTTGGTTTTTGGTACATGGACTTATACACTAATGTGCGAACACACTATATATGCTTATATCCATAGTTGGTTACGTAATCTCAACTCTATATTTCAATCATTGAAACATTCTTATATAATGTTAATAGTCGTTAGACATAAAGAAATGACTACCATCATCAAGGCTATTTTCAAGATTGAAACGTCATCATGACTTTCGTCACGGGTAAAGATGAAATGTGGTTAAAGCGAAAGCTTACCATGCATATTTCGAGAAAAAGATAGGAGAGTAGACTCGGCTCGAAATAGCAAATGTGTATGTATGAAAACTATCATACTTATACGACTGTTGTCTCAAAAGTAGAAGATAGATAGACTTTTGATTGCTACCGTGCTAGATAAGTTCAAGTCTCCACATACCTTTTTGGTCGGATGAAGTTCCACCAGTTCCTTAAGTAGTTCTTTGTCTTCATAAGATAATCGCCATGGAGTCTGGAGCTCAAATATACTTAATTATCCTAGAACGAGACTTAGTCATAAGTAAACTAGAAATCAAGACGTATAGTTTTGATCACTAATATTGACAAACATGCTTGAGATAGCAACGCATGCGAGTTCGACTGAGCAATGCTCAAACAACTACCATCTTCCACTCGCCAACAGGGAGCAATCGACCAAGCAATAGCTCGTCCCTAGTGCTATCAAACGATCGCTCAAAAGTGTTCGGTCACGCTCTTGTTTTTAAGATGACTGACTCGCGACTAATTTAGACAGGCTCTAAAACAACGATGCTCCATGCACATCGATTATTTTGAGCTGCTTGCTTAAAATCAATGCTTTACGTACATCGAATACATACGATATTTATGAATATCGGCTTCACAAATAACATAGTTATTTAACCTAAGAAGCACTATGTGATGCTTTTAGCGGAAAGTCCCACGACTTGACCCATTTACTTGAGACATCAAACGTATCACAAGCTGGGGGATGCTCACTGGGGTATTGGTCTGGCGGTTTACATCGTGCGGCATGCAACGCGCCCACTACGATAAAGTGTCAGGAAAGGACGGAGGTGAAGCTGTGACTAGTCTTCCCTCATAATGGAAACATGATGATCACCACCTCTTACACAACCCCTCTACTCCACTACGTAATCTCTTCCACTTCCTACGAGATCAGGTGCGCTTAATGACTTGTATAAAAATGTTTTCAATCTATTTCGACAATAACAACACATGTGTTATCAACACAAGTATTCGGAAACCATATTCTGATACAATTTATAAAATAGCCACACCTTTATTATTCAACATTCTGATCTCAAACACCTTCTTCGCTTCCCTCCATAAGATCAACCCTTCTCCTTCACTTTGTGACCGAATTGGATCAGGAACGACCATTTCTTGGTTTAGGCCAGAGTCTTACAGATTGATCTCTCGAATCTAAAAGTACTCCCGTGCAGTGCATTTGTTTAGAGTACTAATTCATTTCTCATCAACACACTCAAATTTACCAAAAAATAACAGAACCAGTTTTTACCCTCAAATAACTACCAAGTCTAAAATATGGTTAGGAACTTTAGAATAAACAATCTCAAAAGGTGTCTTACCTGTAGATCGATTAACTAAAGTGTTATAATAAAATTCCATATGTGGAAGGAGATTGTCCCATTGCTTTTCTTTTCCTCCAATAACCTTGGATCTAATCAGATTTCCTAAGAACGATTTGCCACTTCAGTTTGTCCATATGTTTGGGGATGAGCAGTTGTGCTATACTGAAGTTTAGTTCCCAAATGCATCCATAAAGACTTCCACAAGTATCTCAAAAACTTAGTGTCTTGATGAGAAGTAATTGTCTTGGGAATTCCATGCAAACGTACTACTTATTTGAAAAATAAGTAAGCAATGTTGGAAGCATCTGCTATTTTCTTGCAGGATATGAAGTGAGCCATTTTTGAGTAACGATCAACAACCACCATAAAAGAATCACCCCCTGGAAGTACGTGGTAATCCAAGCACAAAATCCATGCTAATATCCACCCAACGAGCATCTGGAATTGGAAGTGGAGTATACAAACTTGTGTTTTGAATAGTCCCTTTAGACATATGGCAAACCATGCATTTTTGCACGTACTTTTGAACGTCACATTTAAGAGAAGGCCAGAAATAACATTCTTCAACCAAAACTATGGTTTCATCACACCCAAAATGTCCACAAAGGCTACTGCCATGTAATTCTTGGATCAGATGAAGACGTAAAGAACATTGTGGTGTACATAAACGATTTCCTTTAAAAAGAAATCCTTATTGAATGAGAAAATCATCAACACTGCCTGTTGAAGAACCACACTTGTCCCAGAGATGCTGAAAATCTTTGTCTTCACTATACATATCTTTTAAGAAATCAAAAGCTAAACTTTCATGTTTGAGAGTAACAAGAAGATGGGCTCTTCTACTCAAAGCATCAGCTACTTGATTAAGTTTTCGACTCTGATGTTTAATAGAAAAGGTGTACTGATTGATAGTAGATAACCACTTATCATTCATTCGATTGACCTTAGCTGATGTTTTTAAAAACTTAAGAGCCTGATTATCAGTATTGACAACAAACTCACTGTGAATAAGATAACGATGCCAGTTCTTAAGAGCTTGAACTAGTGCAATTAATTATAACTCATAAATAGACCATTTCTTTCTTGTATCTGAATTCTTTTCACTGTAGTAAGCAACTGGATGACCTTCCTGAGATAATACAACTCTGATGCCAAGAATGGAAGCATCACAATGAATCTCAAAGTGTTTATTAAAATTTGTCATGGCAAGAACAAGAGCGCTACATAACTTCTCTTTGAGAAAATTAAATCTCTTATCTGCTTCTTCATTCCATTCAAAAATATCACGCTTCAAACAATCTGTTAAACCAACTGCAATGGTACTAAAATTCCTCACAAATCTTCTATATAAAGAGGCTAATCCATGAAAACTGCGTACTTCACGTATTGAAGTTGGAACAGGCCAATCAATAATTGCTCTAATCTTAGAATTATCCATTGAAATACAAGTATCTGACATAACATAACCCAAAAAAGTGTCTCTGTTTGTAAAGAATGTGCACTTCTTTAAGTTCACATACAAAACATTATCTTGGAGTACCTTAAAAACTTGAGATAAATGTGTAAGATGTTCTTCTTCATTTTTGCTAAAGATTAAGATGTCATCAAAATAGACAATGACAAACTTTCCAAGAAAAGGTTGCAAAACTTGGTTCATGAGACGCATAAAAGTGGCAGGAGCATTAGATAAACCAAAAGGCAATACTAACCATTCATATAAGCCTTACTTAGTCTTGAATGTCATTTTCCACTCATCACCTTCACAGATACGTATTTAATGATATCCGCTACGCAAGTCAAGCTTGGTAAAGACTTTAGCACTAGAAAGCATATCAATCATGTCATCAATTATTGGTATATGAAACCTATATGGCATAATAACTCTATTTAAAGCTCTACAGTCTATACACATACGATGTCCACTATCTTTCTTGTCTACTAAAATGGCTGGGCTAGCACAAGGACTTTTGCTTAGCCTTATCAAACATTTTTGTAACAAATCATCAACCTGACCTTGTAATATCTCATGCTCTTTAGGACTTAACCTATAATGAGGTTGATTAGGAATATATTTTCCAAGTATAAAGTCTATTTGATACTGTAAGTCTCTCAATAGATGTAAAGTATTTAGTAACTCAGCAGGAAATAATTCACCAAAGGAAGATAATAAGAGTTGTACCTCGTATGGAATCTCCACCATAGGTTTAGCAACTTCATGAGAGCTTAGAGAATGAGTGTGATGTAAAGAATGAACAATAGTAGCAACTAAGGAAGTTATCTTCTTATCTGGTTCCTTGACTAAAGTAGAAGATTATAAAGGCCACAAAACTTTAGTAAAGCCTTCATGAACAAAAGTATAAGTATTTTCATCGCAATTATGAACATCACGAATGTCATATTGCCATGGTATTCCCAACAGTAAGCTTGATGCAGTCATGTTAATAACATCACATAGAGCCTAATCCTCATATCCAGGAAAAAAAAACTCTACTAAACACTGATGAGTGATTTGTTGAGTTGAAGAACTGTTTATCCAACCGTATGAGTATGGATTTGGATGACTAGTAATAGGTAAACAAATTTTCTCAACTATCCTTGCAGACACATAATTTTTTGTACTCCCACTATCAATAATCATGCTACAAAACTTCTCTTCAATAATACAATTAGACTTGAAAATACTATATCTTTGAGTAGGACATGGCTCAGTAATTAGGATTGGTTGAATAACACCAAGAAATTTGCATCATAAGTTTCATGGCCATGCAAATAATTAATCTCATCATCCTCCAGTATATCTTCGTCCTGTTTCCTCTTGAGTTTCATTAATATAAGCATGAAATTTGCGGCAGTCACTATAAGTATGGCTAGTTTCATTAAACTTTGAATAAGGATTAGGAGGTTTAGGTAAAGGAGGGAATTATTGTTGATATTTACCTCTTGTAATTGGAGTAACATCTCTTTGTTGTGTACTCTAAAGTGGCTTAGCAGATCGAATATGCATAACTGGAGCATTGTATGAAGGAATAGATGTTGTTTGTTGCTGCAGATAATATGGACCAGCACTTATGTCTTGTGGATCAACAACGATTTTTGATTCTCTTTCACCTTGGTTACCATAATAAGAATCATATGGTTTTGCAGGTTTATAATAATGTTGATAACGATCTTGTCGTGGAGTTGCTAGTCTAGAAGTATTGAGTACACACCATTCTACCTTAATAACTTGTTGGATAGCTTCAACCATTATAAACATTGATTGTGTCATCCCCTGCTAAATTAAGAGTTCTAGACCGTCTATAAAAAGTGCAACTAATTGCTTTTCAGTTTCATTCAATTGGTTACGTGCAACTAAACTGTAAAACTCAGCTACATATTCTTTAATAAGTCCAGCTCCTTGTCGATAGTTTTGAAGTTTGATAAACATTTGTTGTTTGTAATCTCTTGGTAAAAATTTATCCCTTAATAAACATCTCATTATATCCCAAGTACGTATATGAGGTTTGTGATAATTATGCCGATCTTCACAGAGAGTTTCCTACCAAGATGTAGCTCCACCTTTGAGTTTATAGGCTACCAACTTCACCTTAGAAGAGTCAGGGATGTCCATGAATCTGAAAAATTCTACTTCATAAAACCAGTCCAGTAATTCCTCAATTTGTAACCCACCTTGAAAGTTAGGTATATCAGCCTTTAATATATGTTCTGGTAGAGTTCTATAAGGATTCATACTAGACTTCAATCTTTTATCGTCTATCCACTTTTGTGCTTCGAGTTCCTCGATTTTGTCATCTTCATCACTGTTAAGAATCACAGTAATAATTTTTTTTTAAATAAAACCTTCTAATGGCTCTTTGTGTTGAAGATGATGTGAGACATTCTTAGGAATATAAGTATTCTGAACAAAAGAATCTGGTTACTCTTTTTATTTCATCATCTTCCTTTTCTCCTGTTTTCTTTTCTCCTTCTTCCTTATCATCATCTAACCCAGGCATGTCTTTGTCATCAAAACCAGCGTGTGTCCATAATTTATCTATGAACTCTCCTTGTATTTCTAATCTCTTTTCGATATTTTTCAATCTTCTAAGCTTCTTATCAAAACTATATGTAAGATCTTTGACGTTTGTTGCATTGGTTTCAAGAGTTTCTCAACTAGTTTTTTAATATCAGCAATGGTGATAGGTTTATCTGCCATTGAAACTTACAGAAGAAGAGAAGTAAAAGTTTATAAAAATTTAGGGTTTTGAGTTATTGTGGAAGCTGTATAAGGATCTGTTACCAACTAGTGTAGCACAAATAAGGAGATAGCAAACTAGTTGCTGAGGTTGCGAAGATAGTTTAAGTTCCATCAGAAAAATAATAAAATCTGATTCAAGGATTAAGATTCTAGGGTTGTAAAATTGATAATAATATTGATAATAAGATGTGTCTCAACAAGAAGGAAATCTAAACAAGCTAGGAAAAAAAGACTTGCAAGGCAAGTAAACTAAACAGGCGAATGGGATCAACTGTTATAGTTGATACATACGCAAATGATCAACAATTATAGTTGATACAGTAGCAAGGAGTCAACAATCATTGTCGATACAGAGAAAGATGTACTACACATTATCAAGACAGTGGTATCATCAACAATCATGACAGAATAGTTGGCAGCTAAGGAAGCATTTACATGGACAATTTCAAACAACAAGATAAGGTCATACTTGAAGGAGACAATCATGATGTCTTCACGTTTTTGACCGAAAAAAGGGATAACTTGGATGGCAATGCAGAAGAATTTTAGAAGAAGTCAAGAATATGGCAAACTCGTTTAGGTTCTACAAGGTGGTACATACTAAAAAGTCAGAAACCAAAATCGCAGATACACCGACAAAGGATCGACGATGTACACAAATAACTACTCTTGCACCATTTGATTTATATTATGTAAGGATTCAAGGCATTTATTTACCCACAATCATATAACTGGCATTGATGCCAGTGAAAACGGTATAATCTACGAAAATAATTTATATTCCAGGAGAAAATCCCGGAATTTTCACCGTAACTCACAGCCAGGAACCCACTTCTGCCCACTTAGAGCAATTCCTATAGGATGAACAAACTCAGAGTTTGTTCATTTTGCTCCCACTATGGGATGAACAAACCAAGAAAATGGATGTTCAAATGAACAAATCTATTCATTTGAACACTAAGACATTCCAGTAGGCGCGCGTCTGGTGCAATGACGGGCGCTCGTGCAGATGTCGCTGGAGTCAGCAGGGATGTCGCTGGAGTCAGCAGGGATGTCACTGGAGTCAGCAGAGATGTCGCCCCTCACATATTCTCTCTCCAACACCTAATTATTATAATTATGGTTTATTTTTTATTATTTATTTTATTAGTTAAATAATCTGTGGGACCAAACTCTTATTAGTTTATATAAATAAAATGATTAGTGGGACCCAACTCTTATTAGTTTATGTCAACAAAATTAATAGAACCGTGAATCCTACGGTTGTGGATCTACAAACTGTAACCGACCGTTGGATGGACGGTTCGGTTCGATTTCGGCTCGGTTCGGCTCGGTTCTATGCAGCCCTACATATGATCTAAACTAAATAAATGAGATTAAAAAAAAATGTAAAAATAAAAAGGCATCACAGGCTCAACCCATATGTTACGATGCATAACGGGTGTGTGGATCATGTGATTCATGTCCATGATAAAGACGCACACATACATACACAAAGGACTAGATTTTTATGACCTAGCTAACACAACCAACCTTCTGCTAAAAACATTAAAAAGCTCAAAAGATTTTGCAATTTCAACCGTAAGTTTTTCTGAAAATTTAAAAGTTTTGATTTTGTTACGTATTTTAGATAATTTTGAGCGAGAAAAAGCTAATGGAAACTAATAAGTATACCGTGTCACTGGAATCACTCATTTTGGTTGAGTGAATTAAAATCTAGGGTTTCACAAATATCACAAAAGTTTTTCTTTTTCTTCTCCTTTGAACTTTTTTTTTAACTCTAAAAATTTGATTTTGTTTTGATTTTGAGTTAATATAAATGAAATTAATCATTAACACTAAACTTGATTATCATCACTAAACTAGGTTATCAATAATGAGGGTTAAATTGTCATTTCCAGTTTTTTTTTATATAAAGGGCACCTTGAATGATCATGTAATGACCCTTTTTGTCATATTAGAATGCCGCCCCTCTAATAAACCATGCCGGCCCTATAATAAGATTGCTAGAGAGCATTCTCATCCGATCCCATCACGGATTTTTTTCCAGGTTTTTTGTGCGTCAACCTAGAATCCCACGTATGATCTAAACTAAATAAATGAGACTCCATCCGTTTCAGGAAAAATGTTACTTTCACTTTTTCAGTTTGGCCTATTTTTAGGCTAAAATGAAAAAGTAAAAGTAACACTTTTCCTGAAACGGAGGTAAGATTAAAAAAAAATATCACAGGCTCAACCCATATGTTACGATGCATAACGGGTGTGTGGATCATGTGATTCATGTCCATGATAAAGACGCACACAAGGACTAGATTTTTATGACCTAGCTAACACAACCAACCTTCTGCTAACAACATTAAAAAGCTCAAAAGATTTCGCAATCAATTAGATTTGGATTGAGTTCACGGGGTCCATCATCAACAATTTATAACCAGTTAGGTTTACATCAATGGACTAGTAAGTTACGTCACACTCCAGATCTTTAATACAGTATCCCACCCATTTCTTCCTCGGCACACATTTTCACATCTCGTTTCACTTAACTTCTCAGCTGAAACACTAGTAGACTAGACACTGAGTAGTAGATACTCCTATACTAGATAGATTAGCCAGTCCCTACACGATCCTACATATTTCGCCGCCATCATCATCACCAACTGCAACAATCCAAAACACACAACATTTTACCTGTTTCATTGCTCTTGTAATGGTGAAAATCAAAACATAACTTCATTCTTTACATTTGCTAGAAAGAACCCTTATTTGATAATGGCAGCAGCATTAGAGTGCTGGTCAGGTAGGAATAGTACAGATGAAGATATGGCAGAACAACAAGTTTTAATGAAAACCCATGATAGATCAGAAGGTAATTTATCAAATGATTCAAGTTTTGCTTATGAGAAATTGGATCTTTCTACTAGTACGACTTCATCTTCATTGATGCAGAAAAAGTTACAGAAGATTAGTAGAAATGTGTCAGAAGCTATTACAAATCTTAAAAACTCATTGAATCTTGATTCAATTAGTGATTTACCTAAGGTTAAGATTCAAAGTAGCAGGAAACTTATGTGGGGTAGTGTTATTAGGAATCTTACGCAGCTATATCCTGGTAGTCAACTTCCTGAGAAACTTGTTACCAATGTTCGAAAGCATTATGATTCATTACCAGTCAGGTTAGTAAGAAATGAAAAAATAAATAATCTATTTGGTTCATTTTTGTTTTCAATTTTGTCAATTTTCTGAATTTGCAAATGATTTTTTGTTGTTTGCAACAGTTACTCGCTTGCTGGTTTCGAAATGGAAGATGTATTTCTTCACATTAGATTAATAGAGCAGACAGCATTAGATGAAAATAATCCTGCAATTTATATTAAAGATGTTACTGATGATGGAACTCATGGATCTGTGTTTAAGCTTACATTTGCTTGTAATTCGTTGATATCATGGCCGGCAATGTCGGGCACATTAGACAGTTCTTCCATTTGCTGTAAAAAGATTCAGATCTTTGAGAAAAAGGGTTTTACATTAGGGATTATTCTTGTCCTGGTTGAAGCTGGCCAAGAGAAATCATTCAAAGCGCGTATTGAAAATGCTCTTAAATCTGCTTTGAAAAAGCCGAAGCCCCTGAAACTCCCATTTGGTCTATGTGGGCGTCAACAGGAGAACAATAGGGGCCAGGAAGTTGCTGAAATGAGTGATGTCTGCGAGCAGCAAGAAAATGAAAATGGGGTGGAGAATGCAAACACAAGAACTCAGCTACAGACTCCTTTGACGGATTCGTCTGTCACTGTTTGTGTTGATGAATGGCAAACAATAGGTTCGGGTCAGGATGAGATTGGTAAATGGCTATTGAATTCTGATCAAATTGAGTTTTTGGATCAGATTGGACCTAATTTATTTAAAGGGGTCTGTAAGGGGAAGAGAGTGATGATTGAGAAGCTGAAAGGGTGTGAAAAGGGGAGTCCTTATGAGTTTGAGGTCCGAAAAGATTTATTAGAGCTTATGAGCTTTGGGCATAAGAACATTTTACAGTTCTATGGGGTTTCCATTGAAGAGAATCACGGGTTATGTGTAGTGACAAAAATGATGGAAGGTGGAACACTCCATGAGCTAATACAGAAGAAAAAGAAGCTTAATCTTAAGGACATAATCAAAATAGCATCTGATGTTGCTGCAGGAATCAAGTTTATGAATGACCATGGCATTGCTTATAGAGACCTCAACACACAGAGAATACTATTAGACAGGCAGGGAAATACTCGAGTTGGAAACATGGATATTATCAGAGTATGCAAGAACAATGGCGAGGCAACGGATTATGAAACCGATGGTTACCAATGGCTAGCTCCCGAGGTTAGTCCAGTGACACTTTAATATTAACTTTGTTACTTTACATGCTAGACCTGATGAAACAATTTATAGTCATTCAAAATACATATACGAAGTAAAGTTTGCTCAATACACTGTCTCGACCTGATGAATTTTATAGTTGGTCGTAGCAATAATATGGTTATGGCCTATCAACAGGTAATGTAGGAACACATTATGTTGTCCACAGCGAATCAAATAGATGGCCGAGAAGTAGATCATTCATATCCCACTATAAAGTAGAAGCAAGAAAGTAGAGAGATGAGAGGTCACTCACGATTAGTATCATCCGATGTCCCTCTTAGTTCATCTTTCAGTGATTCCTAAATTGTAGTAGTTAGCTAGGTTGCCTTACGGCAACTTTGTCCATAGAAATATACAATTTATATGAGAAACAATTTTTGTGGGCATATCTTAGGTGTTTTCTATTACTTAGGAAGAAAATGGAGACATGGATCACTCTAGTTACATGTAGTAATGCCCAGAACTATAGGATACATCAAAACTCTTGAACGAATTATAAAACACGGTATGTGTTGGTAAGTGGTGACCTCGATCAAAAAGATGGGAATTGAAAGAAATAAAAAAATTCAGTGTATTGGTTTTGACTTTTTGATACAAATCTAGTTCATGTAGAGCAGACTTTCGAATCAGTTTTTGATTTTTTGATAGCTGAAGTCCTCAATCTACTGTTAGGGCTAAGATATAAGTCAGCATCCGGATACAACTTTTGTCCTAGCTATGGATGAAACTTCAACTCTACTACAAATTATTCCGTGAATTCAACCCGCTTTGGCTTTTGCCTTCTAATCATTTATTAGCTTCTTATATGTGAAATTGAGTTCCACTCTGCAAAGTTGCAATTCTTATCGGTTTGCCAATTTTAAGTCAGTTGTACTGGTCTAGTGTCATCAGCCTTCTTTATTGTAATCTGCTATTGGTAGTAACTGGGTATGTTGGGTGCAGATCATTGCAGGTGATCCAGAGAGTGTAACAGAAACATGGATGAGCAACGTATATAGTTTTGGAATGGTAGTGTGGGAGATGGTCACAGGGGAAGCAGCATATTCTGCATACTCACCAGTTCAAGCTGCAGTCGGCATTGCTGCATGTGGGCTAAGACCAGATATCCCCAAGGATTGCCCACATATTTTGAGATCGTTAATGGTCAAATGCTGGAACAACTGCCCTTCAAAGCGACCTCCATTCTCCGAAATTCTCAGATTATTATTACGTTCGAACAACAACAGTGGGTGACTTTACAAAAAGAACTCCATTAGAGGTGAACAGCAAACACCAAAGTAGTCCTTGTATAAATAGAAGTAAAAGAATGCCTTCAACTTGATTACATTCATGTATGTGGCAAACATGTAACCCTGAGTTGCAAAGTTTTTTGTATGCAGTGAGTCAAGATTATGTTCACTTTCTAATGTTTTAGAAAAGAAATTAGATATCGAATATATCGAAAATGCTCAAAAACCACTTCCATGAACCATGCCTGTTGTTTGCCAATTTGTCTTGGATGTTTTCTTTCAATGGGTCGCTCTCTTTTTTGGTACACTATCTGAAGGAGATCTTAAGTTGAGTTTGAGGAGCAAACAGGAGGATTAGGAAATGGTGCAAGGTTAGGTCAGGGGATTAGGTAAAACTACTTGATTTTCGGGGAGACATTGGCAATACAAAACAATTGAGAGTACAAATTAGCTGATGCTCACTTTGAGCAAGCTGTTGAGGACATGATTAGAGTATATATTTTATAACATACCAAGTACATCACCAAGATCATGATAAGTGGAGGAGTAATCATTTCTCTAATACGTACTTAATTAATTAATTAAAATGTTCTCAAAAGCAAGTTGATTTAAAAATCGAATCTAAAACCCCACTAAGGTTTGGTTTTTGCAGCATCTAAGGTTTTGAACTTTTAGTCATGTCCGGTCAAGGTCATGGTCATGGTCAATCAGATCACGCAAGACGCAAACGCCGGCCAAGCAAACAGTTTTGGAATTTGTAGTTAGTGTGTCACCGAAGCCAAGAAAAGACCCTCCTCGCGAAGTTTTTACCGGTCCAGTCTCTCACACCACCTCCTCGTTCTTCTCTCTACTTTGTTTACAAGAGAGAGATGAGAAGCTCCGGAAAGAAAACAAAGAGCATTCACTGAACCGACATCAGAAAGATAAAAATCTGAACCTCTAACCCTAATAATCACAACAAAACTTCATCTACTCCCTAACAAAAAGATTCAACTCTTCCAGCGGTTCTTTTAACTCTTACATTCCAGAAAGTTCTATACGGTGAGTTCATTGATCTGGTCAAAAATCAACTTCTAGATTCTTCTTCTGCTGGTTTTAGACTCTTAGTACATTCTAGGGTTTTGATTTTTGGGGTTTTATTTGTTTCTTTGCTTCTTCTTCTTCTTCAACCAAACTCTTTTTTTTGTTTTTTGTTTTTTCTATTTTTGTTTTTTTATTTATTTTTCTTATTATTCGTTTTTTTAATATATTTCTTTTTTTTCTTTTTCTTTTTTTAATATATGTGAATAGTTTATTGCATATGCTTCCTTGTAAGAGAGCAGCTGTTGGAGGAGAATCAGTACTAGTAGGAGGAGGAGAAAAAGAAGAGAACAACAACCCTAACAGTTCGATTACAGCTCTTATAAAGAAATCTAGAAACTCTGCGGGTGGTGACGACGAGAACCAAACTAGGGTTTCTGCTGCGACGATGGCTTTAGGTGATGGAAATTCACATGAAATTGATGAGGATTTGCATAGTAGACAGCTTGCTGTTTATGGAAGAGAAACTATGCGGAGACTTTTTGCTTCCAATATCCTTGTCTCTGGGATGCAAGGTCTCGGTGCAGAAATTGGTGAGTTACTACTCTATTTACTCGGTCTTGTTGAGTTTGATTCTGAATTTTTCAGTTAGGGTTTCAGTCTGACATATGTAGCTATTGAATTTGTCTGGTAGATCTTGTTACTGTTTTACCCTAACTAGTTCTGAGATAATTCTGTGTAAATTTGTACTTGGATCCTTAATTATGCTGTGTAAATTGCCCTAGGGATCTGATCTAGCTGTTTACAATTTTGATTGGTTGAGTGTTGTGGCTCTTATGGAGTTTTTTGATCATTGATACATCAGTTTTAGGCGTTTTTTGTTGATGAATAGAAATAATACTTGTATTTTGTTCGTGATTTGGTTCTAAGCTATTAGTAACATATTTGTTAACCATGTATAGAGAATTGCTTTGTTACCTTTATATGCTTTTGATGTTCATAAGTGGTAAAAGCTTGTAGGCTACTTTGCTCTGTGATGGTCTTGGTTTTTTTCTCTGTTGGAAGCTTATAGTGGTTCTTGCATCTTGTAGCAAAAAATCTTATCCTTGCTGGTGTCAAATCTGTGACATTGCACGATGAGGGAAATGTTGAACTATGGGACTTGTCCAGCAACTTTATTTTCTCAGAGGATGATGTTGGAAAGAATCGTGCAGTTGCTTCTGTAACGAAGCTTCAAGAACTGAATAATGCTGTTTTAATTTCTGCTCTATCAACCCCTTTGACTATGGATCAACTCTCTAATTTCCAGGTACAAGTTGTTCTCTTCTCTGGATTTCTAGCTTCCTATTATTATGTCCATGAATTAAGTTAATGCTGGGGTAGATAACTAGCATACATGATACTTCCCATTGGAGTTGAACTAGTCATTCCATGTTTCATTATTTTCCTTTACGTTTTTCTTAATGTGAAGCTGAAGCTTGGCACACTCAGTATTTAAGTGACAGATTTTCTGTGAAATCAGTGTTAGACGGTGGTCATTAGATTGCCGAATATATTGCAAATTTTGGATAGGATACTTGACATCCTGATATTGGGAGCTTGTATCACATACAAGCTATGTTTCTGATGTTAGATAGTTTTTTTTACTTCTCCTTCATGTGAAAATGTGAAATGGTTTATTTTGTTGTTGGTGGTTCATGGGTGATGATTTGGACCTTTTTGGTGGTGCAGGCTGTAGTATTTACCGATGTCAATTTAGAGAAAGCCTTTGAATTTGATGAATTTTGCCGTAGTCAAGAACCCCCAATTGCCTTCATCAAAACCGAAGTCAGAGGCCTTTTTGGTAGTGTTTTTTGTGACTTTGGCCCTAATTTTACTGTTCTTGATGTCGACGGCGAGGAACCACATACTGGTATAATTGCGTCAATAAGCAATGACAACCCAGCACTTGTATCGTGTGTTGACGATGAACGCCTTGAGTTCCAAGATGGGGATCTTGTGCTGTTTTCTGAAGTTCAGGGCATGCCGGAACTGAACGATGGAAAGCCGAGAAAGGTTAAGAACACCAGACCATACTCTTTCAATCTTGACGAGGACACTACAAATTATGGTGCATATGCTAGAGGTGGTATTGTCACTCAGGTGAAACAACCCAAGCTGTTAAACTTCAAGTCTTTAAGGGAGGCACTCAAGGATCCCGGTGACTTCCTTCTGAGTGATTTCTCAAAGTTCAATCGTCCACCTTTGTTGCACTTAGCCTTTCAAGCACTGGATAAATTCACAACTGAATTGCAACGCTTCCCTGTTGCTGGATCTGAGGAAGATGCAGATAAATTAATCTCTGTTGCTGTTGCTATTAATGAGGCTTCAGGAGATGCAAGACTCGAGGAGGTTGATAAGAAAATTTTGCGACACTTTGCATTTGGTGCTAGGGCCGTTCTTAATCCAATGGCTGCCATGTTCGGTGGTATTGTTGGACAGGAGGTAATGAAGGCATGCTCTGGGAAGTTCCATCCTCTTTATCAGGTAAGAGAAATGCATGTTACTATTTTTAGATGTTTTTTTTCTACATTACACCATTGCAGTTTGTGTGGAAGTAAAAAATTTGTAGCAAATGCTGTTGCTAAGTTAAAATACATAGGAATATGAGTTCATAAGATTATTTTTTTAATGTCGGGGCCTTCAGCTCAGCTAGTTTTCCAGAATCATATTTGAGTTTCCTTGGTGAGCTGTGTGCTGACGTGTTGCTTGTTTTTGTGTCAGTTCTTTTATTTTGACTCGTTGGAATCTCTCCCTACCGAACCTCTGGATGCTAGCGATTTGAAGCCTCAGAATTCTCGATACGATGCTCAGATTTCGGTGTTTGGATCCAAGATCCAGAAGAAACTTGAGGACGCTAAAGTGTTTATGGTAGGATCCGGAGCCCTTGGGTGCGAGTTCTTGAAAAATCTAGCTCTCATGGGAGTTTGTTGCAATCAGCAAGGAAAGCTGACCATTACTGATGATGACGTCATTGAGAAAAGTAATCTCAGCCGTCAATTCCTCTTCCGTGATTGGAACATTGGGCAAGGAAAATCTACTGTTGCCGCTTCGGCTGCCAGTTCTATCAACCCAAGTCTTCATGTTGAAGCTCTGCAAAATCGTGCGAGCCCCGAGACAGAGAATGTGTTCAATGATGCATTTTGGGAGAATCTTGATGTTGTCATTAATGCGCTTGATAATGTTAATGCTCGAATGTACATGGATCAAAGGTGCTTATATTTCCAGAAGCCACTTTTGGAGTCTGGAACTCTTGGCGCCAAGTGCAATACACAAATGGTTATCCCTCACTTGACAGAGAACTATGGTGCATCAAGAGATCCACCTGAGAAGCAAGCTCCCATGTGTACTGTTCACTCCTTCCCGCATAACATTGATCATTGTCTTACATGGGCACGATCCGAATTTGAAGGTTTACTGGAGAAAACTCCTGCTGAAGCAAATGCATACCTATCTAATCGGAGTGAATACAATGCTGCCATGAAGACTGCGGGTGATGCCCAGGCAAGAGATAATCTGGAGCGTGTTGTTGAGTGCCTTGACAGCGAGAGATGTGAATCATTCCAAGACTGCATCACCTGGGCCCGGTTAAAGTACCGACTCTTAGATGCTAATCTGTCTCTCTTCCTTGGCTTAGTACACTGTAAAATTATCTAATCATTGACCCTTCAATTTTTTATCCAAACAGGTTTGAAGATTACTTTGCTAATCGTGTGAAGCAGTTGACTTTTACCTTTCCCGAGGACTCCGCAACTAGCTCAGGGGCACCATTCTGGTCAGCTCCAAAGCGTTTTCCCCGATCACTTGAGTTCTCAGTCGATGACCCAGGTCACATTAACTTCGTCATGGCAGGTGCCATACTGCGAGCCGAGACATTTGGCATCCCACTTCCCGACTGGGCTAAGAACCCCAACAAATTGGCTGATGCTGTTAGCAAAGTGATAGTCCCAGATTTCCAGCCCAAACAAGGGGTAAAGATTGTCACAGATGAGAAAGCCACAAATGTTTCTGCTGCTTCTGTAGATGACGATGCAGTCATCAATGATCTGATTTTGAGGCTGGAGAATTGCTTTACTAAGCTGCCTCCTGGTTTCAAGATGAATCCGATACAATTTGAGAAGGTTAGTTCTTTTCCAAGGTGCAGGGAAACATGTGTACTTACTCTTGTTTGATCTTATGTGTTCACATATTATTTTGCGCCTTTGAATTCTCAAAGTTTTCCGCTTTTTGTGTTTTTTTTTTGTAGGATGATGACACAAATTACCACATGGACATGATAGCTGGCCTTGCTAACATGAGGGCAAGGAACTACAGCATCCCGGAAGTCGACAAGCTCAAGGCCAAATTCATTGCTGGGAGAATCATCCCTGCCATCGCAACCGCCACTGCTATGGCAACAGGTCTTGTCTGCCTGGAGTTATACAAGGTGATAGCCGGGGGACACAAGTTGGAGGACTATCGGAACACTTTTGCTAACCTAGCACTTCCGCTATTCTCCATTGCTGAGCCAGTTCCACCAAAGACTTTTAAGCATAGGGATATGTCCTGGACTGTGTGGGACCGATGGATTATAAGGAACAACCCAACATTGAAGGAGCTGTTGCAATGGATGGAAGACAAAGGATTAAATGCGTACAGTATCTCATGTGGGACTTGCTTACTTTACAACAGTATGTTTTCGAGGCACAAGGATAGGATGGATCGCACGGTGGTGGACTTGGCGACTGAAGTGGCCAAGTTGGAAATTCCTCCATACCGGAACCATGTGGATGTGGTGGTGGCATGCGACGATGATGAAGACAATGACGTTGACATCCCCCAGGTTTCTGTTTACTTTCGCTAAACACTGGTTTCATTTGCACCTAGTCCATCAGTACTCTATTTGATGTTTACGGGGAATCAGTTACTTGTCTAAAGTTCCGTAGCACCATCCCGCATAGGGGACACATGTTTTACACTTATATTTCTACATAAATTGTTATTAAAAAGCCAACACCGATCGCACGATGTCTAATCGGCGTATGTGCTTTCTTTTGCCACATTCTCACTTTTGCTTGAAAGAATTTTCGGTTTCATTCATGAAAGAGTTGATTTACGGTTGACACTGTACTTTGAAGTTTTTTTGTATCCCTTGAAGATTGCATAGTTTTTGTGGCCGACACTATAGGCTATTTTGGACCCAGCTGGCCAGATAAGGGTTATTATTGTTGCTGATTAATACGCTAATGAAGCTGACAAGGTTTGTGAGTAGTTCCTTGTGAATTAATGAGTAATGTAGGTCGTTCCTTTATTTTTTTCTTTGAAAGTTACTTATATTGAAACAAGAAAAGACTACAAAGTGTTGTAGGGCCTTTGGCCCATGTGTGCGGCCATCTATATGTAAACCAGGGTTGATATTCTAGCCTATAAATAGAGGCTTATTCCTATGTAATACTACATTGATATCTGATGAATAAGATCTCTTTCTTCTCTATATTTCTCCTATAACACGTTATCATGCACGACTCTACCAACTGGTACAATTTTTTTTTCTTCGTTCAAGATTGGTTGTGGATTATTCCTTGAAATTTAGCGTGGTTCTGATCCTATTTGTTTATCATCATGGATGCGTTACCAGGTATTTCTTTTGAACAAAGAAATTTCGATTTTCGTAGTATATATTAGGGTTCCACAAACGTATGATTATAAAAACTAGAGATTTCACCGTTAGATTTTTATGACATTTTAATATGTTTAACACGATCAGTCATTACTATGTGTGTTAAAATTTCCATTCAATCGTAATATGACGCAATCTCCAAAACCTGCGTTTAATAAAACTGTGTACGTTCAGAAAAACCCTAATTTTTAACAGCGTAGAAAAACCTAAGGTTTGAGAATTTAAACCGTTGGATTATACTATATTTTTGATATGTTTTTTATATTATTCTTAAAGCGTTAATGTAAAAATTTCATAAAGATCCAACCATGGAAATACTCATAAGTACGTGATATGTCCAACTGTGTCTACAGAAACGCTAATTAGAACAGTCATACGGTGTCACAGATAAATATTTACTTAGCCTTTGGATTTAGTTGAAATTTTGTCATGTTTGTCGAAACATTATTATGAAGTTAGTGTAAAAAAATTCATAATCATTGGAGATGTTTACTATTGTTTTATGATCACTAAAGTTGGAGAATGCAATTTCCAATTTTAGGGTTAACAATATGGTTTGAGCTCATATGCTAATAGTTTCAAGGTTATTATCAATGGGCCTGAGCACTTCATATATAATGGAACATATATGTGGATTTTTGTTAACCATGGCATAGTCAACCCAATGGACCGGGCATTGACCAATCCGTTGACTGGGTTCTGATTAAACCAACTCGAATAAAATTTGACCTTTAGGACTCAGAAGTACTTGAGCGCCATTAAAGAGCCTCTGATACAGAAGTCAATTGTTTCTACAAGGTATTTACTTTCATCATGAAAACCTTCAACCAATGACGATGCATTGTTCAAAAGATGAAGACATGACTTCTACGTTTTAAGGCGACATATTGATTTCAGACGATGAAATGCTCTGAAGGAAGTTTTTGAAACATTCATGAAATTTTTTCCCCGAAAATTTGAATGTTCATTGGAATTTAAAACACTTGTAATATTGGCTCAAGTAGTAACAATACAAAGTGAATGTATTTACTGAGCATGAGACAGAGACGTAATTCTGACTCATTGGCATGAGAGTTGGACGCTTGGTATAAATATTTACTGAGTATGGTACAAGTGATGGTATGTAGGTATCATATAGTAGCATCCAACTACAAGATATATAGAGAGTTTAAATGACAATAAACTCAATATATGTTAAAAGAAAGCCATACCCCTTCTTGTCAACTTCAGTGGCAATAAGAAACTTGCCCAGTTAATACACTTACATTTTGATAAGTTTTTATTAATTATCTTTAATCAAGTGAATTTTGTATGATTTGATCCTGGACTATTGGTTGTATGGTAGTTTAGTAAACATTTTTTTTTATGTTAAAATAAAGAACTTTTTTATGCGAAGAACTAAATTCATAGTTTGTACTTATGAAATGAAAAGTATATCATTTCCATGAGACTGCAATACTCTAAAGCACTTGAGATATACTCATAAGTACTTGAGTTAAAAGGATCATTCTTACATTATGATGAAAATTATATTATCCTCATGAATTGTAACACTCTAAATTTTCTTTTGTTACGTAGTAAGTCCACACCACTTATTACACGAAGCTCTTAAGGAAATATATTAAATTATTTGTTGAATTATTTCCTTATGTAATACCATGCGATGATTGGATCATTACAGATAATAGGCGAGCGAAGGAATGCTCAATCTTTGTTTCCTAATTAGTATAAAGAATAAAAGTTACACGAGCTCTGTAAGAACCAAGAGCTAGTCACACTTTGTTAAGTTTCTATGAAGTCTGTGCAAACGGTTATTGAACGAAAAATAATCGTGAGAATGGGAATGCATCTACAAATTACCTCTAATGAATGTGAAAGGAATCACATTTTAGAGAAAATAATGAGTCAATTAGTCTAGTGAACTGTAAATCACTAATACTTGGAAAATTGACAATGTAATGTTGGGAATTGACTCACTCAGGTTTTGACATAACCATAAAGACACATTGGTTGTGATATGATGCTTAATTTTGAAAGAACTCAAATGGACATCCTTTTATTTGAGTTAACAAGAAAATGGGTATCACAAAGATTTAAAGAATGCAAAGTGACGACATCTCTCATAATTAACTCTTTCTAAAGTATTAGAAACACCACCCCCCCTCCCATTATGCTTTTAAAGTGATAAAGCATGTAACTCATTTTACAAAGTCATTCTTTAGTAAAAAGGATTGAGACCATCCTAAGATGCAAATGGTAAACAACCCATTCTTTCAAAATAAACAAGGTGATATTTGTGAACATATCCATGCAGAATGCGGACCATTCAAGTGATTTATAGCATTGGTGGATGATTCTAAGTGGTGAATTAATTATTGTTCATAAGAAATTATGCGTTTTTGAAAAAAATCCTAGAACTTATTATATAATTTAAGGGATCACCGACCTTGTCAATGCTAGATATTTACATCAAAAGGACTTGATGGATATTGCATGTTTAATAGGATCAGTTTAGAACATCCTCACCCTATAGTCTCGCAGAGGCTACCATCAAAGGTTACATATGGTATCTAAGGATAGGTTATGCGTAACATCCTTCCTATAAATGCTTGGGGGATATGCAATATTACACGCATCTTCACTTATTCGTTTTAGACCCACAATTGGTCAACCATTCTTTGCGTACCAGTTGGTAACTGGATATAAACCTGACATTTTGTGTTCTTACGCATTTTTGGTTGCACTATATATGTGCCCTTACGAATCCACATCGTACTATGATGGGTCATCAAAATGATTAAGTGACTCTGTTGGACAAGAATTTCCAACGACTATCCACATGTTAAAACCTTTGGCAGGAGATTTCTTACCGCTAGATTTGCGGGTTGTCATTTTAATGAGACAGTCTTCCAGTCGTTAGGGGGAGATAAGAAAAAGTAATTTATAATGGAACGACAGGAATTGTCGTGGTGTGTTCCCACTATGTCTCAGATTAATTCTTGTACTTCACAAATGTAAATATGAAGTGACAAAGAATAATCGATTTCAGAAAGTGCACTGATATCGGCAACATGACAAGATCACACATACCAGCTGCAAATAATCCTTCAAAATTAGAAATCCTCAGTATGGGGTACACCATAGACTAAGGTGTTGTAACTATACTTGGTGGAAGTGTAGTTGAGGTCGTGGCTCCATAAAGGAAGATGAAGAGACCACCAAGTTCGATCAATGCTCACCTAGAAAGGAAGTAGATGAGTAAGGCACAACCTAGTTTGTATCATTAATGAAATCATCTCATTTGATTGTCTCTAACTATGTCCATGAATCAATACTGGAGGACGCTCCGAAGTTTTAAATGATTCCAGAGAACAATGAAATCCTGACGGATTATGAGAATGCATATGCGTCAATGGAAGGATCATCCGTGCACAATGATGATACAATCCATAAATAGTTGCTCCAAAAGTAGAGCATAATGAGATCGAACCATGCTTTGTTTTGATTAATTTCAAATAAATAGAATATTTGGCCTATACAATCCAGGTAGAACTTAGTTCTTTGACAAATATATAGGTATTTGGTGTGGTAGTGCTAACCAACCAAGTGTAAAGCCTATTGGACATACATGATTAATTTGTCACAAATCATAATGAGAAGAAAGCAGTCTTAAAAGTATAAAGACTCTCCTTGTGGCGCGAGGTATCTCACAAAGCCCTGGATTTGTTTACTTTGTTGTAATGAGCATTATAGCATTTTGCTACTTAGTTAGCTTGGTAATTTCAAAAGGACTTGAAATGAAGCATATGTAAGTGGTTTTTACGTATCTCTAAAAGAATCAAGAGATAGAAGATATTTACAAAAGTACTTGATAGACTTTTGTTTCCCAAATAAAATGACTCTAAACCAGAGAGTGCGTTTACAATTAGATAGAACGCTCACTTATAGATTCAAGCAATCAGCCGGATGTGGTATACTCGTCTAAGTGGCTATTTGATTTGGAAGGGATAGACAAGTAAGTTATTTTTCCTTGCGTATTCATGAAAGTTCCCGATATGGATCGTAGCTATTTATGTTGATGGTACATACATGATGTGTACTCTTGATGTAATAAGAGACCTTAAAATCTATTTAAAATCCGAATTTGAGATGAAAAATCTAGGGAAAGCTCGATCGAATACTGAGCTTGTGGTATATTATTTCACCAGTTTGCATATGTCTAAAGTTGTCAAGAAATTTAACAAAGACATGCATCCTGATAGCACTCCCATGATTAGTCGAGGTTCAAATGTAAGTAAGTAACCATTTCGTCCAAAGGAATATCACGAAGATGTGTTGGGAGATGAAATTCCCATATCTAAGTACAATAGACGCATTGTTGTACTTAGTATAATAATGTACTCGATTAAATTTTACATCCTCAAGGAACTTGTTAGCTAGATATAGCTACGCGCCAACGCAACGTCATTGGAATGGTATAATGAATGTAATCATGTACTTAAAAGTAACCATTGACATAAATTTGTTTTATACCTACAAAGACATTAAAAGGAATGCTAATGAAAGTGCAATCCAAAAGTTGTTGATTATGAAGGAACAATAATCTCTTTTCCAACGAAAGTAATCAGAGGGAGATATGGTAGATTATTTTCTAAGTCATTACCAATATTCAGTTTCGAAAAATACATGACTAAAGGAACTTTATGGAATAACTCTGAAAGTAATCAGGGGGAGGTGCCGACATCAGGGGGAGGATCTAAGGATATGATTTCGACATATTTTACTTCGAAATTGAAGTTGTGTTGTACTCTTTTCCCCTTCGATCGAGAATAGTTTTTCCCAAAGGGTTTTGTCTCTCGACAAGGTTTTTAGCGAGACAATACTAAAAACATCAAGTATGTTGAACGTTGAAGACATAAAGATCGCCGTTGATATTACTAAAAAAAATATCTGGATCAAAGAAATGAAATGCGATATTCTGTTAAGCATTGTAACTTCCAGAATCAACAACATTGTCTTATAAACATTCAAGTCACCAAAGTAAAGTGTGATAAACCCCTTCTGACTGCATTAGACTAACGAAAATTGTCTACATCAGCGGGAGCATATAATGGTGTGTTGAACTCTTTTCCTTCATCGAGGTTTCTTTTTCCCACATGGTTTTGTTACTCGGCAAGGTTTTTAATGAGACAACAACAAACACCGAGAATGTAATTTCCAAGCTAAGGCTATTGTATTTCCCACGAGGATTTTCTGCCTTAAGAGTTGTGAAGCAACTAGTCAACTTCAACATAGCAAAGTGATCATCTGCAACAGATCACCTTTACCTGCATCTGTCATGTTGTACTTTTTTCCTTGTCAAGGTTTTAATGAGGCAACGTATACCCATCCAACTATGTTCTAAGTTTACTTAATATTGTACTCCTTTTCTTTAGTTCAGTTTTTGTCCCTCTGGGTTTGCCTGATGAAGTTTTAATGAGGCAATCAACTTAGACTCGTCGATCTTTGAAGATCGCATTGCATGTGATGCACTGCATGTAAAGTACGAGACACCATTGAAGTACTACATGTGAAGAGAGGTACCAAGGTTTTATCCCACTGGGTTTTTCCTTGTCAAAGTTTTAGTAAGGAAATTAATTTCGACACAAGTCATCAAGGAGACAACGACATTTGAATAACTACATATGAAGCACTACTATTGGACCGCACAAGGGGGAGTGTTGTAGGACCTTTGGCCCATGTGTGCGGCCATCTATATGTAAACCAGGGTTGATATTCTAGCCTATAAATAGAGGCTTATTCCTATGTAATACTACATTGATATATGATGAATAAGATCACTTTCTTCTCTATATTTCTCCTATAACACAAAGAGTCATCTAGTGTGTTTGTTACCCTTATGTATCCCTTTTTTTTCGTGCCTCTTTTTCCAGAGCATCAGCTACCTCGTTACATTTTCTATTTTTGAAAGCAAAACCCAGAAAATTGTTGTATCTTCACTGCCTCTGAAACAATCGCCTGATTTCTCCAATAAATGTTGCTGGCCTTATTCCGAGCAAAAAGAATTAGCCTTTGACAGTCCCCCTTCAACCCAAAAATTACTTAACTCCATACTATTTTCCCAACAAGCAGTTTCCATCAAGATCAAAGCCTCTGCTTCTTTTGCGATGGAGGCACTAATGGACCTAGATTTAGCTTGTACATCGTCACCTGTTTCATTACGCAAAATCATAGCATATCCGGTAGGAGAAAATTTATCAGTTCAAGAAGCATCAAAATTGATCTTTGATTGATTAGGTTGGGGCTTTGTCCATCCTACGTATTTAATTTTGAGATTATTAGTCCCACATTATCTGGGCATCTATGATCCTGCGGTTTATAATACTTTAGGGCCTCTCCACTCATTGCCAATTGGTTGTGAGTTGGATGCTCGTATTCTAATATGTTATCACAGCCAGGCCCTGTATGAGACGTGAGACCCAGTAAGACCCAAGAAGGTAGGGAAACCATACAGTGGTCCATATAAAGTGTGGAGCTACTCCACTTGTTGCCAATTGGTTTTGAGTTGGATGCCCGTATTTTAACATGGTATCATAGCAGGTTATTTGCGACGAGTCATTTGACCGCGCTTTTACTCCGCATCACCCGATTTATTGTCCACGTGTTAGACCCAACGAGGCTATACGTGAGGGGGCGTGTTGATATTATTAGTCCCACATTATCTAGGCATCTAAGATCCTGCGGTTTATAATACTTTAGGGCCTCTCCACTCATTGCCAATTGGTTGTGAGTTGGATGCTCGTATTCTAATATGTTATCACAGCCAGGCCCTATATGAGACGTGAGACCCAGTAAGACCCAAGAAGGCAGGGAAACCATACAGTGGTCCATATAAAGTGTGGAGCTACTCCACTTGTTGCCAATTGGTTTTGAGTTGGATGCCCGTATTCTAACATTTAAGATCAATTAAATTTTGAGCATTACAGTAAGCAACTGATCCGTTTTCATATTTAGAGTTTTTCAAAGAAGACCAGAAATTAATGTCTTTGAACAACTAAAGACAATTGAATACTAGTAGTTGTTTTCAGGGATTCACATTCATATTCCCAGAAAACACATTGGCCTAGATTTTTCCTAACTGGAAAAGCATTGTGGAAACATTTCCACAAGATTTTTTTTATCCTTTGGGATATATTTAGTTTCCAAAAAGACTTCCAAAAGGTTGTGATTTCAGTCTTATGTGTTATCGTAGATGGATTCTTAAGTTTTAGGTACATGGATTTGACCGTAAAGATTCCATCACTAGTGATAAGCCATCTAAGCTTATCGGTTTTCATCCCTCCTTGACGGTAAAGATTTAAATTCCAAGAATTTTTTCAGCTTTATCATTTTGAAAGTTATTCCTAACTTTCATTTCATTCCACTTCTTTGTATTTGCGTCAAGTAACTCAGATACAAATGTTAAAGAGTTTAATTTAGATCCACATTGTGTTAACATGTTAGTTTCCATATCTGGGATCCATTTATCTGACCATATATTTATTGACTTACCGTCGCCTACCTCCCAGAAACTATGCTTGTGAATCAGAGAGATTCCCCGTAAAATACATCTCCATATCCAAGAAGAATTACAGTGCTTCTTTGAAAAGAAAACAAAAGAATTTTTTTAATATTTCTCTTTTAGAACATACACTAAAATATAATTTTTGTTTGTTGCCAGTCTCCAAGCGAGTTTGGCAATCATTGATTTATTCATCTTGTTAGCTTCTTTAAATCCTAAACCACCTAGTTTTATAGGATCACAAAGAAAATCCCATCCAATCGGATAGATGTTTTTCTCGTATTTTTGTTGTCCCCACCAAAATTCCCTTTGGATAGCATTATTTTATCTGTTATTTTCTTAGGAAGGGCAAAACACCCATTTGATATATAGGAAGACTAGACATTTTTTTTTAATTAGAACTGATTTACTAGGTTGGACCAAAGTTGATCTATTCCAGCTCTGAGCTCTATTTTCCATATTTGTTACAATTTAATCAAAAGTCTTTATTTTCGATCTATCAACAAATAAATGTGCTTCTCGATATGTGTCAGAGATGCATTTTTTTTTTTGCATCCTTATCATGATTCTTTGGTGTTTGGAATGAATCCTTTTACTGAAAAAAAATCCCAGAATTAGAGAAATTTATCAGCTAACCAGAGGCGTTACTAAACTGAGATATTATGTTGAGTAAGTTCTTGCAGCTAACAAGACTGGCTTTAAAAAAAAGCAGGCGGTCATCTGCGAAAAGTAAATGAGAAACTGGAATACTTGGAATTTTTTATCCCAGTTATGTGTTTAGTTTTTTCTCTAGCAGAAAGAAGTCTGGAAAATACATCCATACAAACTTCCTACACCACCAAAGTATAGTTGGAGCATGAAAATGAAAGCTACCCTAAACTTTCCCCAACACCCGTTGAGCCATCAATATATTAGGACTAAACTTCCCGAGGCTCCAACAGATATTCCTCATCACCCTACACCTCGGCAAGCGCCTGCTCGTATACCTTAAAACTTCCCCACCTATGGTTTTCCAACCGCCGCTCAAACACCAAAACAGCCACCATCATCATCTACAACGAGCTGTTCAGGGGGTAACATTACAACTGGTTCTGCTCGTCCAGCTAGATCGGTGCTGACCCAAGTTGACTCATTCGATGCACTATTGCATACATCCTCTGCTACATCGATGGCATCAAGTTCACACTCCAGGTCTTTAGCCGACTCTCTGACAAAGAATATGAGAGTATCTGACAATTTGAATGTCTGGAAGCCTGTTACTTCAACACGTGGAAAATCCACCGACTCAAGTAAGTTAGAACCTGCTTTTGCATGGACTCAGAATTTTATGCAATCAAAGATTCCGTCATACAGTTGTTTGCAACACAAACATTACACACAATGGCCCAGAAACATTATTTTCAACCAATACATGGCAGTCTCTCAATCGTGGATCAGCTGAGTTAAATAAAACATTTAATAATCCATCTAATCAAACCATATCAATCCCAAACACTTTCACACCCTCTTCAATTCCATCTAATTCAACTATCTTAAACCCCTTCATCTTATCTCCCTCTCTTAGTGATCCATCGTCCTTTTCTTCTTCACCCCTACCTTCATCGTCCTTGTCTTCTCTATCCCCTGCAGGAAAATAAAGTTGTAGTGCAAAGAGAAGTGCCTTCAAAAATGTTGAACCCAAATCTCGGCATGCTACCACTAGCGCAACCCAACCTTCCATCCAACCTGAGTTGATACTTCTCCCCATCTTTAAAAGGTTTTAGTTCGACCCCAGTTTATCTCTTAACATCCAACCTTCCTATTATCCCATTCTTCAACTTTCCCCCCAAGAAAGTGCAAGGAAAAACCCGGTGGCTCTCAGAACCCAACCATCATATGCTTCTCCACCATCTCCAGGGCCGTTATTCAAAGCTTGGAAATTAAGTTTACAAGAAGAAGATTCAGATTCGGACAATGCCTCTCAATCACGGGTTGCTGGAAACCAGCACCCGAAGTCGCCATGAGTTGCATATCCTGGAACTATCAAGGAGTGAGTTCTCCTTTGACAGTTCAAAGACTTCGAGATCTCACTCGAAGATTTAACCCATCACTCATTTTTCTGTCAGAAACCCTTGCTTCTAGACACAAAATCCAACAGTTGGCGAACACCCTTAACTATCCTCACTTTTTTGTTGTCCCTGTTAATGTACATAAGGGAGGTTTGGCTCTTTTTTGGACTAACGATGTTGTCGTTACAGTGCTACTTGCGAATCAAGATTACATACATGCAATGATCTCAACATCGGCAGACCCAAACCAATGGTGCTTTACGGGAATTTATGGAACTCCACATACGGTAGCACGTCAAAAACTATGGGAGGACTTACCAAAACAACTCCATCCTCAGGGGAACACACCGTGGCTCATGATAGGTGACTTCAACGACATTGTATGTCAACAAGAAAAACAAGGAGGCATGCCATTATCGCTTCAAAAATCCCAGGCTTTCCAATCCATGCTAAACAAATGTGGTATGTTAGACCTGGGGTTTGTGGGAAACCCATTCACGTGGTCTAATAATCAACAGGGAGGTAAGTTCATTCTCGAACGATTGGATAGAGCTTGTTCAAATAAATACTGGAGAACCAAATTCTTTAATGCTAATGTTTACGTTTAACCAAGATTTGCGTCTGACCATGCTCCGTTAGTTCTGCATTTTGGAAACTACATGGCACATCAAAGAAAGATTTACAAGTTTGAACATCATTGGTTACTCTGTTGTGTCTGTAACAATAAAACACTAAAAGAAGATGTGAAGAAGTTAGAAGTAAAGATTCTGAAAGATAAAAAGTCACTCAATGGATAGCAAACAGAAGACAGAGTCACGTGTTCAACACGCTGTCCTTAACACAATAGTTGACCGGTACGTCTCAAGAATGAGTGATGCCTATACCCTGTGGTCAAGTTGTATCCAAGATAAAACTTCCCGTTGCAAGTATTGTTAGCACTACAATACTTTCCCACTCTTACGAACTTAACAGCAATGGCACAAAGAATGAAAAAACCACACAGAGGGAGAGAGACGAAAAGAAGAGGATAGTAGCTCTTCTGGAAACAAAAAATAATAAAAGTTTCGAGTCTCTTTTATAGCAGAAAAGGGAGAGGTGCAATAAATGCAATTGATGGAGAATCAATTCCTTGCGCCATGCAAGGCAATAAAGAATAAAAATGGACATAAAACAGCTATGACATTAACTCAAATTTATGCCAATATATTTGATTTTTGGAAAGAAATCAATGTCAAAATATGTCGTCATATTTTAAACTTGGTAACAAGATAATGCTGCACGAATCAGATGCCCCCAGAACATGCAAAAGAATTTATTTTGATTTAAAATATTTATGGAAATAAATTAAAAGAATTTTGTCAAAAAGAGGTAAGTCTTGATTGTCCCGTCCACGGCGAAGAACGAGCTCGAGCCCGAAGCCCAAGCCTTAGTGTAAGCAAAAATATTTCGCCCCACCTGTCCCACCCACATTGTTTTACTAACTATCCATAATGGATTAGTTAAGTAGTGGAACTCCTCTTTAGTCATAACCAATGTGGGACTAAAGGTTCTATTTCATTCACTCATAAGAAAATGAGTAAGAGCTCTTAGAGACCCAAAGGTCCTAAGTTCCATTCCCACCAAGACTATAAAACCAAACCAATAAAACTCATTTTCTCCAACATACTCTATCCGGAATATCAATCAGTTGTGGAGAAAGCTTGGCTGGTTGAAGCAAACGGATCATCGTGTTTTATTTTGCAAAAGAAATTATCGTCAACAAAGAACTCTCTAACTCGTTGGAATAGAGAAACATTTGGGGCACTAACACAACGGATCAAAGAATCTGAGAAAGAACTGGATTATGCTCAGTACCTTTGCTCAATTACTTGTGGGGTACAACGATTCGAAGTTGTGGAAAAGGCACATCAGATTTTGCTCTCACACCAACGACTTTTAAACCACCTGGAAGCTTATTGGCGACAACGTTCTCGCATTAAATGGCTGAAGCTAGGAGACCGCAACACCAACTTTTTCCATACAACAACTACTATACATAGGGCTAGAAACACTATCAACTGTATCAAGAATGAGGATGGTATTTTGCAAACAAATCATGCTGATATTATGAAAACCTTTGTATCTTATTTTGAAAAAGATATATCAAGTGTCTCCACCAGCTATGGATCCTCCCCTCTTGTCTTGTGTGTCTCCCAGAATTTCACCACAACAATTAACAACTCCGGTAACAACTCAAGAAATCAAAAATGCCTTGGAGGGTATTGCTTCTGAGAGTGCACCCGCGCCCGATGGATTTTCTAGTGCATTTTACAAACACTCATGGAATACGGTCGGCCCAACTTTGTGCGATATGGTGCAACAATTCTTCAACATGGGAGCTTTTGATCACCATATTAACTATACAAACATCACGTTAATACCTAAAACAGAATCTCCTTCGTTCCCCACAGAGTATCGACCCATAAGTCTGTGTAATGTTTCTTACAAGATGATTTCAAATATTCTGGTGAATATGATTCATCCTTTGATCAATGTTCTGGTTTTCCCAATGCAAAATGCATTCATCCCGCAGCGGTCGATTCAAGACAACATATCCATTTCCAAGGAGATTTTTCACCACATCCGGTCGACGAAACCTGGTAAGGCACCAAAAGTGGCAATCAAACTAGATGTTCACAAAGCTTACGACAGACTCATCTGGAAATTCATATGTAATACTATTCTGGCGTTGGGTCTACCTGCTTGGATAGTGGATCGTATAATGTTTTGTATATCTGATGGAATGTTTACTATTACAGAAAACTCTCAGTGAGAGATACAATTCATTACAACCACAAGATACAGTTTCAGACAGTACTTATACAGACAGAGAAAGTCAAGATACAAGTGTGTGAAAATACTGTGTGGGATACAGGGCATACACAGCTGTCCTGCACTGTGACAGAGAGAGAGGGAATCCAAAGATTCAAACCTTATCCTGCAATGCATTTCTAAGTTAACCTACACCACTGTTATCCCCCCTCAAGATGAAGGGTGAGGCTATCACATGAAGCTTGTGCCTGAGAAGAGAAAATCTTGGAGCTGGTAACCCCTTTGTAAATATATCTACAATCTGATCAATTGTATTAACATAGAAGACATCCAAAGCTTTGGACTGAACCAACTCCCTGATGAAGTGATAATCCAGATGAACATGCTTCATCTTTGAATGCATGACAGGATTTGAAGCCAGGGCAATGGAGCTTATGTTGTCACAACCTAATTTGGGAATACCTGGCAAAGAAACATGCAGATCTTGTAAAAGATAACAAATCCATACAACTTCAGCTGCACTATGAGCCAATGTCCTGTACTCAGCCTCAGTGCTAGACCTATCAATAGTTGTCTGCTTCTTGGAGGACCAGGAGACAACATTGGAGCCCATAAAAATACAGTAACCACCTGTGGATCTTCTGTCATCCACACAACCAGCCCAGTCTGCATCTGAGAAACCCAAGAGAAAATTGCTACCTTTAGTGAAAGACAATCCAAAAGCCAAAGTTCCTTTAATATATCTGAGTATTCTCTTTGCAACTGCCATGTGAGTGCTTCTTGGATGTTGCATATGCTAACACACTAAGTTCACTGCAAAAGAAAGTTCAGGTATTGTCCAAGTGAGGTATTGCAGAGCACCCACAAGAGATCTGTATTCAGTAGGATTGTCAAGCAGCACACCATCATCCTTGGAAAGTTTAGTAGTAGAAGAAATAGGAGTATTACATGGTTGAGCACCCTCCATGTGATATTTAAGTAACAGATCAACAACATACTTGGTTTGGGAGAGAAACAAAGAATCTGCATCCCTAACAATTTCCAGGCCCAAAAAATAATGCAGGGGACCTAAGTCCTTAATAGGAAACTGTTTTTGAAGTTCAGTAATGACAAACTTGATAAAAGATGCAGAAGAACCTGTGAGCATGATGTCATCCACATAGACCAAAGCCACAGTAAGTTGAGAGCCTGCCTGATGAACAAATAATGAAGTATCTGCTACTGAGTTTTTGAAGTTGAGGGATAAAAGAGCAGAAATGAGTTTGGCATACCAAGCCCTGGGTGCTTGCTTGAGACCATAAATATCCTTGTGAAGTAAACATACATGGTCAGGCTTATCTTTATCCACAAAACCAGGTGGCTGAGACATGTATACAGTTTCATGAAGCTCCCCATGAAGGAAGGCATTGCTGACATCAAGTTGATGGATAGGCCAATGATATTGCACTGCAAAACTGAGAATAATCCTGATTGTGGTTGGCTTAGCTACATGGCTAAATGTTTCATCAAAATCCATACCAAGTTGTTGATGATAACCCTTGGCAACTAGTCTTGCCTTGTGTCTATCAATAGTACCATCTGGGTTATGTTTGATCCTGAACACCCATTTGCAGCCAACAACATTCTGACCAACAACTGGTGGAACAAGAGACCAGGTTCCAGCATTTTGCAGAGCTGTGTATTCATTAACAGAATCAATTTTCCACACTTCTTGTTTCTTTGCATCATTAATACAAGTAGGAACTTGAGACAAATAAGCAGAAGGCAAAGGATGTTTAGTAGCAAAATATGATTTAGGTGTATAGATGTCATTCTTACCCCTAGTAGTCATACTATGATCATTCAATGTAACTTTAGATGCTATAGTAGATGATGAAATAGAAGTAGAAATATCAGAGAATGAGGTGGGGATGAAAGCAGAAGGTGGAGGACAAGCAGGCAAAGCATTAACAGATGAAGAACACGATTGACTTGGAATAGTGGTATAGGGAAAACTGGATTCATTAAAAGAGACATGCCTAGAGATATAGATAGTATCAGAGACTGGATCATAGCATTTGTAGCCTTTATGTGTCAGACTATAACCAATGAAAATGCATTGTTTACTTCTAGGTTGGATTTTGTTAGAGGTGTAAGGTTTAAGCCAAGGAAAGCAAGCACAGCCAAAGGCCTTGAGAGAATTGTAATCTGGTGCTTTATGAAATAGCATTTCAAAAGGAGTTTGAAAATCTATGGACTTGGTGGGTAATCTATTAATGAGAAAATTAGCTGTTTGTAAAGCCTCTACCCAGAAATTGGTAGGTAAGCCAGATTGGTAAAGAAGAGTCCTAGTGATTTCAATGAGATGCTTATGCTTTACCTCAGCAACACCATTTTGTTCTGGTGTGTGAGTGCATGTCAGTTCATGAGTAATGCCTTTAGTGGAGCAAAATTGAGCAAGAAAAATATTAAGAAATTCTCCTCCATTATCTGTTCTTATTGTGATAACTTTGTGGGAGAACATATTTTCAAGTCTGGTCACCAAAGCAACAAATGAGTGTTTAAAATCTGACTTGGAAGAAATAGGAAGAATCCAACAATATTTAGTAAAGTCATCAATAACATTTGCATAGTATAGAGCACCACAGGTAGATGATGTGTGACACGGACCCCACAAATCCATGTGCAACAACTCAAGAGGTTGAGTAGATACTCTACTAGACAACTGAAAAGGAAGTTTGTGAGACCTACAAACTTTGCACTCAGTACAGAAAAATGGTTTATTTGTTACATTGGACAATTTTAACTTGTGACACAATCTTTGCAGAGTTTGAAAAGAAGGATGACCAAATCTCTTGTGAAGCAAGGCATGATCAGTAATAGTAGAAGCATGATGAGCATGATGAAGTTTTTTGAATGATATAGGGTAGAGACCATTCTTATGTGGTCCTTGGAAGAGAGTGTTCCCAGAATTGAGGTCCTTCACAGAAAATCCATGAGAATCAAGTGTTAAGGAACAATTGTTATCAGATGTAAACTTGTGAATGGATAGCAGATTGTGTGAAGATTGTGGAACAACTAAAACATCTTTAAGCACAAAAGAATGATCATTATTAAGCCTACTAGAGTTGCCTATGTAAGAAATGGACATACCTTCACCATTTGCTGTTTGAATGGCCTCAGAACCATCATAGGGAGTTGCTTCTTGTAACTGAGTTGAAGAAGATACAATGTGATTATTGGATCCACTATCTGCAATCCACTCTTCTGTGTCAAAGATATCAGCTGCTGCTAACATTGCACTGAGATTAGATGGTGGAGGTCTGCCTTGATAGGAGAAGTTCAATCTTTGTGTACAATTAGGTGCAAGATGACCATATTGTTTGCAGAGTTGACAAGGTTCCTGTTCAGATGCTGAGGTACCTCTACCAGAATTATATCTACTGAATATGTGTGGATTTGGAAATCTAGCACCATTATATCCTCTTCCTCTACAATAATTTCCTCTATAGTGATTTTAACCTCCTCTAAAAGTACCTCTAGAAGCAAGAAAAGATTTTGCATCTGAATTATCAAAAGTAGTGTTGTGTCTTTCAGAAATGACTGTTTCTTCACTTAACAGATTGTTATGTAGTTCGACACAAGTAATTGGTGGATTTCTGTGACGCATTGCAGTAGCAAAGGGAATATAATCTGAGTTCAATGCCTTGAGAGTAACAACAACTAATTCTTTGTCTGAAATAATCTCTCCAGCAGCAGCTAATTGATCTGACAAAGACTTGATTTCATTCACCAAGGTGGGAATAGATTTTGTACCTTGAGAAAGAGATAACAATTTGGTGCGTAGTTGAATGGAGTGAGTTGATGATGCTCTAGCAAATCGTTCCTCAATGCTTGTCCAAAGATGATGAGATGTTTTTGATGTTGAAAAATAAGCAATGACTGAGTCTGAAATTGTTGAATGGATCCACATAATGATTGTAGAGTCTTCATCTATCCAATCAAGATATAGAGAATTCTCAATTCCATTAACTTGATTTCTTGTAGATGTAAATTGAGGTGGACACGGAAAAGATCCATCCAAATAACAACGTAATTTGTATTTTTGAATCACAGGATTCATCAAATTCTTCCAGGTAATGTAATTATCCTCTTTAAGTTTCAGATGAACAAATCCAGTGAGTTGATTTAGTGGAATTTTAGAGAATGAAGCAATAGCAGTAGGATTTTCCATGGAGTTTAATGAAGGAATTCAATGTAAAAACAAGGATTGAAGTAAAAGAATCAATAAAGTTATGAAACAATGTAATGAAAGTAGATCTGAAGAAATTAATCAAGAAAGAAGGAATTCTTGATTTCAAGAAAAAAATGAATTGATACCTCTCAGATTAGTAAACAAAGATGTACCATTAAGAATCTTCTCAGCAAGATATTGGATCGAACAAATTTAGGTTGAAGATGAACAAAACCTAACCTGCTCTGATACCATGATGGAATGTTTACTATTACAGAAAACTCTCAGTGAGAGATATAATTCATTACAACCACAAGATACAGTTTCAGACAATACTTATACAAACAAAGAAAGTCAAGATACAAGTGTGTGAAAATACTATGTGGGATACAGGGCATACACAGCTGTCCTGCACGTGTGACAGAGAGAGAGGGAATCCAAAGATTCAAACCTTATCCTGCACTGCATTTCTAAGTTAACCTACACCACTGTTAATATCTTCAGTAACGTATGCTGTGAAGATCAATGGATCCCTCCATGGTTTCATCAAACCAACCTGTGGAATTTGTCAATGGGACCCACTGTCTCCCTATATTTTCATTATGTGCTCGGAAATCTTATCGTCTAACCTTCTTCATCTTGAGCTTACAGGATCATTCAAAGGCGTGAAGATTTCAATAAATGCACCTTCAATTTCACACTTTATGTATGCGGACGATCTCCTTATCACCAGCCAAGCACCCATTCAACAATGTTACAATCTTCTAAATGTTCTGAACAAGTACAGTTCCTCGGAAAACCATCTTTTAAACCTCTCCAAATCATCTCTCATTCACCATCCTCGCTTACAACCTGCAACAGTACAACAACTCAAAGTATTATTCACAATTCCGTTTATATCCACACCTGCGACATATCTAGGTGTTCCGTTAACGATGGGAAGGAATTCCTCCAATGCTTACAGGGCAATTGTTAACAAAGTAGCCCTGAAGCTACCAGGATAGAAGACGAACTCTATGTCACAAATGGGGAGATTGACCATGATCAAGATATCACTAACAGGAACTACAAACCATATTATGCAGAACACAATTCTCCCTGGACATGTACACAAGAAGCTGGACCAGGTTTATCAGAATTTTTTATGGGGACATACCAATTTAGAAAGAAAGTTCCATCCAATAAACTGGCAGAAAATTACACAACCAATGCAGGAGGGAGGACTCGGAATTCGAGCGGCAGCTCCGATGAACCAAGCACTATTCTTGAAGAGAGCATGGTCAATCCAACAACATCCATCGTCATTATGGGCTAAACTATATAACTCCGCTTATCTCAAGGGTAATGATCTACTACATATACATCAGGTACGAGTCTCCAAACCCAGCCCATCATGGAGGGAAATCAACTCTTTACAACCAATTCTCAATATGGGGTAGAAGCATATTATAGGAAATGGATTAAATACACATCTGTGGAACCATGGTTGGATCCCAGATCAACCACCTTTACCTCAAAACCCATTATCCACTTTCTCGAGAGTAGCAGACCTAATAGACCCTGTTACTAATCAGTGGGATAGGCAAAAAATAGAAACCATATCTCCTTCATTGACTGTTACCAACAACATCTTGAGCATCCATCTCCCAACCACTGCATGTACATATAAATTGGTTTGGGGTATCAATACAGATGGGAGGTTTACGGTGAAATCAGCCTACTCATTGATAATCCAATCGTGGGAAGTTTAATAACAAGCTACATTAGAATTTCCAAAGTTCAAAGACATATGGAGGCTGCCTTGCTAATAGGAAATAATATATGAGAGTCTATATTTAGAAGATATGCACTTCAAGTTGTGAGTTATATTAGGAATTGAATATCTTGAGAATCTAGTCTTATGTCGTAAGAACCAAGTCTTGTGATTGTATAAATGGCTTGAAGAATTAATGAGAAAGATACACCGAATTATTATCAATGTAGTCCTTATCGCTTCCGCGTTTATGCTCTCCTCTCTCTTGCTCGATCCTTAATATGGTATCAGAGCAAGGTGAGAGGGAGAGAGGAGAGGAAGAGAATTAGATGTTTCCATAAAGAATTTTGCAAAGTTGCAATAAGAAGGAGAAGCTTGATCTCGTTTTAATTCATGATGAAAATCGAAGTTAGGGAACGTCATTGATGCCGAGAAAACATGGGATACGAGATACTACCGCTGAGAAGAGAAATATGGATGATTGAAGTCTAAAAGAAGAAGAAGAATAACAACAACAACAAAAAAAAGGCTTTATGGTCTATGGTAGCCAAGTCTTATGTTGGCTAGGTTAACTGTTAGCTGAGAAGTATTTTCCGGTGAGGCTTGAACATGATTGTTGCCGTTGCTACAACAACTTTGGGACCGTAATGTCCAAAAACTGTGAAAGGGACCGTAATGTCCTTAAACTATGAAGGGGACTGTAATGTCCTTAAACTTCCAAAGGGGACCGAGATGTCCTAAAACTACGAAGGGGACCGAGATGTCCAAAAACTGCCAAGGGGACCGAAACGTCCTTAAACTACGATTGGGACCGAAACGTCCAAAAACTATGATTGGGACCGCAATGTCCAAAAACTTCTATTGGGACCGAGACGTCCTAAAACTATGATTGGGACCGAAATGTCCAAAAACTATGAAGGGGACTGAAACGTCCTTAAACTATGAAGAGGACCGTAATGTCCCTAAAATACGAAGATGGGACCGAAATGTCCTGAAACTACGGAGGACCGAAAATTATTAGGGAAAGCTTAGTTTAAATTTTCTTTGTCCAAGATGGGCATTCGTGTTCTACATGCTCCATCTTGAGGGAGGGTAATAGGAAATAATATATGAGAGTCTATATTTAGAAGATATGCACTTCAAGTTGTGAGTTATATTAGGAATTGAATATCTTGAGAATCTAGTCTTATGTCGTAAGAACCAAGTCTGTGATTGTATAAATGTCTTGAAGAATTAATGAGAAAGATACACCGAATTATTATCAATGTAGTCCTTATCGCTTCTGCGTTTATGCTCTCCTCTTTCTTGCTCGATCCTTAACACTTGCACTCCAAAAATCCAAATCTTCATATGGAAAGTTGTTTCAGGAGGGCTTGCAACTAAGTTGTTGTTCAACAGGAAAATTGCTACATCTCCCCTTTGTCCTAGATGTATGGAGCTACCGGAGTAAGTGGAACACCTGTTCTTTCATTGTCCAGGTTCTCAACAAATTTGGAATCGGATGGCGCATTTATACCCTCCACTAACTGGTTTAATTCATCTGTTACATCAACAATCAGTACAGGGTATTTTGGCGATGGACAATGCCGCTCCACAGAAGAACACTTCTCTTCTCTACTTCACTCTATGGGGCATTTGGCTAACAAGGAATCAACATGTTTTTGGACCACTTGGTAATCAACAACAACTAGCATATACCATTCTAAACATGTTCTGGGAATTCAAGTTTGCATCCAACCACACACCATCAATAATCATTGGGCAGGCATCGGTTGTTCAAAACGCGAACCAAAAATGTTACCATACCATTTCGGTCAACTGGAGACCTCCTCAGACACCGTGGATAAAACTTAACACTGATGGAGCAGCACAAGGAATCTCAGGCAAACCGGGGTTTACGGGTGCAGGCTACATTTTAAGGAATCACTTGGGTAATCACATAATTTCGTCGGAAATTCCTCTCGGCATCACCGTCGCAACCATGACTGAAATAAATGCATGTTACCTTGGGCTAAAGGAGGTGATACTCATGAAGCCGAGTCATCTACACTTGGAAATGGATTCAAAAACTCTTTTGCATTGGTTGACAGCCCCATATTTAACTGAATCGACATACCCATGGCAGTTGTACCATCTACTTGCAGACATTCACAAAATTCTGAACCAAATTCTGAATGTCCACATCACCCATATATATATGTTAGGCAACCAAGTCGCTGATGCATTAGCCAACAGAGGAGCAGACAAAGCGGCAGATCCGATGCAGGACAATACTACAGAGATATGGATGGATACACCTCCATTGTTCCTAACTCCTTTTCTTGTATCAGATAGAGCCCAAACTCCCACTGGGCGTGTAACGCGTATTTCATTTTAATAAAATCTAGTTTCCCATCAAAAAAAAATGTAAGGAGAGAGCGGGTCTCCATGCCTGAACCCACGATAAGGGGTAAAAAAAGGCCCCTGGTGAGCCATTAAGTAAAACTGGATGGAAGCAGTAGAAATACATTGGTGTATTAGGCTACACCAATCCTTGCAAAAACCAAAGGCAGTTAAGGTTTGCATCAAAAAGTCCCTACTGACTCTATCAAAAGCCTTTGACATGTCGATATGTATTCCTATACCACCATTTTTTGTTTTCGTTTTTTTGAGAGAATAAATAACTTCATGATCTACAACAATATTGTCTGCAATTTATCTTGAAGAAAACAAAGAAGACTGAAAGGGAGATATCATTCTCTCAAGGAAAACTTTGAGTCTATTTACTAATAGTTTGGATAAAATATTATAAGGAGTATTACTTACACCTATAGGCCTGAAGTCATTAGGCGTTTTTGGGGTTTTAATTTTTGGGATTATGAATAAAAAAGTCTCATTTAGTTTAGGACTGATCTGTTTAGTTTTGAAAATTTCTCGTATAATGAAAACTATTTGATTTCCAACTATGCTCCAATTATGTTTAAATAAACTTACCGGGAAACCATCTGGTCCCGGTGATTTTTTTGGCTTCATAGATTGAACTGTTAGCCAAATTTCTTCAGCAGAAGGAATTTTAAGTAAAGCAGCATTATCTTGTTTAGATAAAACTTTTGGAACTAAGTCCATAAGTTTCTTATCATGAACAATAGGAGAGGCAGTAAAAAGAGTTTCAAAGTGTAATTTCAGTTCTTCAGTAATTAATGATTTTTGCTTTAAAACATCTCCGTTACGATTCAGTAAACATTCAACTCTACTTTTTTTTTCTTCTTTTGAGGGTTGGGATTTCGTTCACCTATTTTAGCATAGTTATCTCTTGAAAGTTGTTTTGAGATTGCCTCTTGAGTATTGTACAAGTGTTCCAACTCAAGGTATTTACTATTTGGAAGCGATTGTTTATTTAGGTTATGACTCTTAAATTGAATATTTTCAATATATTTTTTAGAAGGGTAGAGATTTTTTTTTTCCGAACTCCAAAAACAATTTTCTCCAAATTGTTAAGTTTTCACCTAAAGTTTTTAGTTTTTGAAAAACCACATCCATGGCATTTATCAGGGAAGAGTCCCAAGTATTTTTTATTAGCTGAATACAATAACTTTCCTTGAGCCAAGTATCGAAAAATTTAAAAGGAAACAATTGGCTACAGTTTGAGTCTTGGGAATTGGTTTATCCAATCATCATTTGTGTAGGATTTATCCAACCTCTCCTGAATATTTTTTATACCATCTCTCTGGTTATTCCAGACAAAAATATTTCCTTTAAAACCTAGGTCTGTAAGACCAGGTCTTTGTAAAAGTCTAAGGAAAGGTTCAACTCTTCTACTAATGAAAGATAAACCTCCTAACTTCTCGCAAGGACTGGGAACTTGGTTGTAATATCCCATTACAACCCACGTCATACTAGATAGATCTAGCTTATAAGATATGTCCTCTAAGAAACTCCAATATTCAAGTTTTTTGGGTTTAGAGGGATTGCCGTAGAAAGCTGTTAAAAGCCAAGAGTTTCCATATAAATTTGTTTTTATTATAACATTCAACATGTTACTATTCCAATGGACAATCTCAAAGTGAAATCCATCCACCCATGCCAAAGCCAATCCACCAGATTTTCCAATTGGGTCTACAAATAAATAAAAATTGGGAAGCCTGCTAACAGTTTTTGCAGGTAATGCCTTTGTGACTTGGTTTCAGACAAGAATAAAATTTTCGGTTTTTCTATTTTAATGATATGATCTAGATGTTGTCTAGTTGTTTTAGTTCCACACCCTTAAGTTTTCCAAGATATTATTTTCATTGTACTAGATTCAAATAAGAAATGAAGCAGTTTAGAAAAACTAAGAAAGCAAAAAGAGAACATAAAATAAACACCCAATAAATTTCACACGACAATATGGAGGGTAATCTCCCAACAATAAATATATGCTATTAGATTGTTAATGTTATAAGAAAGCTACACTATGAAGTATAAGCAAATTGAATGGGGTAAAATCAAGATGCTGATTCACAAAATAAAGAGGAAGCAGTATAATTATGAAGCTTAAAAAATTAGATTAATCACTGGAGTGTAGAAAGAGAAAGGGTTTTAGGATCCCCCTGGTTTCCTTCTTCAGCAGCTTCACCATGGAAACTATTTTCTCTTCAATTGGGTTTGAATCTAAATTAATTTTTCAGAGTCTTCAAAAAAAGTCCCGTACTGATTAAAAACATTTTGACTCAAGGAGAATGCGGTGGAGGAATATCCAGAGAAGAAGAATGACCACATGATTCCAATGGAGAATTAGAAGATTTCGATGCAGAAATATCACTAGACGAAGAAGAGAATGTGATTATAAAAGTTGGTTTCACAATCTGTGAGAGTTTACTTTCTGGAGTAAAATACTATCCATCAGAGAGATTAGGAGTAGACAGATCGATATAATCTGGCAAAGAAGACGAAGATTCTCCTATACCAAAAACCGATTTCTTCACAATATCCCCTAAATGACCATCAGACCTAATCTTGAAGTCCCAATCTGAAATTTCTCTGTAATCGGGTAAGGGTGAAAAGATAAGGGTATCGAGTGAAAATTATGAAAAGGGTTTTTTACCATATTATATGGATAGCCATAAGAATCCAAGTCCGGCCTAACATGTATATCAATAAAACCATCTGAGTTAACTTCCTCAACATCAATTTAAGTTGAGTATGAGTCAGGCCCATATATGCTATCAAAGAAATCATCAGCACCCATCGCAAATCATCGTCTAAAACAGATCTAGGAGACACATACAAAGGATAACTCATGGATGCATCATAAGTATAGGCCAAATCTATTTACTCATAAATTAAGACCTCAAATTCATCCTCCCAACTCTGAAACTTATCTCATATATCTATAAAAGGTGAGTTATCATAAATCCCTTCAAGCATTCAATTTTTCTAAGATGGCACAATTAGCTTGGACATGGCCCAATCTATTACAGCCGAGGCAGACGCGATGGGGTAAGTTCATGTAGACAAAATAAATAGTTGATTTCTGGTTAGATCCAACCTTTGCTCTGACAGAGTTCGGTAACTGTCTTTCTAAGTTGAGTTCTACTTAAAAAAAAGGGTCAACTGGTTGTGGAATGGCATTTGGGGGGGGGGGGATTTCCGAGACTCTATCAAGTTTAAAGAAAGTAGTTCCTTTATATACCCCAGAAAACACTAATAAAATCGTTAAGAAACAAAGTGCAATTTTAACCCTTAGATAAGCCTATATTTTTTTTATGGAAGCACATCAAAAAATAATAATAAAAAGATCTATCGTGGAACCGGTGGGTTCCCACTTAAAAATTATTGACCTTATCATTTTTTTTTGTATAGACAACGATCTTCAAAAAGGCTAATGGTCTGCCTCAACTACTGGCATAAGTCAAATATAGGAGGAGAGGATCAGTACACTGTAGAATTATTTTTTTTGTTTTGTTTTGCCGACAACGCAAGTTCATGAGCAAAAAAATTACAAATTCTAGGTTGAAAAGTAAAGATACATCCGACTAAAGAAGAAGTAAAAAACTGAATATCTTTGAAATTTATATCAGTCCTTGGGGTACCATCAAACCTTATAGAATAAAATTGGTTGATAAGGTTTTTTGCATCACTTTCAATGATAATGTGAGAAATATTTTGCTCCACTGCCTCCTTTAGCACTGCCCAGATAGCTCTATCTTCGGCCTTTTTCGCAGATTCCACATCAAAAACCATAGATGCAAAAAAAAAAAAAGCTTCACAAGAAAAGTCGCGCATCACATAGCCTGTACCATTATCTATTGTCATGTCATCATAAGCTCTGCATGTATTGCAGTTTATCCAAAAGTTGTGGAAATCCAAGAATCACTATAATAAGTAATGGCACAACTAGGGGGAGTCTGAGGTTTAGTCCTAACAGTCAGGAGAATAGCCATACCTCTATTAATAACATTAGCAAGAGTTTCTTACAAGTTTCCAAAAACAAGGCTATTTCTATTATTCTGTGAAGGTCACATGATAGCAACAAACATATAATGTCTATCATCAGAAATTTATAAATTGGGTCAATGAACCAGGGATTCAACCAATCAAGAAGAGTTTTATCAGTGAAGGCATTAATATTAACACATAAGGAATCCAAAAACTAGACATGACTAGCAAAAGGACAAAGGAAGAAAGCATGCATAATAGTTTCACTAGGGTCAGAACATCTACTACAATCAACAAAACTCATAAGCATTCTAGTATGCAAAACAGTTCTAGCAGGCAAAGCATTCCTAGCATCTTTCTAAATAAAGAGTTGAATACAATAAGGAATCCAGTGTTTCCAAATGCACTTCTAAAGTTTACTACAAGGGGAGGGCCTAAGCCATCTGAGTCCTGAGTTGGCAGATTTAGAGGAATATCTCCCATTCTTTGAAAGCTCCCAAGCCCTCCTTTCAGGAGTACACATCTGACTTAAGGAAATGATAATGATCTTCTGAACAAAAGCATCATCAAAGTGAGTATTTAATTTACCAATATTCCAAGTTCTAGTATCATCATCAATATAATATGAGACTTTAACACTAGGGTCATCATGAACCATATCATGTTGAACTCTTGGTATATTCATAAAATTTATTTATTTTGAAGTTGTATATTTTGAAGATTGTTGTACATCATTGATTGAGCATAACCTAGAAATCATTGCGAATATCATTCATATACGAATAGTGGGGTAGTAGAAAACAATTTTGAATCATTTCTATCGCATTCAGTTATTATTTCCATCAACTTAATTCATATTCCTTCATATACGTTGTTATTTCCATCAAAGATAGGCTTACCAAACTTATAGGAGTCTTTAACTAGAGCTCAAATTGAATCCGCTTCCCTTAGTCACATATGGTTTATACTCGCTCGTCCATATTTATTAATTTTATAATAAGAAAATCTCACAGATTCTTGTTCAAAAATAAATAGATATATCATGCGAAAGTTTTCCATAACTTGTTTTTCTGATAATAAGAGGTTCTTGTTGTGGTAATAACTGAGGCATTTCATCAAGCACATATTAGCTCCTTCTGTCCACCATGGAACAATCAACATAGAAACATAACTTTGTATGTTTCCATAAGAGAGATGTGAATTTCGGTAGAGTTTGACAAACAAGAACCCTAACGCGCAATTAAGAAGATAATGAATATAAAGTTTAATGTGTTTCTGTTTCTCAGAAAGAAGACATCGGTGAATTATCGGGGTTATAAAAAAATAAATGTTTTGGTGGGGTAGGAAAATTATTTGAGAGGGTACATAGATAAAGGGTACGGTTAGAGCATCTCCAATGCAAGGGGTCGAGGTCACCCTATGTGGAGGTCTTATTTGCACCTTTTTACTTGTGGATCATTGCTAAATGTCAAAAAACGATAAATGTAAAACTTTTTAGCTAAAGTTCATCTCCAATCTCCAAGGTTTTATCTAACACTTTTTATTTAAATTTAGAGACAAAAAGATGATGTGGACTTAAGACCCAAAGTCATGAAGAAAGTCTAATCTAGACTTCCCCCTTTACCCCCACTTAGCCATGTCATCTTTCTTTATGACCTTCACCCTTGCATTGGAGAACAAAATTTGGCGGAAAAGGTCTTAAATCCTATGTGTCATGCAATTTTAAGACCTTTACCCCTTGCATTGGAGATTGTCTTAGTGTTTTCTCAATATGGATACCAATCCCAAGGTAGGAGATTCTTGGATTTGGAAAGCATTCTGGAAGGAATAAGCAATAAATTCAAGACTATAGTACAATAAAACATCTATAAAATAATAGGCTTGGGACAACCCAAATCCTATTTATTCTTTTATACATATAATAATATACATCTGAAGGACCAGCACCTCCCCACTGAGAATGCTAGAACGATTTGCAAAGAGAGACTTCAGAATATTGAGAGTTGCTTTGCTGCATGGGAAGGTGTTCTACAATGGTGGCTATGCACTAAATGTATACATGGAAAATGACATGCAAATCCAAAGCTCACCCTGCAGATGTTATTCCAGGACCGTTCAATGGCATTGGTGCAGATTTTCTTATCCACGGTGTTGTGAAGCCACCCCCGGTGATACGGGTTGAAGTTGACAGTGGAGTGACATAACCAGGAAGTGCTGAAACTGCTGTTGAAAATGTAGGGCTTACGTTGGAGTTGCTCAATCTGATGCTGCAGAGACAAATCAACACGACTTTCAGCATACCACCCTACAGGCTACACTTCTCGCGCACCATGAAGTCTGCTCTGGATTTTTTTCTTGCAAACCACATGAACGTTACAGCCTGGATACGTCTGCTTCTCCTGCCACTTTGCAATTTAAACCTCTATGAGCCTCAAATCTCAAGTGAGGAGCGCTCGGGAAATAGGCGGAAGCTACAGTCTGCTGTAATTAATAAAGCATTGTTGTCCTGGAAGGAGCCTTCAGGCTGTTTCGATTTAGTGAAACAATTGCTTGGCCAACTAACAAGACTCCTCAACAGCGTGCTCCCAGCAAAAAAAAAGACAAGTAAGCATTTAGTGGCATGTAGGAGGAAGTTGAGTTATGGACACTATACCATAGCAATCCGTATCCTCTCGTCTAATGGCGTTGCTCCACCTACTCCGGATATATTGTTCGAACTTCAGCAGAAGCACCCCTTTGCTCGGCCTCCACTTATACCAAAAGATGTTATTTCTTCATAAGCCCTGTCAGTGGAATCTAAAGACGTACTTGCATCTCTTAAGAGCTTTCCAAAAGGAACGTCATGTAGCAGAGACGATCTCCGAGCTCAGCACTTGCTTGATGCTATGAGTGGTGTGGGAGCTGCGATAGCTGATGATTTGTTATTGTCCATTACCGAGTAGTGAACCTGTGGCTTGCAGGGAAATGCCCATCCATCCTTAGAGAATTTGTGGCTAGTGCACCCTTAACCCCACTACTCAAACCTGGTGGCGGTTTAGTACCAATCACAGTAGGTAATATATGGCGCATACTGTGTTCTAAGTTAGATACGAACTCAGTTTGTAAGAAACTAAACTCATATATTGGAAACCCAATATGGCGTTGGCATTCCTTGTGGCGGGGAGGGGATTATTTACTCCGCGAACAGGTTACTTGAGTTGCATGATTCGGATAACACAAAATTTATGTTGTTAATAGATTTTTCGAACGCTTTCAACCTTGTTGATCGTTCCACTATTATCCGTGAGGTAAGAACACATTGTCCTAGAATTTCCAATTGGGTTGAATTTTGCTATATGAAGCCGGCCAGATTATATTATCGAGAATATGTTCTATCCTCTACACAAGGTGTTCAGCAGGGTGACCCTCTCGGTCCCCTACTTTTTGCTTTAGCTCTGCACCCGCTTGTCGAGAAGATTGCTGCCAACTGCACTTTGGATTTCCATGATTAGTATTTAGACGATGGCACCATCGTAGGGGATACTATGGAAGTGTCAAAGGCTTTGAAAATTCTTCAGAAGGATGGACCAGGCTACGGGTTGCATCTTAATATTTCGAACACGGAATTATTTTGGCCTTCTTATGACTTGAGAAGAGATGTTGATAATGCTTTCCCTGCGAACATTGGTAAGCCTATGGATGGTGTCAAACTGCTAGGTGGACCAGTCATCTTGGATGAAAAATTCTGCAGCAATATAGTGATAAATAGAGTTGATAAAACCATCCAGCTCATGGACAAAATTCAGGTGCTACATGATCCTCAAAGTGACCTTTGGTTCTTCGCAGTTGCACCGGAGTATCGAGGTTATACTTTGCCTTATGTACCACTTGCCCCGAGACGCTTCAGAAGGCTACAGAGTGTTTTGATGATTATCTTATGCAGTATCTACATCTTCTTTTAGTCAGAGATGGGGCGGGCTTTGGCTTAGTTCAGCAACAACTAGCCACTCTTCCCATCATAGATGGGGGTTTGGGTATACTCACTATGACAGATACTACGCAGTTCTGCTACCTTGCTTCTCAGGCGCATACTCAACACTTGCAGAAAACTATTTTGGGATTGCCAGCAACAGCTGACTCTTGCAATGGTATCCGCAATGTTGTCCAAGATTTCACGCAAGCTTGTGGGATTTCCTTTCCCGATTTCAACATTAATAATGATGCCCCCCAATACATGAAGTCTTTGGCAGCTATCTACTTTGGTGCTATCCGGGAAAATGTACCCTCTAGCTTCTCTTTATATGCACGTGAGACTTCTGTTTGGCAATGCAATAGATCTGAACATGATATGGATTTCTTTAAGGCGATACCCATACCTGGTCTTGATCAGGCAGTTTAGCTCTGTCTTAAAATACCGTTTGGCTATACCCCTTTTTGCGGAAGATAGTAAATGTACTTGTTGTGGCAAGCTTATGGATATCTTTGGTGACCACGCTATTCATTGTGCTAGCGAGGTTGGGCTTAAGTTCATGCATGATTTAGTAAAAGATATTTTGGCTGAGATGTGCTATAGAGCCGGCATTGTAGCTAGAAAAGAGGTTTATTTGGGCGTCATCAACAATAATGAATTTCGACCAGCGGACATCATGGTCTATAATTGGGAAGATGGTAGAGATGTTTGTCTTGATGTCACAGGGGTCTCTCCTTTCACTAGTTCTAAAACTCGTAGCTTCATACTAGGTCATGCCATCTCTACATCAACTACTCGTAAGAACAAAAAATACTTGGATGTTTGCACTTCACTCGGCTATGGGTTTAGTGTGTTAGCCTTCTCCACTTTTGGTGAGCTTGGTACGGATTTTCTGGTTTTTCTGAAGAGATTAAGAAATTGCATGGCAAGACATGATGCTAATTTTAAGATAGGCAATTCTCTTTTTCATTGGCTAGGGATCGTTATTCAGAAAAGTGTTGGTGCCCAGCTTATTGCTAGGTTACCCACCATCTCTTGTAATATTGATTTTGATTCTTAATAAAAGCCTTCGTGGCCTCTTATAATAATATATATATATTTATTTATTATTGGATGCAGAGTATTACATTAACTAGTTGGACGCCTAACAAGCTAAGCTCCAACAACATACTACTACATTAATTGAATAGGTTGCTGTGCTAGCCTACCAGCGAGCCTCATGGGTAACCTATCCAAGGGAGCCGAAGCGGATGGGGGGCTGAGATTGTGTCATAAGGGGGGAAAACTAAATCTACCTTCCATGTTAATTTCTGCAATATTACGCTATTGGGGGCTCGAACCTGGGACCTCCTAGAATGCATGAAACTTTGGGGAACGGGGACGACCAACTCGGCTAGGTACCCATTTTAATTTAAAGAATATTTCTTAATTTAAAATATTTCTTTGGTAAATAACGAGAATTTTCATATTTAAAAAATAAAAATAAAGTATCTTAGGATAAATACCGAAATGTTACAGGTTCTACGGTCCATGGATGTGCGGTCCAAAAGTATAGTCTTTTGGTCTTCCATTTTCCATGTATATAAAGTATTTATCCATGTAACTATACTAACTTTAATCAAATGGAAAATCCTTCTCTTTGTGTCTCTTTTATCTTTCTATATATTTTTCCTTCAAAACGTTATCATGCACGAGCTCTAACCCCGCGACAATGGTTTAATTTTTATTTTTTTTGGTTGCTATCAAATTTCCGAAGGATTGATTTGGATCCTATTTATTTTTATTTTATTTTCAATCAAATATACTATGTTGGAATCATTGAAATCGTTATCGTCAAATCAGATATCGTCATTGAAATCGTTATCGTCAAATCAGATAAGTCGGATATATTTTGCCCTATTTTTTTTCTTCTTTTCTTTTTCCCCTATTTTTTGATTTCACCATAGTCAGTGAAAATTGATTTGAATCTCTGTGCTATACTATAATTAATGGAGTGATTGTATGTTTATTATTTTATAATTTTATATTCATATGATTTGGGTGCTGTAAAGTTGGTCACAGTTTTTTTGTGATTGTTGTTTTTTGGGCGGCGGCTGTTGATGTTCGTCGCTTGCAATTCTATGGGAAAATAGAAAAGATGGAAATCCCATCCTAGATCCAGCTGTCTGATTCTGAATTGTTTCGACCCATATGTCCAATTCTGAACTGTTTTGACATATATGTCTGAATCTGAACTGTTTCTACCCATATCTCCGATTATGAACTGTTTCTATCCAGCTGTCCGATTATGATCTGTTTTTACCCAGCTATCCGACCTGGTTCTATTTAGAACCCTCATGTTCCATCTTTCGTTCCGTTTTTGGACTGTGCGCGACCAAGGTTGTTCCGGGTTCGTGTATATACAGTGGGAACCAATGTATGAGGTATGTAACTAACGCGGGTCCTTACATTGAATATTTGTTAGGCTTATTCACCTATTTTTAGAACATGCCTACTATATAAATAGTCAATTTAAATTATGATTGCTGATCTCGACCATTAAGAATTTTGGTTTTATTGTTATTTTGTTCTCTTGAATATGATATGGGCTATGCTTGAATGATGCTTATCTTTTGTTCAATTGGTTGTACTAACTCGATTCAAATATATTTATTTGGGGTTTAAAAGTACTTGAGCACCATTATTGTGTATTTGATATTTTCTGCCCAAATTTGAAATGTTCCGTGGGATGTAATCCACTGGACCGACAATTAAAGAGTTGGTAATTTCAAGAGATACGTTGCAAATAAAATCACATATATTCCAAATTTTTTTGTGGAAGAACTCACAAAAGGCGATATGAATCAGAAAATTTCCATTTCTCTACTTCATCCATGATACTAACGAACCAGTATATGTTGAAGTATGACAACAAGAGAACTATTTTAGTAATATATTCAACCTAAAGTAAGTGTTTGACATGTGTTGTGAGATTCTCTTGGCATGTTGAGATAAAGAAATTCTTCAAACTAAGATACATATAGCAAAATTAAAAATGGAAAGAACCTCGAAGTAATGAGGGTTAGACGTACCGACTCATATAAAGCATGTGAAAAGGGACATATGTATCATGAGACAAAGATATACTTTTGTCTTCGGTAGTAATAACGCCAATACACAAGTATCAATCGAGTATGGGATCAACTAAAATGTAATTGTATCTCCCATCATAAATGAAAGAGTTGGAAATGCACCTGGTCATATGTATTGGCATATACAATGTAATGTATGTATCATAGTAGCAACCAATTTTCATATCAACTTTAATGGCAACAAGAACTTTACCGGGACAATTGACTATCTTATTGAGTTAAACGAAATCCAATGTCTGCACTTATGGAATGAAAACACGAGACATAAATTCTTTAAAGCACTTGAGATATATTTGGTGACACGTAATATATATTCACTCTAAAGTAAATATATATTACGTAATAAGGCCACACCACTTATTAAAACCCTCAATACCCAAGTGTCTATAACTCATAGTTGTTTTTCTTCCACTAGATTAAGGAATTTAAACTAGTTGTTGAACTATTTATTAATAATGTGACTACGAGGATTGGATCATCGAGCGCGTCATTGCTCAAAATTTGTTTTCAAGATAGAACAAAGACATCACAAAATCTCTACATGTACCGAGAGATAATCACACCTTGTTAAATTCCAAAGTAATCCATGCAAATGGATATCATGTGGAACCTCACAATGATGAGAATGTAATTGATTGCACCTTTTATAGTTTTTAATATATTTGGAAGGAAATATTTCTTAGAGAAACCAATGAGTCAATCTAGTGAAATGTAAATCACTATAGTATTTAGATTATTGAATCTAAGGCTGCAAAATAACCTGGTGTACCGGACTATAATCGGACCCAAAAAAACGGAACCGGTGTATCTGGTACATGGAACGATAATGGAAATGGGAACCGGTGTAGAATGGGTACAGGGACCGGTTCTCAGCAAATTCCCGCCCAGTACCGGACCAAAAGTACCGGTTAATAATAGTCGTCTAGATAAGTTAATCCTAACCGTATAGTCTAGGTCTTATCTATCGTGTATTAGTGTTAGTCTGTCTCATTTCTATTCACTTCTTCCTTTTCCTCTCGACTATCAACTGAAGAGTGAAGAACAGCTTTGCAGCAGCCTGAAATCGAGAGATGGAAAAGTGATATGGGTTAGGGATTAGCTATGAATCAAAAAATTGAGAAAGTGGTTGGATTTTTTAGGGTTCGAAATCTGAGAGAAAAAGAAGAAGATGAATCAGGCAGATAAATAAGAGAAAAAGGGGATCTAGTGATGATATATAGATAGAATTATTCTACAGACGCTGTTGGTGGTTTAATTGTCTTGATGATGATGAGTGATTAAGGAATTGAAGAGGGTTAAAGGAATCAGGAGAGAGAATGAATTAGGGTTTTGATTTTCATCTGTAATAGAGAAGACGAAATTGCTGCTGTTGACATGAAGTACAGCGAGGAGTTATGCTCGAGATTCAAGCCGATTGAAGAACTGAAATTGAAATTATGGTCTTTGAGATGAAATTCAGATTGGGAACGAGATATATTGTGAAAGGAAAGAAGATGATACAAACGATTGCAGGTTGTGATGTTATTGGTTTGAGGTGTTGATGCTAGCTCAGAAGTGGATGCAGTTGCAGTTGGTAGTGATGTTGGATGAATTGGTTGTAAATATGACTTGATGTGCTGGATATGTTGGTGTTGCTTTCAGTTTGATGCTATGCAGGATTAGATGAATGTTAGGTCAGGACTGTCAGGTGTTGTGTGTTTGTCTTGAATGGGATTGGAATCTGGTGGTTCTGTAAGAAGAAATCAAATGAATGATTGGATATGTGGTGGTTTTGAAACTGAGAAGATTAAACACACAGCTACAAGTAATGAATTAATTGAAGATATAAGAAAAAAGATAGGGTAAAAACCCGGTACCGGAGTGGAACCGGTCAGTCTTACCGGTACAAGTCCAAGTCTAGGTACAGGTACCGGTCCTCAAAGTTAAATACCGGTCAATACCAGGTACATGGACCGGTTCCAGCAGAAAATCCGGCTGTACCGGCTCATATGCAGCCTTAATTGAATCCATATTGACCCCAACGATGAAATGTTGGGAATTGACTCATTTAGGCTTTGACATAACCATAAAGTCACTTTGGTTGTGACATGATATTTCATTTTGAAAGTAATCATACATACATAACTGTGTTTGAGTGGACAAGACAATGGGTTAAATATTGACAGAATGCGAAGTAACGGTATATCTCTTAATAAGTGTTCTCTAAAGTACTAGATGCACAACCCCCATTCTCATTATGCTTTTAGGTAAGAAATCATATCACTCATTTTTACAAAGTCTTCAGTAAAACAAGATCGATACCATCCTAAGATGCAAATGGTAAAAATTCCATGTTATAAAGAAAACAAGGTGAAATTTAGAAAAATATCCATGCAGAATGTTGACCATTAAAGTGACTGATGGATCTGGTGAATGTTTTGACATTTTGGACTAGTTATAGTTCCTAAGAAATTCATGTTTGAAAACTCCTAACACATATTACACAATGCAAAGTGCAAAGGCTCACTACCCTTGTTAATGCTAGAGAATTTACATCAAAATGACTTGATGAATATCGCATGTTTAATAGGATCAATATAGAGCATCTTATACCAAACGGTCTCGCAGAGGCTACCATCAAAGGTTACATATTGCTTTGGGGATATGCAATATTACGCACATATTTACTTTATTCATTTTTAGACCCCAATATTAGCCGACCTTTTTTTGTGTACCAATCTGGTACACAAAAAAAGGTCGGCTAATATACATATACACGACTCCATGGCACTATACATGTAACTGGATTTAATCCTGACATTCATGTTCTTATGCATTTTTGGTTGCACTATACATGTGCCATTACGACTCCACATCGTACTATGATGGGTCTTCAAAACTGTTAAGTAGTTATGTTGGAAATGAGTTCCCAACAATTATCCGCATTTTTAAAAACTTTGGAAGGAGATTTCGTACCGCTAGATTTGCGGGTTATCATTTTAATGAGACGGTCTTTCCGTCGTTATGGGGAGATAAGAAAAATTATTTTATAAGGGAACAACATGAATTGTCGTGGTGTGTTCCCACTGGGTCTCATATTGATTCTTGTACCCCACAAATGTAAATGTGAAATGACAAAGAATAATCAATTTTCAGAATGTACACTATTGTCGCTAAAGTGACAAGATCACACATACCAGTTTCAAATATTCCTTCAAGGTTAGAAATCCTCAGTATGGGGTACACCATAGACTAAGGTGTTGCAACTACACTTGGTGGAAGTATAGTTGAGGTCGTGGCTCCATAAAGGAAGATGGAGAGACCACCAGGTTCGATCAATGCTTACCTAGAAAGGAAGTATGTAAGTAAGGAACAAATTATTTATATCATCAGAAATTATCTCATAAGATTGTCTCTGAATATGTCCATGAATCAAACTGGAGGACGCTCCAAAGTTTAATGATTCCAGAGAATAATGACATCCCAAGTGGATTATGAGAATGCGCACGAGTCACTGGAAAGATCATGAGAGCATATTGATGATTAATTTCATATACATTTGCTTAAGAAAATAAAGCAAGATGAGATCTAACCAAGCTCCTTGTTGCTTAATTTCAACGAAGAGCGTATTTGGCCTATATAATCCAGGTAGAACTTGCTTCTTTGATAAATATAGAGGTATTTGGTGTGGTAGTGCTAACCAACCAAGTGTAAAGCCTATTGTAAAACCAGTCTTAAAGTACAAAGACTCGCCTTGTGGCGCGAGGTTTCTCACAAAGCCATGGAATTGTTCTCTTCTAATGAACTTTATAATGTTCCGCTTCTTAATTAGCTTGGTAATTTCAAAAGGACTTGAAATGCAGCATATGTATGTACTTGTTACATATATCTGAAAGAATCAAGATATAGAAGATATTTATAAAAGTACTTGATAGACTTTTGTTACCCAAATCAAGTGACTCTAAACCACAGAGTGCGTTTACAGTTAGATAGAACGTCCACTTATAAATAGAAGCAATCGGGCGGATGTGGTATACCCGTCTAAGTGGCTATTTTATTTGGAGGGGATAGATAAGTGAGTTATTTTTCCTTGCGTATTCATAAGAAAGTTCCTGATTTGTAATTGTAGCTATCTATGTCGATGGTACAAACATGATGGGTACTTTTGATGTAACAAGAGACCTTAAAATCTATTTGAAATCCGAAGTTGAGATGAAAAGTCTGGGAAAAGCTCGACCGAATACTGAGCTTGTGGTATATTATTCCACCAGTTTGCATATGTTTAAAGTTGTCAGGCAATTTAACAAAGACATGCATCCTGATAGCACTCTCATGATTAGTCGAGGTTCAAATGTAAGTAACTGACCATTTCGTCTAAAGGAATATGACGAAGATGTGTTGGGAGATGAAATTCCTATATATAACTACAATAGACGCATTTTTTTACTTAGTATAATAAGCAATGTACTCGATTAAATTTTACATCCTCAATGAACTTGTTAGCTAGATATAGCTCAGCACCAACGCAACATTATTGGATGGTACAATGAATGTAATCATGTACTTAAAAGTAACCATTGACATGAGTTTGTTTTACCCCTGCAAAGACATAAAAAGGAATGCTAAAGAAACTGCAATCCAAAGGTTGTTGACTATGAAGGAACAATAATCTCTTCTCAAACGAAAAACAATCCACCATCTCATGGAAGCAACACAAGCTCAAAACTCAACCAAAACTCCCGCAAATTCCAGTAACTTTGTTGCCATTTACAAACCCATGATATCAATGACATAAACCTCCTTGTCTTTGTCTATGTTGCTCTCTTCTCAGCTAAGTTTTAGTAAACCCCATCAGACTGTCACAAGTTTGAATCACAACTCCACTAGGGACAACATCACACATCAACTCTAACACACATACCATTTCCTTTGTTGATTTGGCTTCACAGAAAAATCTCAAACCAAACAATCCACACTTTTCGATTCAAAAAATATCAATGACATTTTGTCTTTGTCTAGCTCTTTCTCAGCTAAGTTTTAGTAAACCCCATGTCCTTGTCGACTTCAGTGTATCGACTTCCAATAACCCTCTTCCTTCTTACCGACTTCTAAGACTCATCTCAATCCAGTGCAAACACCAGAATATTGCAAGCAGCCACACAAACCATTGCAGCAACAACCCTTGCGTATAGACTGTTGATACTAGCAGCTGGTTTTCATCCCTAAGAGGATTGCCCATCTTTGCAGATCTGATGCTAGAGAGATTGATACGCCGTTCTGATAATGGGATGCCAAAAGATACAACATTATCATCTACTATGATACAGTCTCCGCTCACAACTTCTACCACCTGCAGACGCCAAAGAATCAAAGGCACATGAGTATGAGATAATATAATTCGCAGGTAGTTCTCTTCCTGAAAGCATTAGGTTGAACACTAACCTTTCTAGTGAAATTATGGTCTTGAATTTCTTTTGAATTTATAACTGGTTGAATGTAGTTAGTACAGATTCTTAAACGATCCTTTTTTGCTTTAACAGTAACACTATGTTATAGACAAAACCAACCTTCTCTGAAGTGCAAAATGGAAGTGTTACTGCAGAGACTATACTTAGTTGATTATCATTCAACTCCCTAAAGTGAAAAATTGAAGTGATACTTTGGAGAAACAATTAGTTTGCATCTATCAGATGTCAAACGAAAAGTACACTCACAGATAGTGGATCCTAGTCATGTTTCCTACTTGGGTGGAATGCTTCCTGTAAGGTTATTAATGTGCAAGTACCTAAAATAACAAAGTCGTACCAATTATAATATTCAGGTGTGCACCCTGCATAATGTATGAAATTCCTAGACGTATTAATACATAAATATTAGCAGCATTTTTTAATCAATATGGTAAACTAAGAAACTAAACTTACAGTTTCTCGGTATAAGTCAAATTGCCCATGCCCAAGATTGAAGGAATTGGTCCACTTAAAAAGTTGCGGCTTAGATCTCTGCAATTAATGTATAGTACTAAACAGGTCATTAACGATGAACATGAGGTGTTTGATAAAAAAATCATAGGGAGTCTAGGGTTTGTTCCCTGTAATTCCTTGCAATTCCCTAAGTTTGTTCCCTGTAACCATGGCATCACCGATAGAACATCACTCCATGCGCATATCTTTATCTCTTGGCATTGGCATCAGTTCGACACAGTTTCCAGCTCCAGCGCAATTCCAAGCCATAGTAACTAGCAGCAACCCTTGTAAACAGCCGCAAGTCACGACTCCATTACAACATCAACACAATGGACAACAGCAACACTTCAGCTCGACTGCAAACCGACTTACACAATCACCTTCATTCACTGACCTTCACAGACATTACTCATTGCAGACAACCCATTCTGGCCATGGTAACCAACAACTCTCAGCTCCCACATGCACTCCACAACTGTCGATAATCACCAGTACACATTAGTTCAATCAACAACCAACAAAAGCTGGTACATAACTGATCTCTCTGGCTTTTTGTCAAACACCTGTTGTGTGTATTCAACTGCTGACCTTTGTTCTTTTCTCTTGGCTCCATTTCTTCCCAAATTCAAGTTCCCTGCAAAGCATAACCCAAACCCATAACTCCATTCAGTGTAAAAATGTTCAATCACCACTCTAGTCCCCAACAACAACATCTCCCTTGTATTCTCAGCTGAGATATTGCCTTGAAACTCCACATTTAGTCACTGAATTTCAAGTTCAGTTCTTCATCGGTTTGCGAATTAACTTTTCTATCCATCTTGAGCTCCTGATTCGTCACATTCATCCATCATAACCCATTACTCAATCAGCTCCAGATCCCCTTTTCATTCATCTCATTTTCACACACAAATTCACCCACAAAACCTCCATAAATTTATCACCTTTATTTTCTTGTTGTTGTATGAAGTATAGCTGATGCTCCTTGGTGAACACCCATCAGGGACATGACTACATTGACGGAAAACTAATCTGCAGACTCGGTCGACGTCTACTGGAACAACGGCATACTTGAGTCTTGTCTCTGCTTGTGAAGTGAATCTGGTTTCAAAAGATACCTAACTTCATCTCTTTGTACTACCCTTTAGCACACACATGCCAACATCAAAAGGTCATGTAAAACATGCCCCTTTGCTGGACTGAGTTGTTTTAATGGGCCACTAGACTTGGTTCCACCTTGCAGAACTGGAAATGCAGCTAGCCCTCCACTCCCCGTATAAATTTGCTGCCATGTAGTCAAACTAACACCAATAGCTTGGTTTCTCTTCCTTTATGCGAGTTTATTCAATTGCACCTAAAAACATGAAAATCAAGCGTAATATACAAATTTACAAGAAAAATAGCTAATAAAAGTCTAAGAAACCGATACTAGAATTAGGTGTTTTAGACGGCTATCAGTAAAGGATGATATATAGATCTTGATTCCACAATAAAAAAGAACTTCACTGGTTTAAACCATTAAATAAATCATTAAATGCTAACTAATTGCAACTTGATTGTCATTTGTCTACTCACATTTGCTTTACCTCACTCTAGCTGGGAAGTACATCACTACTAACCCTGTGAACATCAGCTTCATAACTTTGATATGACCCATAACTCTTTCAGATAAACAATTACTAAGCCTTAAACACCCATACAAGTGGCATTGGCAAGTGTATGATCAGCTAGGATAACAACTAACCCATTGTGGCACAAATCCTATAAATCCCAAAGGAGTGTTGGATAACTCCTTACAAGTTCTACTCGGTTTTGCACATACATAATACTTAAAATTTCTAACATGAAGTATCCAAAGAAGACTAATCAATCATCTCCAATCATAAAAACAGACGTCATAGAGGTCAATGCCCTCTCCCATAGGCTACTTCCCCACAAGCCTATTTCACCAATTATCAGGTCCAAAGACCAATTTATCCAGTAATTATTAACCACAAACAAAATTATAAAACACAAAACAAACCAGCAATGGCGAAGTAATACGCTTCAGACCGATTAATAGGAAATTATTAAACACAAACTATGATATGAAACAAAGAACGAACGAACCAGCAATGGCAAGTGATACGCTTCTCGACTGCAATAACTCCTCCTCCTTTAGTCTTTAACCCAATTGCAGTTGATCCAAGCTACAACCAAACAAAAACCCAAACCAATCATGACCATAAATACAGGAATTAGGTTTAAAAAATTCAGTCAGAAATCAAACATTAGGCCTTCTTAGTTTAGTTATTTACCTTAATTGCTTCAATAACATACTCAACATGAAAGTATTCACACCTCTATCACACTCAGTCCTGTACACAATACACAAACACGAAAAACCCAACAAAATCAATCAACATCTATGATGCAGAAGTGATACTTCAATACTGAAATTGTTTGAGAGAAAAAAACAATGAAAATCAACAAGGCATCGTGCACCAATATGCAACATGGGAACCGGGCTCTTTCTACTACGCTTCATATATAGTCACAATCAAACACAATTTTAGTAAAATAATAACCAAGGTTCAAAAATCCAGGATTATGTCCAATTGAGCACACCAAAGCATAGATCGAGAAAAGAAGAAGATAAATGGAGAAAGAAGAGAAGAATCACAGTAATCCTGGGAGGATTAGCAGCAACTATGGTGTATAGATCGACACCAGAGATGACTACTAGAAAAGTACATATGATTGGTTCCATGACATCACAAAGGTGGGTTTCAAATAAGCAATCGAGTCATTCAAAAAATCTTCAACTTCAACTAAATAGAAACAAACCGAATTCTTCAAAAGTACATATTACCAAAATAAAGACCAAAACAACCAAAAACCCCTAACTCATTCACAGAGTTAGGTAAAAATCATAAAAACTTCAAAAGATTTCGATAAAAATAAAATTAAGAAGTACTAGCAGTGGTTGAACGATTATACCTGATGAAAATCCACAAATTGCTGCTGATAATCCGATTTAATTTTAGATTTCAGGGAAAAAATGGAGTTTATATAATTAGGGTTTAGGAAGATTTCAACTGATGAATCGATTATAAGATTTCAAGTTGTTGAAACGAAGAAATTATCAAATGATGGGTTTTGATTTGTTGAAAGGAAGAAGTTATCGACTGAACATAGAAGATCTGGTGAAGAAAGAGAGAAAAGTTCTCCTTTTCTCTCGCACTGAACTGAACATAGAAGTTATCGACTGAAAAAAAAATAGAAAGAGAGAGAGAGAGCGGTAGGTGTATTAAAGTTGTCTGAAAAAATTAAGGGGATTTTTATTTCCGAAAATAATAAAAATAGGTATTAAAAATATAACTACTAAAAGCACATAAACATACTATATATTACAAAAAAACCATAGTCTGTGCAACGGTTGTAGGTGTTAACCATACGTTGCACCATTAGTTTATTTTAGTAAATGAAATATAAATAATTTGTACAACGGATAATCTAGTGCGCAACGGATATTAACGTTGTTAACTGTGCAACATCTATATCCGTTGCGTACCTCTGAAAATGAAGCGTTGCTAAAACCAGGATTTGGTGTAGACTGGGTTTTCCTTGTCAAGGTTTTAATGATGCAACATATTTGTGTCCAGCTATGTTATAAGTTTTCTTAACATTGTACTCGTTTTCTTTAGTTCGGGTTTTGTCCCTCAGGGTTTTCCTGACGAAGTTTTAACGAGTCAATTAACTTAGACTTGTCGGTCTTTGAAGATCGTATTGCATGTGATGAACTACATGTAAATTACGAGACAACATGTGAAGTACTACATGTGAAGATTTGTACCAAGGTTTTATCCCACTGGGTTTTTCATTGTCAAAGTTTTAGTAAGGCAATTGATTTCGACACAAGTCATCAAGGAGACAACGACATTTGAAGAAGTATTATGTATAAAGTTTTGTTATTGAACCGCACAAGGGGGGGTGTTACAGGGCTTACGGCCCATGGATGTGCGGTCCAAAAGGATAGTCTTTTGGTATTCCCTTTTCCATTATATAAATTATTTATCCATGTAACTATACCAACTCTAATCAAATGGAAAATCCTTCTCTTTGTTGAAAAAGCGGGGGTCTAACAACCACACCCAATATTTCGAATCAGCAATCTGTATGGACAAACTCCAATATACTTTCATGAGAATCAACTAGACAGTTAGACTCAATCAATAAAAAGTATATCAAAGAGTTTATATCTCTATCTCTCGATTTAAACCTTACTCAAGCAAACTGCGAATCTCAATTTAAATACAAGAGAGATAAACTTGGATGGTACAGACCAATATCCAAGTGTCAATCAATTTAAATTAACAACCAAAAGGTCGGATATTCTAATTGATTGAACAACGCACAACCTGTATTATGTCAATTATATAACAAATATAATGCGGAAAAGAAATAACACAGACACCAGAATTTTGTTAACGAGGAAACCGCAAATGCAGAAAAACCCCGGGACCTAGTCCAGATTAAACATACACTGTATTAAGCCGCTACAGACACTAGCCTACTCCAAGCTAACTTCGATTTGGACTGTAGTTGAACCCCAATCAATCTCACACTGATCCAAGGTACAGTTATGCTCCTACGCCTATGATCCTAGTAGGATACTACGTACTTGATTCCCTTAGATGATCTCACCTACAACTAAGAGTTGCTACGACCCAAAGTCGAAGACTTTAGTAAACAAATCTGTATCACACATAAAAGTCTATGGTAATAGATAAATCCATCTCCCACGAATATACCTACGAGTTTTGTTCCGTCTTTTGATAAATCAAGGTGAACATGAGCCAATTGATAAACCAGACTTATATTCCTGAAGAACAGCTCAGTATTATTAACACCTCACAATAGTCTTAATCGATGCAGCGATAAAAGATATTGTGGAATCACAAACGGTGAGATGGAGATGTTTGTGATTAATTTTTATCTTTACTATAGGAGATAGAAATATCAAGCCAATTATTACAATTGTACTCATATGATAGAAACAACAAGATCAGATCACATAACTACAAGAAAAGTAGTATCGGTCTGGCTTCATAATCCCAATGAAGTCTTTAAGTCGTTAACCTGGTTTAGAAGAAGAAACCAAAGGTTAAAGGAGAATCGACTCTAGCTTAGCACAACTAGTATCACACATAATGTTTGGGGATTAGGTTTCCCAGTTGCTAGAGTCTCCCTTATACAGTCTTTCAAATCATGGTTTGCAATCAATGTTAGCTTAGTAACAAAGCATTTAATATTCACCGTTAGATGAAAACCTGATTGGATTCAAGCTAATATTTGTCAACCGTTAGATCGAAAACATAGCTTACATGAAATGCACGTTTCTAGGTTTGTGTAACCGTACCCAAACTTGTACATTCGTTGGTTCACCAATAGTTAGCCAAATGGCTAGCCATATGATAACTTTCATATCAACCATATTCTTCTTCACCATAACTAGTTCAAATGACTCAAATGAACTAGTTAGAGAGTTTTTCAATTGCAAGGAAATCTCATGTACTATAAAAAACATAATTGAAGAAAAAATTATTTGATTCACTTGAATCGGCTCATAAACTATATATCCACAGTTTGCAATTGCATTCCTTAGTTTATAAAGATAAGTTCACAAACATCGTTTTTAGACATAACCTACTCAAGTTCGCGGACTTAAGTTTCGGATGGAGTTCACAAACTCCAGCAAAAATTCTCGGTTCTAGAACTTCCGCCAGTTTGCAGACTGAGTTCGCGTACTGAAGATCATGCACTTCTCCGGTTTTCTTGATCAACAAAGTTCGCAAACTTTGGTTCAAGGAATAAGGACTTATACATATATGTGTTTCCACAACAATTCTTATATCCTCCATTGGTTATATTGTCTAAACTCTCATTTCAATCATTGAAACATTCTCAGAGGACGTTATATAGTTGTTATTCACAAACCATTTTTCGTCAGAGCAATTTTCAAAGTGATTGAAACTTAACATGACTTTCGTCACTAGGTAAAGATGAATTTGGCTAAAGCGAAAGCTTTACCAACACATATTTCGAGAAATAGATAGGCGAGGTAAACTCTGCTCGAAATACCAAATGTGTATAATCTTAGTCTATATATAACAAAACGACTTTTCTGTCAAAATAGGAGATGAATAGACTTTTGAGTGATAGATAAGTTCAAGTCTCCACATACCTTTTAGTTGATGAAGATCCACCAGTTCCTTGAGTAGTCCTTCGTCTTGTATAATGATTTCCATGGAGTGCTTGAGATCAACTACACTTTCTATCCTAGTCCGAGACCTTAGCTATAGTATACCAGAAATCTAGACTTATAGTTTTGAACACTAACATTGATAAACATGCTTGAGATAACAACGCATGCGAGTTCGACCGAGCAATGCTCTAACAGTTGTGTCTCTTTTATCTTTCTCTATATTCCTCCTAGAACGCATGAAACTTTGGGGAACATGGATGACCAGCTGGGCTAGGTACCCATTTTAATTTAAAGAATAATTATTAATTTAAAAGATTTTTTTGGTAAAAACTAGAATTTTCATATTTAAAAAATAAAAATAAAGTATCTTAGGATAAATACCGAAATAGATTTTTTAAAGTGGAAAATATAGAAAATGATAAGAAAACATTAATGAAGATATTTTAGAACGGAAATAAATCTTATTAATTTCCATGAAAAAAAGATTTTTATACAATTTTTACAATTCAATTTAGTCACAAACAATACAAGCTTCTAAGAGCATCTCCAACAGAGGGTATATTTATTTATTTTTAGTGACACATAGGATTTTAGACCCCCGTTTGGCATAAATCCATCTCCAATAGTAGGGTCCTACAAGTTAGGAGGAATCAATTACTAAATATAAAGGTGTTCAAGAAAGTGTTGTACACCTTCGATTGCACCTCCGCGTCATGTTTTTAACTAATTTTCTTTTAACTCTAAGGGTTAAAATTCTCACTGTTGGAGATGATTTTTTAGATATGAGGTCCTATATTTACTCTATGTATAGACCTCATAAATAAAAGGACTAAATAAAAAATCCACAAAGGATTTTTTGCACCTTCTCTTGGAGATGCTCTAAATCACTAGGATGTCTTCTCATCTCAAAGGTGTATGAAAATTATTTTTTATATTCTAATGGAATTATTATTTTATATTATATTTGGGACCTATTAATGTTTAAGGGGAACTTTTGAAATGTATTATAATATAATTTTATCGAATTTATTATTTTAACACGAAGGGCCCGAGTCGGGACTGAAAAGTTTATTATTTTAGCGAGACTATTATATTATCGAGTATTATTTTAAAAAAGTTTTACAGTAGATGGAGTGTTAGAAATGGCAAAGAATCAGCATTTAGGAAGATACCTAGAATCCCGACAACAATATTTTTCTGGCGAAACATGATCATAACTTCCCTAACAACCTCCTTCTAGTGGAACGTCTTCTTTTGGATAATGGGGAGTGGAACATTTCCAAAATAAACCTCAGGTTCACTCCTACTGAAGCTAAGGCTATCATTGACACTCCCCTTCATCCTTGTGAAGATGATCAAATTCAGTAGAAATTGCAAAACATGGGAAACTTCTTTGTAAAATCCCTTTACGGATTTAAGATTGATCAGCTTTATGGATCTGACACCCAACCAACGCAATATGAGGCTACTTGGAAAATGTACATTGCTCCTGCTACACAAATCATTCTCTGGAAATGTGCTCCCACAAATACAAATACCGCTAACATATTGCATAACATTCATCATATTTGCAAATTGTACAATAGCGGGGAGGAGACTATGACTCACTTATTCACGAGTTTCCCTGATGCCACTTCTGGCTGGCATCATCTAAAAGGTCCAAACCATGGTGAATTTGACTCAAACTCAAATTTGTTGGAGAAAAATGAGTTTTAACTAAATTGTTTTTGGTCTTGGTGTGGTTTGATCTTAGGACCTAAGGTTCTATAGATACTAACTCTTTTTCTTTGAGTGAATGAATCTCTTTAGTCCCACATTAGGCATACTAGAGAAGGATGTCCACTATATAACCATTCTCTTATGGATATATTGACAAACGAGGGTGATAAAAGTGGGTGGGGCAAACAATACATGTTTCAGCCCATGAATATGTATGTATACCATGCACCAAGTCCTATGCCAATTTATTTTTGCTATTTTTTCTTTATTTATGAGAGAATTCCTTTTCCGGTTTTAATTGTTTTACAAGAAAGAACAAAAACTTGTTTTATAAGAAAACCTAAACCTAACTTGATTATCAACCAATCATCTCCTATAAATACAACTCGAAATTGTTTTAAACAATATAAACGACTACTTTTTATTCTTCTTTTAATCATTTTCTTGCTTTATTTTGCACGACATGTTAACTTCCAATCCATGTTGCTAAGTTCAAGAGTGGGTAACTTGCGTTGTGCTAACTCAAGTTATATCGGGCAGTCTTATCCTGGACTGTGGGACATATCTTCGTTTTGAGGGGTTTAGCATTGCTCATCTAGAGTATACCCGCGAACTAATGTGTTAAAGACAACTTGTTGAACCTGTGATTCTGCCCTCGTCAAGTTGTTCGGTAGAGTTGTTTTGATTCATCTCTTTACATATTATTTTTAATACATCTAACATGTTGTTTATTTTTGCAAGATTCCAACAAAATTTCCTGGACTGGTTCACATCTTGGTTGATACAAATAACAATACCACTCACAGTAATAATATACATGCTACTACATACCGGTTCATTTGGAAAGCTTGGTATGCCAATATTTTTTAATCACACTATGCTAAATGCCAAACATACTATTGAGAAAATTAAACATCAACTATGCTCTCATAACAGAGTACACCATTTACAAGATCGCATCCTCAACAATGTCTTCTTCTCCGTTGAGTAAGATACTAATATCCAAATACTTCCTCCTGCTACTCCAAGATGAAACTTTGGAATTGTAAGAAGAATTTGTACTTTACAATACCCCGAATCTCAAAAGTTTTACATTGCTCCAACAGAGAAACACCATTGGGACTAGCGAACATCCATGACACAATGAAGAATGGGGAGCAACAAGACTAGATGACCTAGCTTTCATATGAGCCAAGGAAATATAGCACACCGACGTTGAAATCCAAGTCAAAAAGATTCTTGTCCGCTTCACAATGCTCTACCAATATGTTGTCCAAGGAGGATTTCACCTCAGCTACCACGAAAGAAGTAGAAGAAAAACTAGTGTGGAGGAAGGAAACAACATCATCTCTTTTGTTTTAGTTTAGTTTGTCATAAAACTATTCATAGATTTCAGAACTTAAAAACTTTTGAATTAGCTCTTGCTTGTACGAATGCTAATCAAGGGATTAGTGACACCCTTCGCGCCGCTAGCTCTATCACTAAGGCTTGCCTAAGTTTTCTTAAAAACTCTATCACTAGTATGTGTTCTCCTGAGGCTAGTCTAAGTTCTCTTAAGAAAAACAAAGAACCGAATTTGCAACAGCCTCTTGTTTTGCGGTTTTGCCTTCAGCTGCGTAAGCAAATGATTTTTGGGCCTATGTAAACGGATATATTGGACAAGGAAACCGCATCAGAAGAGCTGTCTCCTTGTGAGTAAAATTGTGCAATGTCTCCAAATCTCGTGGGAAAAAAAAATTCAATCGAACTTATTGGCCCCGATTAGTTTTAAGGTTTGCTAGTTAGTTTCACTGCTTTGATAAAGCATTGTTCACATGGAGATCAAGATTTTCAAAGGGAATATTGGGGATATGCCCCAAAATCGACTGTCATCTTGGGGATATGTCCCAGGATTCCAATTTTCGGAAATATGCTCCAGCCGTCCAAAATTCCATCCAAAACCGTTAAGTAGTCAATATTCGAACACACTTAGGATCACATATGCGAATTAAAAGACATATATACGATATATTAACACCTTTACAAGGTTCAGGAACATATTCAGACGAAAAAATCTCGAAAAAATTAGAGAGAAAGTTCAAACACATTTACGATAAATTGTCTATTTAGCGGTTCGTTGACGGAAACCGTTATTTTGAGGCATATTCCCCAAAACTGGAATCTTGGGGCATATCCCCAAAATTACAGTCGATTTTGGGGCATATTCCCCATTTTCCCATTTTTAAAAGGCTGGAGTATTCCCTCTATAATAATGTCAATCTTCCTCATGAGAACTTCTAACAGCTAATTGCCTTTCGCTGTCTGTAAGCACTACGTGATCTCGATGATCTCTGTAATGTAATATTTCATGGTAATCAAATGATCCACCTAATCCATGATTAGGATGTCTATCTTTCCCGTGAATCAAATGTATGAAAACCACCACAGTGCTCAAGTTTTCTCTATGAAGGACCATTTTTTAACTTTTAACCACGTGTTAACAGAGTAAATGTGAGACCAAACTGGCATAATAAAAAAGATCGCCTTTTTCATCGTCTTCTTTTTTCTTTTACTTTATAAAGCTACCTTATACAAATTATTTGGGAAATTTACCTATGGGTTCTTCTGCTTTGCGCCGTGTTAGCCTCTAAACTTCACATTATCAACAATATTTTTTATAAATGGCACACAGTCTTGGTCACATCATTGGTCAAGAGCTTCTTAGCTGTCATTTCTGGTGTGCTAAGAGAACGAAAAAATATTTGATGGGTCGTTTTCTAACGAGGGTATGGGGGACAAATCATGTTTTGACACATGTCTTTGCTATAAATTGATTCCATCAAATTATGTTTCAAAATATATGAAAGAACTGTATAATTGGTAAAAATAATGGTTATCTTAATTGGTGATATTCTATTCTCGATATTTTTTATAACAAAATTTCTTAAAATAATTAATAGGAAAAACACATGTCAAGACATGATTTGCCCCCATACCCCCATCAAAAAACGTCCCCATCAAAAATTTACTCAGAGAGAACACATAAACAAAATTAATTACACTGCCAAATTAGCTTAAGTGAGGATAAGAACCTCCACATATGGCAATTTCCTAATTTCTATCTAATGTCTGTTTTGGTGGCCTTTATCATATGTAACCCCAACCTCCCCGCGTTCAAATTTCAAACCCAATGTACTTTAAACAGTGCATAAGGATTTGGTCATACACATTTAATGGGAAGTTTCTTATAATGAGATCATTAACTTCTTACAAACTGAAACTTTTACTCCCTCCGTCCCTAGTATATAGGTGGAGAAGGTGAATTCTCTTCGATTAAGATTTTTTCTGTGTTTATAAATTTTGATGTCTTTTCCGATTTTTACTATTTGTCTTATTCTCATTATAATTTCCCATACAACATAAATAAGGGTATATATGTCAAAAGTCTTTTTAAAATTGGAATTCCGCCAATTTAGTGGGACTAGAAAAATCCAATGTTCCGCCTATATAATATAGGGACGGAGGGAGTATAACATTAGACCAACTTATCGACAATACTAGTGGACGATGACTGGAGTTGAATCTTAGCTATCAACATTATAATGATTGATGATCAGTTTAAAATAGTTTGCGTTTCCAAATCTCATATTAATAGTTACGTGGAATATTCAAAGTTACCCCTTTAGTATTTATATTTTTGTTTCATCTCATATTAATAGTTACGTGGAATCAAAACAAATGGCATTACAATTTACAAGTAGTTCGGTTTCAGTAATCATGACCAAAAGGAAATTCCAATGTTGGTTTGATAAGATTTATCATCCTTTAAATCTGAATTTAACCTTTATATTTCAATAAACACAAAATTGGTCAAAAAGACCAAAACAGAAAATTCATGGGTGAAATAGATTCTTAGCTTTTGATACTGTTCATATAGCCAAAATTCGGAAATATATTATTTATATAGCCAGTTTGGATATTTCACCCAGGAAAATTAAGATAAAAATTTAGCCTATTTTTAGGCTAAAATGAAAAAGTGAAAGTAACACTTTTCCTGAAATGGAGGGAGTATGTGTTACCTAAAATACCCCCTAACCTTTTAAACCTTTCTTTTCAAAGAGAATTTATTTTTGTTTCAGCTCTTCCCTCACAGCTCGTCCCTCACCTGCAGAATTGTCTCGAGAATAAATTCAGAGCTCGTCTTGTTTTCTGATCTGGTTGATCAATCATGGTGATTTTCAATTGTTGAATTGAAGTTTAGATTAATCAACTTTCAAGTCATCTAATATCATCAACAACCAGTAACGCAAATCAATAAGTTTCAAGTTTCAATTAATCCAATTTTGATTTCGTTTTTGTGTAATTCTTTGTAATGCATATCTAGGTATGTCGATTTTGAAGTTTCTCTATCAATTTTTGGTTTTAGTTGTTGATTTTGACTATCCAGGGTTTTACTAATCGATTGATTGTTCATATCCAGGGTTTTACTAATTTTTGGTTTTAGTTTGTGCTTGTAAACGTGATTATTTGTTTATATCCAATCGATTGATTGTTCATCAAAGTAAATTTTGTTTAAACCTGCTGAAACAATACATAGATGCAATTCAAATTGAGTTTTTCATTGTTTTGGAAAAGAACGGAATTGGTATAATATCATCATGTCTGTGTGTTTGATTAGATTTTGCTTACAATTTTTGCTCAGAAGAAAGCTGTAACTGGTTTCCATGATGAATATGGGTGTCACAATTGATTTTCCAGTTTTTTAAAGCAGGATGAAACTGTATTTTTATACCAATTGTTGTTGAATTTGGTTTTTAGTCATCCTGGTTGTTTAATTTGTTCAATTGAATATCATCCATATTCATTTACATTGTTTAAATATTCCTTTTGTAGATGGATCAACAAACTCTTTGTGTGGTTATCCGTGTTACCGATACATGTTCATACCACGTTAATATGAAGTCAACAATTGATGAGTTGAAGTTGTATGTGTGTTCTTTTTGGAATTATATTTCGTCAGACTCAATCCAGTTTGTATTTGACAATGAGGGAAGAAGTATGGTTGTTGACAGTGATGCGAAGCTTCATTCTGTCATATCAATGTGTCATTTTTTTCAGTTGAGTTTCTTGGAGCTTCGTTTATTTGAACGTGTTCCTCTTCGTGCTCCTGATTTTGTTCGTGAACCTACTATGTGTGAGTTTCGTTTAGCACCATACCCTAGCAGAGATCAGTTGGTTCATCTTACGAGCAGCAGTAGAATGAGTGAGTTTCATTTAGCACCAGACCCTAGAAGAGATCATTTGGTTCATCTTCCGAGCAGTAGTAGAATGAGCGAGTTTCGTTTAGCACCATACCCTAGTAGATATCAGTTGGTTAGTCCTCGCCATCTTACTAGCATCAGTAAAGTTACTCGTACACCTACAATGACGAAGTTGCTTTTGGGTAAAGGAAATAGCTCAGATTAGTCGCCTATTCCTTCCTCTCAAGAGCTTGTTTTGTCTCAATATATCCCCGTGTCTCAAGAACGTGCATTCAATGGAAAGTTGGCAATTAAAAGATCTTGCAAGGCTGCTGAATGGGATTTTATTATAAAAGGTGTTGGCCAAGATTTTTATGGAGGACGATATGAAGCTCGTCTTGTTGTTGAGAAATATAACCATTTTTTTGGTCGCAGGGTGAGAGTCGTCAAGAGCAATCCAGAACGTTATACGGTGGAATGTTATTACAAGGAGAAATTGCAATGCGACTGGATGTTCCATGCAGCTCCGAAGACTTCCAATATGAAGGGTAATTTATTCCTCAAGGCCTATAACGGTGAACATAAATACTGTGCTGGTTATAGTGATAGAACAAAGGCTGATCAAGTTACGCGCGAACTTGTCAAGAGCTTGGTATTTGATTAGATCGAACAGAATCCCAACAAGAAAGTCAGGGATATTGTTAAAGAACTCAAAAGTGATTATGGGTTAGAATTGAGCTACGATTAGGCGCATGCCGGGAAAGAATTATGTTTGAAGGAATTGTATGGCGAGGACACTAAATCATACACCGACTTGGTTTGGTGGTGTGAAGCCGTGAAGAAGAACGATCCAAGTAGCATGGGTGATTTAGTTGTTGAAGGGGGAAAGTTTAAGAGTTTTTTCTTAGCCTTCGATGCTTGCATCTCGGGTTTCGAATATTGTCGCCCGGTATTGTTCTTGGATGCAACTTTCCTAACTGGAAAATTTAGGGGTTGTCTTATGGAGGCTACTGGGAAGAATGCGAATAATGGTAAGTCTTCTATTTTTAGATTTCAACTTTTGATGTCATATTATAACTTTGAATGAAATTCAGAAAAAAAAAATTGTCAGATTATCACTGGATGAAACCAGTTTCATCCTTAATTTGTGAAGTCAGACTAGAGGATGAAACTGGTTTCATTCTTTAACAATATCAGTTTCAGTCAGTTTAATTTGATTTTTTATTTTTGTGTTTGTTTTGTTTCTGTAGGAATATTTCCTCTGGCATACGGTATCGTATCAGGTGAAACTATTGAGAATTGGCATTGGTTCTTGGAGAGATTGAAAACTATCTTGGGTCCTCGTGTACTAACTATTATTTTGTATCGCCATGAGGGTTTGATCCAAGGTATTCGTGATGTTTTTCCAACTTTCTGTCATTGTTGGTGTTACCAGTATTTGAAGAATAATGTCTATGGAAAGACCAACAAGAAGAAGGGAGAGCATGGTGTTGCGATGGATTTGTTCAAACAATGTTTCTATTCATCAACGCATGAAGGATTTCATGAAGGTATGAAAAAGTTGAAGGATATGGGATGTGATGGTCTTCAAAAATTCTTGAGTGACCTTCCAATGGAATGTTGGTCCAATGCACATTGTCTTGGCTGTCGTTATGGCGACATGTATTCAAACATTGCAGAGTCATTCAACTCTTGGATTAAGGAAGCAAAAGGTATGTCTATTGCCACACTTGTTAACTAGATTAGACTTAAGATTATGGATCAGATGAGTAAAAGGAAGTTGAAGGGGGCGACGTATAAAGGATTCATTTGTCCCAGGCTAGAGAAAAAAGTAATGGCTTCCATTCGTGCTGGTGTGCAGTGAAGAATAACTAAGTCTGGTGACATGGAGTGGGAATTTTTTGATGGAAAGCACACGCATGCTGTTAATATTGCGAAGTTTCATTGCAGTTGTAGGGTTTGGTTTACTGAGCAGTTTCATTGTGATCACGCTATTGCGTGTATGCATTCAAATAAGATCAATGTTTACGAGTACATTAATCCGTTTTTCAGCATTGCTAGATTTCGTGCTTCGTATGATCGTGCTATCAAGCCCATTCCCGATTACGACAAGCCTATTGATGTTGCTACTGGAAATCTCGTGAACCCACCAACTTTCCTAGGATTAAAAACTGGTAGGCCGAGGAAGAAGAGGATTCCAAACACTGGTAGTGCTATTTTCAAGAGACCAATTACGTGCGGCAACTGTCATACTCAGGCACATCATAACAAGACGACGTGTCCTCATCCTCCTGCGAAAAAGCAACGTTAAGAACCTGCTTAAGAACATCTCCAGCCTTCATTTTGTTCAGCTTTTTACCAAGATAATAGTTAGTACACGATTCATTTATTAGTTTATTCTTCTCTGCAGCCTCTTGTTGCAAATTTAAGATTCATTTACCTGGAATTATATTTTCGCAACTACTGTTTACCTTGGATTGTTTCTTTTGTTCATAAAAACATATTTTATGGAATTATTTTTTCAAGTATTGCTCTTCAGTTTTATAGTATATATCTTATAGTCTTATGTTGATTTAGTTTAATTGTACATTCCCTTCATTGTTCACTGTAAATTTGAATGTTTGCAAAGATTCAAATTTAATTGTACAGGATGAAACCCTAGTTAGATTCTGACAAAAAATTGCAGTTTTGTACATGCTAGGATGTAACCGGGTTTCATCCAAGCCTGGTTACATTCTGGCAAAAAATTGCAGTTTTATACATGCTAGGATGTAACTGGGTTTCATCCAAGCCTGGTTACATTCTGACAAAAAAAAATTATTTTCAACCAACAAATTTAATCATTTCTGCCTAACATATTCAAACACAACTATCATGAAATTGAAGTATAAGCATTTTTCAGTAAAAAAGTTCATATTTCAATTAATACGAATCCACGGATCACAAATGTATGTGAAGACTTAGTCCAACAAAAAAAAAAGGTACTTTCCAAGAGTATCTTTGCCTTGAACTACATTAATAATTTTTTTCTAAACCATCTAAAAACATCAAACTTTCCAGTAGCTATTCTCATTAGTTAGGATTTCATATGCAAGATTGATTCGTCTTGTGCTCATCTCCTCTCCAAAAGTATCTTTGTCTTCAAAGGAGTAATCGTTTGTCATTGCCCATTCCATGAAGTAGATAACATACATCAACGAATCAGGACTGCAAGACAAATGAATATGTAATGTCACTTTACTGATCTAGAAAAAAAATTTAATGTCGGTTCAAACTTCGTTTCTGTTGGTATGTTATAATTTCAGTTCAAAGAGTTAACGATCTACCTTTCGCACTGTTGTGGACAATCTGATTTCACGACGACATCAATGTTATCCATACTAGTACTTTCTTATTGAACGAGAAAGAGATGGTTTATTCTTTCCGCCATCATTTTAGCATCCGTTAAATAGTTTGAAGAACCTAGGAGAGAATTGTAGTGTGTCCAAGTTCTTCCATGAATGTCAAAGTGAAGCAATGTGAAATGTTCTTTCTCGTTCAGCATTGGGATGAACAAGTATTGTATATCTACATCAATCTTCTGCAGTTCAGCATTTATCATATCTGCAGCCTTCATCTCATCTCCCGCAATGACATCAACCTGAAGACAAATTTGGATGAAAACCAGTTAAGTCATATTTCAAATCTGTGGATGCAACTCAATTACATCCCATATTTAATGCTAGATGAAATCCAGTTTCTGCAGGCATCAGATGAAACCCAGTTGCATCCTATATATAATAGCTAAATGAAACTCAGTTTTATCCTACACTAGTGAGAGAATTATGTTTCAAGCAAAAGATGCAAGCCACGTACATCCTACACTAACTTAAAGTTATATGAAAAAAATGCAGACCCAAGTTCATTCATTTTAAATTGTAGTATTCAAAACTTTTACCCATGCAAGCGCACTAAGAAAGATTGACTTTAAGTATCCTTTGGTATCACCACCAGATTGAAACAATTGTCTCCATTTTTCGATTTTGAACTCCAAAATAGTGTTCACCAATGGCTGATTGAAAACAAGTTGCTGGATGTGTTCTCCACTAATACATACACCTCCATTGGATTTCCAAACGCAGTCACTGCATTTAACCCAAGTTCATCTAATTTCATACAAGCACATGGGTTTCATTTTTTAACAAGAAATAAGAAAAGTAGAATGTAAAAGAAAAAATAAAAGCAAAAAAATGCAGATATGTACCTTAACCTTCCTTTTGCAAAGTACTCCTTTATTAACTGATCTTAAGCTAGTCTTACTCTGCAACTCAAGTATTCTTTCCACAGCTTGTTGTTCCTTGTTAACTTCTTCAACTTATCGTCCTTTTGCTTCTTATCTGCACGCTCATGCTCATCTGTTACAAACTTATTCTGTTTAGTCCTTTTATATACGTTCTTCACTTTATTCTCAATTGATCCAAGTTTACTCATAACTGCCAGAGGTTCTGGTGCGATAATCTCTTCTTCGGTGATTTCTGGTGGATGAAATGGTGCTAGAGGTTCTTCTCGAGGAACTGGTGTTACAGTTTCTTCTTCGGGAATATCCTCAGCTTCTGGATTTGCGGATCCACTTATTTCACCTACCTTGCTAGCGTCTTCAGGAACAACACCCTCCACTGGTTTGCAAACCTTCTCTTCACGAACAACACCCTCCACTGGTTTGTTCATCTCTTGAGTGATTTTGAGGTTGAAAAAGCTCTCACCAGGTGGAGTGTAAAGAACAACATCAGTAGGTGAAGCTTGCAAAGTTGAAATATTTCCCGGTTGACGGTTGAGTTGCGCTTTCAAGGCTTCCACTTGACTTTGCAAGTCCGAGATTGTCTTATCCTTTTCTTCAGACTCAACCTCCTTTGCTTCCAACTCTGCATTTCTTGCTCCTAACTCGGCATTCAAGTGATCGATAATGATGTCCTTCTCAGCTAGTTCATTCTTCAACATGGAAATATAATCTTCATCTTTGTTTTCTTATTCCTCATCAAACATGCATAATTGTTTCTCCTCTTCACTCCATATACCAACAAAATCAACAACCTGCAAACACATAAACACAAGATGTAACTGATTTTGTCATATGATAACACATGATGTAACTGGGTTTCATCCACTGATAACACAAGATGTAACTTGGTAGAAAATGTGTTTCATCCATTAATAACATAAGATGTAACTGGTTTCATCCAGTTATTATAGGGGATGGAATTTTAAAAATGAATCTAAACTTAATCAACGTAATATGTAACTGGTTTCATCCAGTTATAATAACAACAAGAATCTATTTACCTGATTGCTTGAAAGAGTTTCAAGCTTCCCCTCAATTTCACAAGATATTTTATAAAAGTCCCATCTTGCAAACCTTGGCCATGCATCACTATTGGATTTCCTAACAATGCCTTCGATGTTCACTTGCTCAAAAATCCATATATGCAACAACAAAAGATATAAGTTAATAATCACCACATGATTCGGTTAATGAAAAAAGAAAGAAAAATATATTCAAAAGATACTCACCGGTAAATAGAAGCTTCAACCATTGATAGAGTAAGGTGTCTTGTGCACGGCTTTAACACTTTTCATTAGATTCTCATGGATTAAATCCGGCCAAGAGACTCTGTTAATCGTATCGATTGACTGTAGGCAGTTCAAATACATGTAGTGGACATACATACCTCCGGTGTTTATGAAGAAGACTGTATGGAACATGAACAACAACAAAAGTCTCGCCAAGTCTTCTTCTTTGCCTTCTTCATTCATAGCAGTTTGTATTCGTCCGAGGATGTACTTCTTGCGCAAATTGTCCCCAATATTCGCCTCTTTGCTTTTCTTCTCTTTGTCTCCGGCTTTCTTCTTTTTCTTCTCTTTGGCTTCACCCTCCTCTTTCTTATTTTCAGCATCCCTTCTCATTGGCTCCAGAAAGTATGTGGTGTAAAATGCAGAATCTTTCAAACCAGGTTCGTCCTTCGGTCCATAAAGTTTCTTATATTGTTCACTCATACATATTCTCTGCATTTTGAAAATAACAGCAAGATGGTTTGGATCAGTCTTGAAAACTTGATCACCAATCTTGAATGCCATCTATTTCGGGTCAAAATTTCTTATGATGAACTCTAACACCCTTGGATCTTTGCTACATTCTGCCTTGCCCACTTTTTCTTGTTTGATCACCTCAATAAAGCTCAAGAATTTTGTCTTCTTCAACACAGCCTATTGTCTTTCAGTAAATACTAGTGATTCCAGCACTTCAACCGTCGGTTTCATGTTTGCTTGAAACATTTTATTTCCTTCCTTTTTCTCTTGATTGTCTTCGTCCATTTCGGCATCCATATCATCCACATTCTCTGTGTTAGACTCACCACCCACGTCCTCATCATGCTTCTTCTTGGTTTTTCTTTCAGCACCATCACTCTTCTTACTCTTCTTGCTCTTCTTGCTACTGCTTCCTGCAACAATTTGGATGAAAACCAGTTAAGTCATATTTCAAATCTGTGGATGCAACTCAATTACATCCCATCTTTAATGAAAGATGAAAATAAGTTTCTGCATGTATAAGATGAAACCCACTCACATCCTATATATAATAGTTAGATGAAACCAATTTTCTGCAGATATCAGATAAAACCCACTTACATCATATATATTATGGTTTAAATTATGACTATAGAAATATGAAAACCATCAAACATTTCCTAACACCAAATTAAAACCAGCGATTAGTTCAGTTTCATCGTGTTTCAAAATGATTCAACTCATATTGTCTACAGCCTAGCTATACAGATTTCATCCATCATCTAAAATTAGTCTACATCCTAAATACACCATTACAGTATCATGTTATTAGTCCCATAATCATTAAATTTAATTCCATCAACATATGCAAATCAATTACATCATAACTTAAAGTTAGATAAAAACCAGTTTCAATCACCTGCTGAACATTACTACGTAACCAAATACAAACCCAATTTCATGCAATCAAACCAAAACATAACCAGATGCAATTTCATCCACAGATTAAGCAAGATGAAATCACTTTCAACATGTAATACAGATCTTCATCCACAGATTTATTATAAAATCCTAGGACTCATACTACATCATCCCAGTTAGACATGTACACTGGATTAAACCAGTTCCATCCACACCAAAAAGGCACAGATTAACACTTTATGAAACCTGGTGAAACAAATACTTAAATACGATGCAAACCAAAATTTAACATTGAAAATACTAAAATAACCAGATGCAAACCAATTTCATCTAACACATACTAAATGAAATGAAAATAAAACAAGCAATTCCACACAGAATGGTACTGAAATGAAAGTATGAAGAACAAATTCAAAAAATTAATCATGCAATTCTGTTAATAAGAACAAAACATAGTTAGGGTTTGAAAACTTACTAGTTTTAGGAGACATTCTGTGGATCAATTGAAACCCTAACTCTTCCAATACACTGAAATGGTATTACCCTAATTCTCAGAAACTGATTTCCGGGTTGATGGTGTTTGACAGACGATGGATGAAACCCAATTTTCTGGTAGTGTTGATGATTGGTAACCGGTGGATGAAACTGATTTTGGGGTTTTGAATTTTGATTCAAGACGGTGGAGGAGAAGATGAAGATGAAAATTCCCTTCATTTTCAGGAGACGATGGAGGAGAAGATGAAGGAGATGGTGGAGGAGAAATGAAAACTCTCTGGGTTCAGGAGATGGTGGAAGAATTTTATGGTTTTGAAACCTTTTCTGTGAGAAGTTGAAGAAAAGGTGAACGAGTTTGTGAGAGAGGGAGAACGTGGGAGAACGGTTACAAAAGGGTAGTTTCGTCTCTCCACACCAGAAAGATTCCTTTGGACATTTGACCCATACCTAATTCCTACCAGTCCATATGGCCCAGAAAAAGTGCCTTTTTGGCTATATAACCCATTTTCTGTTCAATAAATGTTCTATTTATCAAACAAATCCAAATCAGTCATTAAAACATTTTTTTTTGGGTGTAATTTCGATCATTTACATGTTACAAAGGTAATCAGAACAAACTGATTTTCAGTACAAATATTTTATTTTTCAACTAATTAATGAAATTTAGTTATCGCTGAATGTAAACAATCGGTATATTTTCGATCATCAAGAAACGAACGTGTAATTTCTTCCTAATTTTTTTAATAAATACATGTTTCAAAAAAAAAAATATCAAGAAATAATTACCGGCTTTTTTAACTTTTGCACTACAACATTTTTAATTTAGTAGCATCAAAATCACCGTTTATATTTCCGAATGGGCAGTTGTGATTCTGCCGGACCACAAAATGATGGAGGCAATCTTTTCTCCACAAGGGTCACAACAAACGGACCGGACCATGCGAAAATGGTCCTTAAATCTGATCCAAAATCGACCCCCCTGGTCTAACGAAGTGAGTCTCTTTCTCATCTCTATTCTCTTCTCTACTAGTCTTTCTTTCTTCCTTCTTCCGGCCTTTATATAAACAACTCTCTCTCTCTCATTTTTCTCTCCATTGTCTCTCTTTAGTCCTTTGTTTTATAACCCTCCCCCGCTCCGCTCCTCAATCTCTGTCTTTTTCTCTTCGTTTTCCCCCGCAAAGTGTTTAATTCTCTCTCTTCTCTCATTTTCTTCTGTCTCTCTGCAACCCCACTACCACCAAAGGTTAAAGCTGATGAACCCATAAACACCATTCACCTTTCCCTTTTACAGTCTCTTTTCCATAAGCAAACCCAGAAGAAAAAGCCCATTTCTCATCTCATCTAATTCCTCTGTTTCGTTTTTGTTTTTCCTTTTTGTTTTTGTGTGTTTAATTAGGGGTTTTCCCTCATGTGGCAATCGTGGGGGAAATCACCGGGGGGAGGAAGGATACATTCAGCATCAAGAAGAAATTTCTCATGTTCATCATTCAAAGATATTGAGAATCTATGTAAAAATACAGAAACAGATCAACAACAACACCAACAACAAAATCCTCATCAATTAAAAACCAAATCAGCTTCTGTATTTCATAGAGTTCGTAAAGTAACATCAATCTTACGGTCATGGTCAACACCGTTACAACATCAGGATATCATCTGTTTACCAGATTCGGAACAAAAGATTGTAATCTATTTCACAAGTCTTCGTGTAGTTAGAAAAACATTTGAAGATTGTAGAAGCGTTAGATCGATTTTTAAAGGTCTTAGAGTATCAATCGATGAGAGAGATCTATCAATGGATGGTACATTTTTAGAAGAATTAAAGGGTATTTTTGGCAAGAAATTAACATTACCTAGGGTTTTTATCGGTGGGAGATATATCGGTGGAGCTGAAGAGATTAAACAACTACATGAAAACGGTGAATTGAAGAAGATTATTGAAGGATATCCGGTTCTTGAATCTGGGGTTTGTGAGTGTTGCGGTGGTTATAGATTTCTTCTTTGTAATCAATGTGATGGTAGTCATAAATGTTATACAGAGAACAAAGGTGGTGGTGGGTTTCGCAGCTGTTCATCTTGCAATGAAAATGGTCTCATCAAATGCTCTTTCTGTTCTTCGGTATCTCTCTGATACACTGAATCAAAACTTGAAAAGATTATCAAACTAGGGGTAATATTGTCATTTTATCTTTCCTCTTTTTTCCATTTAATTCTAACATTTATGTATGAGATGAGAGGGAGTTTAATTTTTCTTTTTAGGATTTTCATAATATGTATCCGGTTCTATTTCTTCCTTGTTTATGAATGTGAATGTGGATTGTCTGGTAGAGAAGAAGAAACTTGACATTTTCTTTTTTTAATAATTTTGATTAATTGAAATAGGAAATTATCAATCAATTATGTGTGTAGTTATTAGATCTTGATATATTTTCTCACATGCATGGTTTTGTGATTAAGTTCTTGAATAATTGTAACATGCCTGATGTGATTCTTTCCTTTTTCTAATAGATTTTGTGTAGTTAGTTAATAAGAGGTCCCATTCCCATATATGGACATTTTGTTGGCTATTATCAAAAATATTGCACTCTGGCTCCTCCTTAATTTGCCTGACATTGTTTCTAGAAACTGCAACATGGCCGTGAATGCTGAATTCTTAGAGGCCCTAGAGTTAAGAGAGGTCACATGCTTGGAAATTTCAGGCGCCACTTAACCTGGCAACACATTCAGGTGGCCTGAGATCATTCAGATGGTTGTGAGTCTTGTGACCTTAGTTTATGTTTTGTTGACTTGTGACTCTCAAAAACGTGGGATATGGTGGATGCCCCACACCTGAAATGTTGCTTGTTAGTTTGGAAGACAAAATTATGAGGAAAAAGAAGTGTGGGCACGTGAAGAGTTGTTATGTGAATGCGATGAGACTAGTAGAGAAAAGAAGAAGCTCATGGGTTTTTGTTTGTTAAGTTTTGTTTTGTCAGTATATAACGTTGGTGTTAGTAGTGTGTTACCTGTCTGTCTCTGGGTCCAGCACATATGGAGTGGATTACAGATAAAGTCATCGATCCGATAGCGTGAAGGTCTGATTTCTTTCTTATAATGTGGGCTAGGATTTGTTGACGGTGGTGGGGCGACGACATTGACGAAGTATACCAAGTTAGAGGGCATTGCCTGGTTTATGAATGGAATATCCGGATGGTTGGTTGCTTGGTTTAATTCCCAACTACTGTAATTTTGTAGATGAGGTGAGACTTTAAGTTGCTTAGGAGTAGCCAACTGTAATTTTGTAGATGAGGTGAGACTTTAAGTAGCTTAGGAGTAGCCATGTTTAGCAACAACATTTTGAAGATGGGATGATTTTCTTAAAGTCTAAAAGTGGATTAGTAGTGTACTTACTGATATGTCATAATTTCAACCATGAAAGGGGGGGTGCGAATAGGTAGGGTAATTATGGAGATTAATTCTACCGGTACTCATTATAATGAGGGAAAGGGAAGGGATGATTACCAACTAATATTTCCATAAGTAAGTTGGTTGGATTTCACATGGGGGTTTGTCTAAAATAGGATTTTGGATTCCTTAAAAAAGGTACTTTTTGGTGTTCTCGTTGTGGTTCCAATTACAGACCACATGCTTCTGCAGATGTGATTTCTCAACTTAATTTTGTTGTTTTATACAAATCAGGTTGTTTTAGCTGTTAATTTAGGTCGTTTCATGTGAGCATCTCAAGGCCATTTCATGTGTGCAACTTGCAAACAAATAAAATACACTGAACGCTGGCGCAACAAGAATAAGCTTAAGTTAAACGCGTTATTAACCGCCAAAGTTTACCAACAGCAGTTTTAAACGTTCGGGTAAACTTAGATTCCGACAGCCTAAGGCCGTTCCTATGGTAACTAGCAAAAATGTTATTTTTCCATGCCAGCTGGATTGGCAAACTTGTCGTGCCACTATGGGAGAAAATATAAGCGGTCTAGTCTACACTGGTAGGTAGAGAAAACACCGGCCGGTTTTACAGACACCGACAACGGTCAAGTTTAAATCGCTGGCGGTTTTTTGAGAACCGGTCGGTCTTTTAATGGACGCTTATTTTAGTTTAGTAACGACCATTTCCGTAACGTTTATCTATAAATTCGCCTCATTTAATGAAATCTAGTCACACCTCATTTTCTCATTAACTCTATCTTTACTCACTCTTTTGTACCTTAATCATCTGTTTAATATTTTTTCTCCACCTCAATAGATATGGATTCTTCTGACGAAGAAGTGTATTCATATGGATCGATTTGAAGAACAACAACGATTATTCGTGCAGGCATTGAAACAAATTGATGATGAGTCAGATGAAGATAAAGAACTAACCAACACCTTGATGCATCTAGATTCATTGGGGCAAATACCTAGAGATCTGGAGCCAAGAGAAGTGTTCACAAGAAGATATACGTATCGTGGTCGGACGAATGGCACGAGAAGTCGATGCACGATTATTTTCTTCCTGACCGTGTGTTCTCTGATGAAAATTTCCAAGGCCGATTCCGCATGCCCAGACATTTGGTGCTAAAGATTATTGGTGAGCTTTGTCAGGTAGAACCTCAATTTAATTATCAGTATGATGCAGTGAATATTAGGGGTCATAGACCTGAACAAAAGGTTACTTCGGCTTTGAGGATTTTAGGATATGGCAGACCTCCAGATTCTAATAATGAGTACCTTCGCATTGGAAAAACAACTGCATACAAGTATCTTGCGTTGTTTTGCGAAACAATGATTTATCATTTTGGTCCTACCTATTTACGAAAACCAACTGATGCAAATGTTAGAGAAATATTAAATCAAAATCAGGAAAGGGGATTTCCCGGAATGCTGGGTAGTCTTGACTGCATGCATTGGGTATGGACCGGATGGCCTACCTATTGGGCTGGTCAGTATAAAGGTCATTACGCAAAACCAACGGTGATCCTTGAGGTTGTGGCATCTTATGATTGTTGGATATGGCACGCTTTTTTTGGTCTCCTGGGATCTCCAAACGATATAAATGTTTTACACAAATCGCTTTTGTTTGAAGATTTAAAGTATGGCATTTCTCCTCAAGTAAACTTTGCTATCAACGGGAATCACTACACTCATGGTTATTATCTTGCAGATGGAATTTATCCAAAATGGTCAACTTTAGTTCAATGTTACCGTCAACCACCTACCGGTGAAATGGGTTCTTTATACTCGTATTTCAATAGTAAACAAATGAATCTGAGAAAGGATGTGGAACGAGCTTTTGAAATTCTGAAACGGAAGTTCGCAATCATTTGTGGGCCTTATCGTGGTCTAAGTGCTCGTGAAATGCATAAGACTATGCTGACTTGCATCATTATGCATAACATGGTTATCCAGGAGACTCGTCGTAATAAGAATTGGACTAACCATCAAGATGAAGGCTTAAGGCCTGAGATTATACCAGCAAGAGGAGTACCTGCAAGGGACTATTCACAAATGACTAGTCACATTGAGAACAGAGTTCTGTATAACAGGTTAAGGGAAGATCTCAGAGCAAATCTGTGGGCTGAGTTTGGAAGAGATGGGGAACGAATTGAGTAGTGTTGTTTCATTTATTTTGGTTTATTTATTATTGTTTCATTTGTATTTTAATTTATTAAAATTGTTTAAGTTTCATTTGTTGTTCCATAAGTTTTTATTTTTTTACGGTCATTGAAAGTAACGGTCTAGACTCAATCTCTAGCGGTGTAGACTCAACCGCTATCATTCCTTTATATATCCCACACTAAATCCGTTTCAAACTCACACATCACTTCTCTACAAATTATCATCACTTCTCTACAAATCTTCTCTACAAATTCTTTCTCTGATTTCTTTCTCTAAATTTTGGTTGAATCTCTAATTTCTGGTTAAATTATGCATGATCCTAGCTTCACTGAAGATGAAGATTTATCTCTTTGTAGAAACTATATAATATACTATCCGAAGAAAGGTGAAGAACGACGGATGAGTGGTTTACCTAGTATGAGTTATTTGGGTAAAATTCATGATGCCTTCTGCACAAAGACATGTAATCCTTATAACCGGGACCGTGCTGATATGTTTTGCCGATTCATGAATATCAAAAAAGAGCTTGTGGATTTTATAGCTATGAAAAGGATTGTTAGTCGATACCATCTTAGAGGTGAGACCAATGCTGAATTGGGAATTCGAACTCGAGACGAGTGGCAAAGATGGAAACGAAAAGATTTCGAATACGAAGCGCAATACCGAATTTTTAAGGAGTTTTTAGTAACTCGTATGGGATGTTAGGCTTAAAAGTTTTTAATAATGTTTTCATGGATGTTGCCAAGTAAAAGTTTTAATGTAATTAAAAAAGTAGAACAATTCATTAAAATTAACATTAATTAATTAAGTGACACTACTTCATTAAAATTAAAATCTGATACATTAATTAATTAAGTGGCACTACTTCATCGTCGTCTTCGCCATCCTCATCTTCAGCTTGAACCCCAAATTGTTTTTCCATGTTTCTCTTGTTTCTTTTTTTCTTCCAATTCCTCTGTTAACCTGTCCATCTCCATCTCCCATATCATCAATTGTCTGGCATTCATTTTTTCGGTGTCTGCATTTAGAATCTTATTCTTGTCATAGTCTGAAACAAATTTTTCTTGAGTTAGTCGATGTTTTTTCATCTCCTTAGTCAAGAACTGGCGGTTTACAACTCTTTGTTTTTCGACGACCTTTTGATGCTCTATCAAAGTTTCCATAGTACTACTACCTCCTTCACTTGCTTCTCCTTCTTGGGAAGCTTTTCTCGCTGCTCTTGCATGATTTCTTCCTAATAATTTTCTCTTAATTTCGGTATTGACATTCAAGTTGGAATTGTTGTTTCTGGTAGTTTCTGGTGAAGAGAATGGATTATCTGAAGATTGAGATGGTTGTGAAGCTGGCGTCGAAGGTGAAGAAGTGTATGGTGAACTTGCATGTATATTCTGCATGTTTGCTAACACTTCTGGATTATATTTAGGCAACACTTTCAAAATATGATAACAACTTTTGAAACTAAAATTGTTCCCATGTTTATAGTGCCAATCAGTGCGACACTTTCGTTCGACATCAACATCGACAAGACCGCTCTCTCGACCACGAGCAGCTTGCATTATAGCAGCGACATACAACACAACTTGGGCGTTGATTGTAATAAAACGACCGGACAATCCATTTGCATCACGATCGTTGATGTTCATAGTTTCTTGACGAAAGTTAGCAAATATGTTATCCCACAACTTGGTAGATTGTTGATTGGCACCATCCATACTATCTTGTGTAAAGAACACATAGTTTCTGCAAATGGCTTCATCTTCGATTATGGTAAATTTTGGACCCTTAATCTTATTCTTTTGTTGTTTAGATTGAGTATTAGATTGAGACATATTAAAGAAATTATACAATATGAGTGAATGAAAGAGTTAGATGCTGCAATTTGTTTTAGATTAACAAATATGAAGAGTAGAGAAGAGAAGGAGTGAGTTAAAATGGGAGAGGAATGTGGTATTTATAGGGGGGAGAATAATGGCCGTTGGATCAGATTTTAGGCAGCGGTGTAACAAGCACCTGCCGGTGTTACAGAAACCGGTACCGGTGTAATATACACCGAACGGCTTATAGTAAACCGAGCAGTCGAGACTCGACCGCTCGGTAGAAGCTCCACCTGGCCTGGCTAAGTGGAAAATTTGCCACTTAGCCAGTCCAGTTTTGCCAATTTGCCCCCTCCATAGTGGGTGCTTAAATGGCAAATCAATAGATTTTCCATACCCATAGGAAGGGGCCTAAAACGTGGAGTAAATGTTGGGTAAAATCACCAACTTCTCTGCCATGAGTCAAGTAGAAGAAGACAGATACAGCCATACAGGTGACATAGGTCTGTTAGTGTGTACCTGTTTCTCGGCCACATATGTATGTTTGCAAAGACCAAACGGGGAACCAGAAATCAAAAGCATACAGAGAGCTGAAATAGAGTTCAGCTCTCCGCCTCACAATATAATCCCGAAGCTTTAGTTCTTCTTTGATTCCAATTTGTTTTATGGACTTTGGCAATGGCTTGGTTAATCGTTTAATATATACACTAGTGTTAATGTATTAAATCCGCCTTCCGTAAATGATCTAGTTTCCTTCTTACGGCAAAGGAGAGAATGAAGCATTTCTGTTACTTTATAGAGTTACTAGATCTTAACCCGTGTCGTAACGGCACGAGATGTTTTGTCTCTAATACGATATTGTTCACATTCCTCTTGCTTCATTTTATTCGTGAGTAATTATTTTGATATTCAAATAGGTTTTGGGAAACAAAATGGGTTACCTGATCTTTTTATTTTTTACTTAAGCATGTTATTCCAATTTATTATCTGGACGGAGTAATAATGTTGTGCCAACATGAAAATAAAATAAAAAATACAGTAAATAAATTTTTTTCCCATTTATTGTTCCATCATACCATAATTTCAAACTTCAAAAAGAATATTTCATCTAACTGTACATATACCTAAACTGCCAATCCAACTCCATGATGTTTATGAATACATTTGTTCCGAAATTATTGATAACTAAGGCTCTAAGGAGTGAAGCAAAAACCCATAATATTTTCCCTACTGTAGATAAACACTATTTATTTATTTTTTGCAAATGTGAGAGTTATAAAAATGAAGAACCATTGGCTATTGGAAGGCTGAGATATACACATGTGAGTTGAAAAAATAAACTTATAATTGTAAATTAAAACATGTGTAAGATTCTTTCTCAATCATATTGATAACATAAAATTGAAGAAATTCGTGGATAAAAAGATTTCACACCAACTATGCTAAGTAGTGCATGAATGACGTTCTCACATCTAGTGTTACTCAAGTAATTTGGAGTTTTAAAGAGCATAGTCATATTGATATTTGTATCTACATAAATTCAACTAACCTTCCGAAGAAAAATTATTAGTTTCAAGGTAGAGTATACACCCAATTCATTTCGTGAGTCCAAGTCCAAACAACCAATTCTTTGTCTAAAAAATAAACTTATAATTGTAAATTAAAACATGAACAATAAAGAACTATAGTTTAGCATAAAAATTTATTTCATTCTTTCTCAATCATAACTTGATAAAATCAAATAAAATTGAATCCTAATTGAAAGTTCCATTCATAAATTTTATAAAAAAAATTAGATTATCTTAAAGACCTTTTGACCACAGTCAAAAAGATTTAGTCCATTTTATAAAATCATATAAAATCAACAACTAAATCAGCTTTTGGAATATAAAAAGTAGTGCATAAAACACGAAGAATAGTTTAAAAATGTTCAACATCACATCTTTCTTATAGTAATAAACAATTACTCAAAAATTCTAATATTTTAACAACTTCATAAGTAGTTTTATTTGGAGTTTTTATTTATCTAACCAAACAAAATCGTCTTAATAACACATTGTTCCATTAATTATACATTAACCCAATAATCTCCAAAATATAAATACTCAATAAGCACTCAATAAAATCATCCAAAAGTTTGATGATATTTTATTACAAATTTCCAATCATAATATGAACTATTTAAAACACCAAAACCGATATCTACATAAAATCTTCATAATACTAACACTTAGGAAAAGAAGCAACAAAACATTTTATGCAATATTTTCAATTTCTTTTCAAAACAAGTTGCAAAACCACCACAAACATATGGAAACACCACATCCATATACATTAATAAATTCAATCAATCCGTTTCCCCCCGTGGGTTTAGGTAGGATATCTCGCCCAACATTATACAACAATAAATTCAATCAATCCGAAGGGAGCTCCCTACAGAAAACAAATACCGTTTCCAAGGATATCTCTCGTATCCCGTCATAAATAATCTTTAAGAATCACATTCTATGGACCGGCAGATTCATAATCATGCTCACAACATCGATTATCATCCATATATTAATGGAAACTTACAAACATAAATTTAATTAAAAGAAACTTAAATAAAAGAAGAGTTTTAGATTGTGTTGCGCCTACCTCAAATCGCAATCCAAAACTATAAATAATAGAGAAAAGCTTTATCAAAGAAATTGTCTTTGATATGAACTAAAAGAATCCCGTTATTTCTATTAATTTAGATTTTTGTTTTTTACTCTTTTCTTCTTAAAATTTTCTTCTTAGTATGGTCAAATAATACATATATATATATACTCACAACCTAAAACAAGTTCCACCTAACAAGTTTAAAAGTTTGGTCAAGATAAGAATCTAATAATTATGTCTTCAAAGTGATAGCTAATTATTTATGTCTACCACTACCACCTTCTTTTAATTTATTTCTCTCTCTAACATAATTCTTCCTTTTTATTCTTTATTAAAACAAACAAGAATAAAGAAAAGTTGTTTCCTACAAAAAAACAAAAAGAATGAATATAATAAGTTATTAATACCTATTATTCCTTAACTTTCATCATTAATAACCATTAATTCCAAAAAAGCAAAAAGATTCTTTGATGAGAGACTAACATCAGTTCTACAAAGAAAATACCCTATATGTATCAAAGTTTGTTAACCAAATATGTATTCAAACTAAAAAGTCATCAACTTATCACAAAAATATAAAAGAATCCAAGTTAAATCAATACTTGCATAAACAAAACTTATAAGAGAATTTTGTAATTATTAAATACCTTTAAAATCACTATTAGAGATTTAATTGCATGCCTCGTTAAAAACTACGGTAGGACTAAAATCACCAGATTAATCTGTAGAAATTTCATTGGATATGTAGCAATTCAGAGAAGTTTACACTGGTGGTGATGCGTTCCATCTAAGTGTTGTTCGATTGATTATTTTTTTAGAAGGTTTCGGTTTTCATTGGAGAAACCGAGAGGGAGCGTTTCATTATATTCATTATCATTTAGAAATCCAAGACCAACTCGCCCTATGCTTACATGATCTCAATACAACCTTAGATTTATCTATTGGACGGAGAAACCTTGATACTAAGTATGTAGTTTTTAGTGTTATTTATTATATAACGTGACATCCAAATATTTTTTTCTTCTTCTTAATTTTCATATATTTTAACCGAGTTTATATTAGCATTAAGACGATCAACCACATTTCTAATTTATAATGTTATCCTTTTGTAGAAGCACATAATTAACATAGTCAATTACTACTCATCAAAACCGGCCAGTACCACAAACCACCAGATATCACTTCTTTCTCCACCACCACCATTTTCCATCCCTCGTAGAATATTGGGCACACTTATAACTTTTAATCCCACACGTCATGTATAAAGTTTAGATTTAACAAACTTAGGTCGTTAATTAATTTATTCAACTATATGTTTTTTGTTAATCCTGAAAATCATGCGTACGAACGGTTACCAAAGATAGCAGTGGTACCAAAAACAACCATGTTGTCTTATGATTTGGTATCATCCCAAAAACGTATTTGTTATCCGCCTTTTTTTATCGTGTCAAAAACAACCAACTATACTTTTCACAATGCAATGTTACCCATCATGTAATTTTTTTTATTATTTTTGATTCAAAAAGAAAAAACCAATACCACTGCCATTAAAACCATCCAGCGCCACTATTTCTTCCACCAAAACTAATGTTACCGCCTCCACCACTTAGTAACACCTTCCACCGCTTCCACCACTTACTTGTTCCTCTACTACCACCACCACCACTAATATCTATTGAAATAATTTTTGTCAAAATTATTATTTATTGATGGAGATATGTATTAATATTAATTAAGAGATATTTATGATGTAAAATTAATAAATCATTTATCATGAGAAATTAATGAGACATCAATTAATAAAACACTTATACTAATTAATATTTAAGTTGAACAAACCATAACCATAGATTTATCCTCTCTAGACAAATCACATATACTAATTAATAAAACACTTATACTAATTAATATGAGAAATTAATGAGACATCAATTAATAAAACACTTATACTAATTAATATTTAAGTTGAACAAACCATAACCATAGATTTATCTTCTCTCCAGACAAATCACATATACTAATTAATAAAACACTTATACTAATTAATATTTAAGTTGAACAAACAACCACTATTGATTTATCTTTTCTATCAATTCCAACCAAGGTGGAACAATGGTTAGAGGCCACTCCTATGACACAATAGGTCATGAGTTCGAACCTCCCCGTTATAATTTTGGAAATTCCATATCTTGAGTTGAGTATTCATTTTTAATTCATAATATTGGAATGAACACCACGTGTGCGACTTGTAGGGTGTGGCACGGAGAACCACAGCCTTTGATTTATCTTTGCCAAGGATAAATCCTGACCACCACTCAGATAGGCAAAGTTAGCTAAACTCTGCTTTATACTATTGACTAGCCCTTAACCCGTGCGATAACGGCATGAGCCATGATGTTGGTTCATTTTTAATATATCGTATAATTTGTGTCCCTAATACTTATCAACTCCTTATGATTTAATATGTGTTTGTTATAAAAATAGTTGGGATTTCCTCTCTTTTTTTCTTTGTTTTTTCCTTTAATATTTTACCGCCGGAGATTTGCTCAAACGAAAAAAATATAATCTTAACTTCGAGACACTTTTTTATTTAGGTTCCTTGCTTATAATGAGATGATGCTCTACATGAACATGGAAGTTTAAATATTTTTTGGAAATATATCGTCTGCAGCGCTCATCTCAGTGAAATCAACTAATCAATATCGTCCATAAAAGTCTCCACATGCTCCTATTTCCCTCCAGCTGACTCATCTATCATGGTCATGTTGTCGATCCTCCAAATAGGCAGAGAATAATATTTTTTTTGCATCAGACGAATGATACAAACTATCCAATGTGACATGATTTTCCTGTAATTTTTCAACACCCATTAGATGACAATGTTTAAAATGTGTACCCATTACCTTTTTTTTTGCTGCCAAATATGTAAATTTATTGATTAAGGAATCATAACATTGTCTGCTAGTAAAAGACTCTCAATGATACTTGGGGGTTTATCAAACCATACCCTAGTGACTCCATTTTTCCTGCTGTACTTAGCTAGTTTGTCAGCAGGTTTATTACAAATTCTAGGAACAAAATGACATTCCCACTTGGGGATGTTTTTGAGACTATCTAAAGCATCAAGCAAGATGTTTTCATTTTCCCATGCTATCACCGGTGTAGAGTGGTTGATGTAGCTTTCAATTCCCTTCAGATTAGTTTCCAGGACTATATGTGTGTGCTTCAATTCTTTACTCCAGGCAGCAGCATGATAAAATTCCAAACATTCCGCTTGTTCCGAACTCTTTATTCCTGCATAGCATTTGGTAGTGCATCCCCACCAGTTTCCTGCAAAATCACGGAGAACAAGTGCAATCCCAGTTAGTCCAACAGTTGTATCATAGGAAGTATCACAGTTTATGACATAGCATGGAGATTCAGGTGGTTTCCAATGTAAGGTAGGAGAGGTTTGTCGATCAAGAGCTGGATTCTGATCAGTTTTGTCATAAAGATTTTCAATGTACACATCAAATGTCAGGGCTCGACTGGCAGTTGTCTGTGGAGTTGCTTTCTTTTGTTGGAATTTGACTTCACATATTTCATTCCATATGGTCAATGCAACAATCATAGCCATATTTAGTCTTCCTTTCAGCATGGTATGATGACTGTCAATGCTCATCCAGTATTCAAATATGTCACCAATTTTTGCGTCATTTCCTGGGGGAATGCAAGAGCCTCCTGGTATGACCATCCACACAGCTCTGGAGAAGGCACAAGTGAAAAGAACACGGACTATATATTCCTCAAACTGGTTGCAGAAGGGACATAGCCTATTGATGTACCCACAAGATCTGGATAATCTTTCATTGGTTGGCAGAATGTCACTAAGACATTTCCACCAGAAATGTTTTACCCGCGGCCAGGTTTTTAGCTCCCAGAATCGCTTCCAAAGAATATCAGTGCCATGAATGTTGATGGAGACAACTGTATCTCCAAGGCTTTCTTCATGTATTTTGTTGTAAGCCTATTTCAGAGTGAAAACTCCATTTTTGGTAAGATTCCATACTAGTTTGTCATCCGCAGCTGTTGAGATTCTCATCTTCAGGATCACGTGTACCCATTACCTTTTCGAATGGATTGTATATATGAGAACCTCTGCCATTAAATCTTCAACAAAGTATTGTTCCCAACAATTCGTCTTAACGAAGGCTTTGGTAACTTCAAAAGTCTTGGACATTTTGTCACATCTGTATGTTCCTACCTTCACTTGGAATACAATATGGCGACACATTACCTCATAAAGAACCTTGAACACATATTGTACTCACTGATCCTATTTCAAATTAATAGGTTGCAATAGATCCTTTACCAAAAGTTGACATATTCTACGTTGAATATTTATTAAAAAAAAATGGTATTGTGGATCGTTGCTTTCTAAGATTGTAGTTTTCAAAATTAGCCTCTTCAAGTCCCACGGATTTCTAAGTTTATATATCTTGTTTGTTTTTAATATTTTAGTTAGCCATATTATGTTTGTTACTAACTTTAAACTTGATGTCATCTTAACTGTGAACTTTATGCGATTTCAGAATCGAAATAGTTATACCTCTTTCATTCGTATCAAGTAATCCGTTGTATATCCCAACAATTCTTCTACAACAATTCCTTTCTTTTATCGTTTCCGGACCATCATTAGCCATTATTGTCAAACGCAATCTGTATAATTTTTGCTGATGTTATGTATTTGCAATGTTCATTTTTCTTAAATAAATAGATTGTGGAAAAACTAAAAAAAAAAAAGTACATACGTTTTACATTGGGTCTAAGTTATTATATCCAAAATACTCCGGACATTGCTTCTGGTGCCATGTTTCCTCAAATTCCTCGTTGCATTCTAGACAGTACATGCAACACTAATCATTTGCGAAGTGAGATATTTGCGCAAGTGTGGTCAATGTATCCCTTGCCTGTAATAATAATAACAACACGTCAATTTTTTCAAGGCATCCAGTTTTAAATGATGTGAATCTAATATATTTGAATTATGCCTCAATCTTAGATATCACCTTCTTCTCACATAACATAGCAATTGAGGAAGGACAAATCTTGACCACTCTTTACATAGGCAAAGTTATCCAAACTATTTTTTTCAATTGTATTAAGTGAAAATTATTATTAATCCATATTTTAGTCAGCTCCTATCGAAGCCGATCTAACTAGCCCTATTGAAAGTTAATCTTAAATTTCTGACCTTATCTCATGACCAAATTATTGAAGTATTCTCAGTCATGTTAGATATCACCAATTTTGACCTTATCTCTTGACCAATTTTTTGATATCTCTTCCCCAATAATTTTTATCGTATACCTCAATCTTAGATATCACATTATTCTCACATAATATAGCAATTGATGAAGGACAAATCTTGACCACTCTTTACATAGGCATAGTTATCCAAACTATGTTTTGCAATTGTCTTACGTGAAAATTATTATTAATCCATATTTTAGTCATCTCCTATCGAAGCCGATCTAATTAGTCCTATAGAAAGTTAATCTTAAATTTTTGACCTTATCTCTTGACCAAATTATTGAAGTATTCTCAGTCATGTTCTGCTTTGTGTGATCTACCCATATGTGTCTACTCTACCTTCTAACCCAGTGAATGAAACCTATACGTATTGATCCGTAATTTGATATTGTTAATTTGTCATCAAGAGGTCGCATGATTTGAGAATGTAAAATATAAAAAATATTCTATAAACATCGGAGGCGAAATTTAGATTTATGATTTAGAGTTTTTTATGATGATTTTGATGAACAAACATAGTTTTCAAACAAATATTTTAGAATGAAAATACATTTTCCAGGTCAATAAGGTTTTGTATCGGGAATTGAGCGAAAGTTGTTGTCTTTGTAGGTAGTTGTCGCAAAACAACTCGACATTGATGGTCTTTCAGGAAAAAGAATGTAATAGTACTTGAGAGAGCGGTAATGTTCTCTTACGCGGGTACACCAATTTCCTTTATATAATACGGGTGAACGAACTGTCATGATCATATTGTCTTATACGTTCCGATATTATCCTCGAAATATTTGGTTTTTGTCCTTATCAATCGTGCTAAAAACAACCAATTACATCTTTCATAATTCAATGTTGCATGTTTTGTGAAGATTATTTTTTTACTTGGTCAATAAAACTCACTAAAAAGAAAAAACTATTATTATACACTACTATTACCAACTCCCACCATCATAAAAACCATCCACCACCACTATTTATTCCACCAATAGTAATGTTACTTCCTCCACCATTCACAAACACCCGCCACCGCTTATACTAACCCTACTTCCACTACCACCATTAGAATTAATATAGTTTTTAGTAAAATTATTTATTAATAAAATTATGTATTTATGTTAGATTATTAAAGGGACATTTATAATAGAAATTTAATTAATCATTAATGAGACACTAATTAATAAAAAGTTTAAAAATGGTTAGGTTGAACAAACCCCAACGAGACAAATCCTGACCACTCTTTACATAAGCAAATCGATAATAAATAATTTCATATGTTCTGATCTTGATTTGTGTCGTTCGTTTAGTTATTACATAACATGGCAATTGATTGCACCAATTTTTTAAAATGGACATGTGTTTTATCGATTTTATTTTAACATTAGAATGATCAACCACGTTTTATACTATATAATATAACGTTACAAATTTTGTGGCGTTACGAAATTAGTATAATATGTTTTTGTTCACCAATACCCGCCACCACCATAAAACCATATGAATCCACTTTTTTTATCCACCACCACCTAGTGGCGGAGCCAAGGGTTGACTAACCTGGCTCTAACCCCTTAAATTTTTAATAACTACATAATTTTTTTAGTTTATATTTTATAAATAGTACTTTGTCCATATATATTTATGGTTTAGTCTACCAAAGTTTACATGTTTTTTTTTTTTTTTAAATAGGCCTCCTCAATGTCAATTTTTGACTCTACCACTGCCACCATCACTGCCGCCCATCCCATGTAGGTTGTTGGACGCAATTCTAATTTTCAATCACAAATGCCATTATGAGGTTTAGATTGAACAAAATTTTGTCAATTGATTAGTTTCATTTTTTTTTTCCGTGTATATTTTTTTTTTTTCGTATTGCAATCAATTTTATTTTAACATTAAAAAATCATGATTCATACGATATAGTACCAAAGATAACAGGGGTACAATTTGGGTGATCCAACTACAATCATGAAAATATTGTCTTGTATGATATCATCCCTGAAATATATGGTACCTTCCTTTATCAAAAGTGTTAAAAACAACCAACCACATCTTCCACACTACGATGTTATCGATGTTGTAACGACAAACATAAAATTAATATTGTCCATCACTACTCACCAGCATTCACCGTCACTACTTCTTCCACCACAAACCAGGGGCAGAGCCAGGATTTTGAGGAGAGAGGGAGAAAAAAATTTCTTGGCAAGCTGGATACATGTGAAAAATGGACTTTGTATCCCATTTTGCGATAAAAGAACAAAAATAAATATATATAATTGTGCTTAGCTCCGCCCTTAACCACCACTAATCTTTCGGCCTCCACCTCTCTACTACTCGTTGTCGCAGAAAATGTCTATTGATATTATATATCAAAATTAATTATTAATAGAAATAAATATTATAATTCATTAAGAAAACATTTATAATTAAAAAATGATTAGTCATTTATTATAAGCAATTAGTGAAACACTAATTAATAAAACATTTTATAATGAATAGATTATTTATTATGTGCAATTAGTAAAACACTAATTAATAGACCAATTATGGTATTTAAGTTAAACAAACCACCACTGTTGATTTATCTTTTCTATCAATTCCAACCAATGTGGAACAATGGTTAGAGGCCACTCTTATGACACAATAGGTCATGAGTTCGAACCTCCCCGTTATAATTTTTAAAATTCCATATCTTGACTTGAATATTCATTTTTCATTCATAATATTGGAATTAACACCACGTGTGCGACTTGTAGGGTGTGGCAGGGAGAACCACAATCTTTGATTTATCTTTCCCACGGACAAATCCTGACCACCACTAACCAAGGAAAACTTAGCCTAGCTTTGTTTTGTATTCTTGATACCCCTAGCAATAATAACTAGTAAATTTTAAAAATGATCCAATTTTTATATTAATCCATGGATATACATATACTTTATATTACTTAATTTTAACACTATATTTTTTTATCATTGGGATAAGGAGAGCAAAAACCGTAGTCAACTCGCTGACTAGGTCCATTTAATAAAAAAATTCAACTCAGGCCAAAAGTATCCTCACTGGCACACACTCTCTTCACACAATTGCAACCCAAACTCATATCGAATTAGTAATTATTATTTTATTTTTATATAAGAGAAAGGTGGAAAAGTCTACCCTAAGAGTACATAAAGTTATTTGCGATATTGTTTTCATCAGTGATTTCCCTATCAAATTGGGGATCTCAGATGACATCTAATGTCTATTAAGGTTATAAACCTAATTAAAATTTGCCAGATTTATGGCTCTCAGCATGAATTCTCATGGTTAGCTTTATTAGATTGCAGGAATCTGAATCGAACACCATTCTGCACTCTAGTTCAGCTGCCCATTTGAAAGCTTCCTGATCTGCTAGCTGATGAATCTCTAAATTGCTCCCTTGCAAGTTCCCCAAACCTCTGGTTCCTGTGCTAGCTCCAGTGAAATTGAAGAGCATCAGAGTTATTCCTTAACAATTCAGGTTAGTATTAAATACAACTTCCATGTTTATTTTCATAGTAAAGAGGGGTGGAGGTATCCAAGTTATCCTGAATTCTATGAGTTGTTCTTCAGCATCCTTTTTGGTATAGACTATATGCATGAAGTTCGTTTGTAATCTGTTTTCAACTGCTTGTCTAGTATTCATGAAATGTATTATTTCCTTGGCTATTTCAAATCCAAAAAGTGATTCACCAAACTCTTGTGATATGTTACCTGAGTTTTTAGGCATTTATTTACATTTCTTTAGACTCATATCTTATAGGTTAGGTCGCACTAAACACAAGTTTTACTAGCAGTACGTATATGTTGTACTGAAAAAACGGGTCGAATTTTGTTATTTTCATATATTCGACACATCTTTTGATATTAAAGTTGATTTTTATAGTATATTTCTACAGTACATAGATGTGGTACTGAAAAAATTTGGTTGGATCCGGTTATATTCATAGATTCGACACATATTTTGATATTCCAGTCGATTTTCATAGTATATTTCTGCAGTACATAGATGTTGTACTGAAAGAACGGGTTGGATTTGGTTATATCCATAGGTTCGACACATATTTTGACATTGCATTGGTTTTTACAGTATGAATCAGCAGTACATATATGATGTATTGAATAGACTGGTTGTATTTTGTTACTTTCTTCGATTCAATACTAATTTTGACATTGCAACTCATTTTACATTTGGAATCAGTAGTACATATGTGTTGTACGAAACTGGTTTTTGTTATTTTCTTCCACTCAACACTTATTTTGATATTGCATTTGATTTATATAACAGTAATCAATGGTACATATGTGTTATACTGAAGGAAAAAAACTAGTTGAGTTTTGTTGTTTTCTTCAATCAACATTGTAGTTGATTTTTACATTATGAACTAGTAGTACATATACGTTGTACTGAAAAAACTTAGTTAAATTTGACCAATATGATCCATCAGTGCTTAAATGGTAGTTTCCATTGCTTTCTATTGTATGATTCATCAATGCATATCTGTCGTATTGAAATATACCTAGTTTATTTTGAATAATATAATCCAGCAGTACAAATATGATAGTTTGTTTTGTTCTTGACATTGTGAATCATAAATGCGTATGAGTTGCACTTAAAAAAAAACTAGTTTATTTTGACTAATAGTATCGGTAGGAGCAGAATCTCGCAACAACATTTTTTTAGCGTGCGAGATTCGTCCATTTCCTTACCCAGCGAGAATGTAGCAAGAGCCTGCGAAAATATGAGCTGTACTCCACTACATGTGAGCTGTCATCCACTATGTAAACACCTATATAAAGGGAAAGTCAGAGAGAGAGAGGAGAAGTTTTGAAAAAGTTTTAGAATTTGTATTATTATTATTATTTCCTTCTTCTTCCTCTACCAACCTAGAGCTCCAAATACTCATTAATGGAGATTCTCAATGTAAACCAAATGTAATTTCAATAATCATAGTAAAGAACCATGGATGTAGATCACATTGATCGAACCATGTAAAAATCCTTGTGTCTATTTATATTTCTAGTATTTAAATTTGAGATTTAGATGACTAACATGTTTAGATCTATAAATCGGTATCAAGATATCATAAAGGATGTGTTGTGGGATTTCCTGCAAGTACATTTTTGGCGCAAGAAACATGGATTGATTTATCATAATTTGAAGATTGTTATGGTTAGACAGAATTTGATAGAATATGAAGTAGTTGGTGAAGAATTTATGTGGTGATTAACTGGTCATTAAAATCAAGAAGATGATGGAGCAAGTCAGAAAATCGATTAAGGAAAAGAATTTGTTGGTTCGAGAAGTTTCCATGAAGATTAACTACGGTTCATATTTTTCTAGATCTACAAAGTTTAGGTTCAAAAACGTAAATTTCATGGAAGAAATCACACTTTCAGGGAGTAAACATCATCAACAATTCAAAGACATGAAAAGAATAAGAGAGAAAAAATTAGTTGTTGTGGTGAAATTCAGGGAAGAAAACTAAAATTTCAATGGAAGATTTCCATGTTCAGGAGAAAAAGCAAGAGGCAAATTGTTGAAAGAAATTAAGGAAAGACGAAGGGAAGATGAGAGGCAGACGCTGTGATTTCTATCACAAACAGAAATTCTCACAGATGGTTTGAATTAGTGAAGAACCATGGATATAAATCACATTGATCGAACCATGTAAAATATCCCTGTGTCTATTTATATTTCTAGTACTTAAATTTGAGATTTAGATGATTAACATGTTTAGATCTAGAAATTGGTATCAAGATATCATAAGGGGTGTGTTGTGGGATTTCCTACAACTATATTTTTGGCGCTAGAAACAGGGAAGAGTAAAGGATTTATCCTTCCTGTAACTTGTTGGTTCAAGAAGTTTCCATGAACATTAGCTACTGTTCATATTTTTCTAGATCTACAAAGTTTAGGTTCAAAAATGGAAATTTCATGGAAGAAATTACACTTTCAGGGAGTAAACATCATCAACAATTCAAAGACAAGAAAATAGTAAGAGAAAAAAAATTAGTTGTTGTGGTGAATTTAAGGAAGAAAACCAAAGTTTCGGTGGAAGATTTTCATGTTCAGGAGAAGAAGGCAAATATGAAAGAAAATAAGGAAGGATGAAGAGAGGATAAGAGGCAGACACTGCAATTTCTATTACAAACAGAAATTCGCACAGATGGTTCAAGGCTGAGCGAACAACAAATACGTCACGGGTTCGAATTCGCAGAGACACATATTTTTCATTTTCTTCTAATTCTAAGGGAGAATAAAATAACAAGGAAAAAAGTTATGCGTTAATTTCGCAGAGAGGTTCTTGAACAGTTGGTCCAGAAAATAGTATGTGAGTTTGTGGTCGTAAGTTCGAATTCGCGTGCAAGCATATTTTCTTCTTTTTTAGAGGGCGAAAAAATGAATAATTTTGCAACATTGTTTCATTATTTTGTAAACAAGAGGTAGCACGGTTGGTGGTCTGCGAAGTTAAAGAGTTCATGGTCACGTGTTCAAGTCCCAACACATGCGTATTTTTTCGCTGATTATTTCGCACAGATATTTATTTGATTATTTCGCACAGAAGAGAGTTGATGATTATTTCACAGAGATATTTCACAAGAGAGAGTTAGCACAACTGGTAATGTGCAAGAAAATCCAAGAAGCAGGTCAAGGGTTCAAGTCTCACTTCTCACACTTCCTTTTGCTACGCGACATTCAGGCAACTCGCATAAAAGCTAAGTACCCTTTCTTAGAACATTTTACTTACAATGAATAAAAATTTTTTTGATTTGATTTACAAAGAGCAATACAATCGCAGATTACAAAGATTTCACAATTACAAAAAACCGAGAAAAATCTCGCAGATCAATTTATATATTTCTCTTGAATATTTGATTTGTTTCAAATGAGAATGATATCTAACATGGAGAGTAGTAGGATGATAGTAAGACCTTCCATCAACAGGCTGCATAAGACCACATTAGGAACATTTCCATGAAAGATGTTTATCGGATGAGACGAAACAAGTTATACAAAGGAAATCAAAACAAAGAAAAACGATTTGAACTTGCAATTAAATGAAATTGTTTGATAAAAGAAATGTTGAATACTAATCCAAATTTTTATTTGCAATACAGCACAACATGAGGCAGAGAACATGGAGTAATAATTTTGCAATACTTCTTATTCGCATTCAAGGACGGATACTTCTTATATTTATAGGATTGATTACTTCTTCAAGGATACTTCATAATTATTATACTTCAAGGGTTGATACTTCTTATTTATTTCGCAAAGCTTCGGAACTTCGCAAAAGAATAGAGGCAAGTACGTACTTTTCAAGTCCAGTATTCTTTCGCTCGTTCCTTTATCAACAAAGATCAAAGACTACTACAACAACAGATTTTTTCTTAAAGATCGCTCTTAAAGCAATATTCAAGAAAAAAGAGGCAAAATGTAGGAGCAGAATCTCGCAACAACATTTTTTTAGCGTGCGAGATTCGTCCATTTCCTTACCCAGCGAGAATGTAGCAAGAGCCTGCGAAATTATCAAGATCCTGCGAGAATATGAGCTGTACTCCACTACATGTGAGCTGTCATCCACTATGTAAACACCTATATAAAGGGAAAGTCAGATAGAAAGAGGAGAAGTTTTGAAAAAGTTTTAGAATTTGTATTATTATTATTTCCTTCTTATTCCTCTACCAACCTAGAGCTCCAAATACTCATTAATGGAGATTCTCAATGTAAACCAAATGTAATTTCAACAATCATAGTGAAGAACAATGGATGTAGATCACATTGATCGCACCATGTAAAAAATCCTTGTGTCTATTTATATTTCTAGTACTTAAATTTGAGATTTAGATGATTAACATGTTTAGATCTAGAAATCGGTATCAAGATATCATAAGGGGTGTGTTGTGGGATTTCCTGCAACTACAGTATCCATCAGTGCATTCATGATAGTGCATTTTTTTAACAGTAATCGGTACATATATAATGTACTGAAAAATAACAGTTTTGATCATGGGAGATAACAAAGAATCAAAGTGAAGGGAAAAAAGTATAAATTATTGGCAACACCTTCACCTGAAAGAGAGTTGGAAACCAAAAGCTGAAACTGATTACTGGCAGTACATATATACAGTACTGGAAATCTATCTAGGTTTGATATTGATAAGGAATTTGTTGTATAAATGTATTAGTTGCACAAGAAAAATGAAAGCTAGCACATTGGTTGTTTTACTTTTTTTTTTTATTATTATTTTATCATTTAACAAAAAAATACTGAGAAGTTATGATTTTTAGCACATTGGTTGTTTTACTAGTTAAGACTTTTTTTTTTTTTTTTTGAGTGTGGAGTGATTACATACATTTTGTCCTTGATGGTTTGTCTTTGTTATGGATGGAATATGTTCAATTCGTTATATATTGAGATTTTTCTGGAGTACAACAGTTACACATTGTTCTTTATAGATGCTTCAATCATACTTCATTCTCCCCAAAGAACCCGCAAAACAACAATAACTATTAGATATCATTTACTAGGTCCCAGAAAAATTAACATGCATTTTAGATGTCATTTTCAAGTGACCGAATGATCAATACGAACCATTCCGAGTCTACATCAAATGACTATCTCACACGAATCATGTAAGATGTTACCAGGTGATTTGCACATGATCATCTTTTGACGTTCGTCAAGAATAATGATGAACGTAGTTAAAGCAAAAAGCTTTCTAACACATATTTCGAGAAAGATATAAGCGAGTTAAACTCATCTCGAAATATCTAATGTATGTAATGTAAAGTCTACATAGCTATACGACTTTGTCTCAGTAGGAGATAGAATAGAATATACTTCTGAGTGATAGATGAGTTCAAGTCTCCATATACCTTTTGTTGATGATGTTCCACAAGGTCCCCTTAGTAATTCTTCGTCTTCAATCGATAAACGATGTGAAGTCTAAAACTCAACTACACATTCTATCCTAATCCAAGACATAGGTATAAGTAGACTAGAAATCAAGACTTATAGTTTTGAAAACTAAACTTTACAAACAAGCTTGAGATAGCAACACTTGCGAGTTCGACCAAGCAGTGCTCTAACAAAAACCTTTACCAAGAATAATAATCTGAGGATTACCTTTGAGTTTCCATTGTTTCCTCAATGAAGCTTATGCAACCTCCATCTTCAATTTAACCAAATCCAGTCTACCAATTAAACTAAATCTCCATTCATCTAAGCTCTCTTCAATCACATCATCAGGATTGAATAAATAGGGTTTACCATCGACGAGATATGGAGAATCAACATAATTAACTCTAAAAGTTGAGCCAGAATTTTCAAAATTGGATCGAGTTTCTGATCAATTCTCAGATTGATTTTTGGGTAATCCCGACATATTTTTTAGCTTAATGGTCAAAATCAACATAATATACATCACCAATCATCACATTTATCTGAAAAACTTATGAATTTAATGTAAAAATGATATCACAAATGAAAGAAAGGCGAAAATTTAATGCCCGATTCTCACCCGAGTCAGTCGCCCGATTCAGATGCTCTAGGAAGAGAGAGAAAAATTAAGTTTTCCTCAATTGAACTACAAGTTACCACTTTATTTATCTTACTTCAAAATTAATGTCATTCTCGGGATGTTATCCTTGTATGGATTACATGCATCCTATTTGACTTGTGCGCGATAAAAGGGTGGCACATCCTTCAACCGTTACTAAAGTTTTTATTGAGGTTAAATTCAGGGAAAAGCGGGTTTATCGCACTAGGAGTGGTTTACTCCTGAACCACATTTATGTTTCATCTCCATCAAGACGGACCACCTACTATATATCTATTATCATGGAGATTGCTTCAGATCGACCTTGATGATCTTCTTGCGAAGGATGTCTTCCTCCATTGTTGTGATGACAACTCTCTTTCATCTATGTACGTTAGCAACAACGTCCACTCTGCTACCAGGTTTATGAAATTCTTTAAAGGTAGAGTATCATGGTATTGCACAAAAATGCAGCAAACTTAATTCAGACTAAGCCTAAATTTGAAGTTATTGTTGTTTTCTCATACATTAATTTTTTCAATTGTATCTAACTCCTCCTAGTCAACAAAATGCTTCTTATTCTTGTCTTAATTTTTGAAAATGCGGGGTACCAAAATGCACCATCAACCTTTTCGTAGGAAATATGTATGGACAAACTTAAACACAATCCCGAGAGTTCAACTTAATGAATCTCAATCGAGGAATTAATAGTATTCAAAGTTATATCTCTTTCTCCCAGAAAGTTTTCAGATAGTAGTCTGTGAACTTGATTTGTGTGTGAGAGTACTTGGGTGATTCCAAAGATTAATTTCCCAAGTAATCAATCAAGTTGTATCTAGCAAACAAGGTTGAATGTATATACTATGATTGATTAGCACACAACCTGTGATATTATAAAGATAAACAATATAATGCGGAAAATAAATAACACAGATACCAGGAATTTTGTTAACGAGGAAACCGCAAATACAGAAAAACCCCGGGACCTAGTCCAGATTGAACACCAAACTGTATGAAGCCGCTACATACACTAGCCTACCACCAATTAACTTCAGTCTGGAATGTAGTTGTTACCGAATTAAACCATCGCAGTAATTCAGTTACAGTAGCGTTCCTTATGCCTCTTGAATCCCAGCAGGACTCCCGCAATTAATTACCTTAGCTGACGTCATACCAACTAAGAGTTGCTTCGACTTAATTGAAGATTTTAAACCAATCTGCCTCCCACAGATAAACCTATATATGTTATTTCCTTTTTGATCGAAGATCAAGATTATGGAAATCGATAGAAATAGACAAAGTCTTGCTAACCTCAAAATCCGGACTTATGCAACCCGAAGTGCATCCTAGATTATTATTAACCTCACAAGTATTAAACTTGTGGAATCAACAAAGTCTGAGGCGAATATCACTTTGAAAATTACTATTTATCTTGTTTAAGTGAGCATCTCAACAATCGAACAAGATCAGGATATTCTAGCTATCAGATAAACAATAGCTAGACCTGGCTTCGCAAATCCCCATGAATTATTTGTAATCGCTAAACCCTAAAAGGGTTTAGGAAGAGGATGACTCTAGTTTTACAACTAGGACACACCAAGAAAATTAGTGTCGGGATTCAAATATCTCGTTGTTTGAGTTTCCCATTATATAGACATCAAAAGCATAAGTTGCTTTAGGTTTCAGCTAAGATAGCTTTGGAACCAAGAAAACAATATCCATCGTCAGATGAATCTTTGAATTTTATTTACATAACAAGATATACACTTTGGTTAGGATGAACCGTAACCGAACCGTGTACAAGACCATGCTTATGAATGGTTAGCCAAAGCTTCCCAACTGAACTATAAGCTTGAGCATTTTTCATAAACACTTAAGACTCAACTCAAAACATAATCAGGTGATCAAATATGTCTATGGTGTTTTTATAGATTATTCAAATATTAATTATCTCGGAGAATTAATTTTATGTACATATGAATTTAATCAACATCGTAAGTGGGGGTACAAGGTACAAGTACTTAACATGTTTGTGAACAGTTATGTTATGGTATGTGTATTGGTATGTATAGTTTATAACATTACCGAGTTCCGAAGTTCACAAAACTTTTTCAATACGTGACCAAGGTTGTTTGGACAATAAGGAATTTCCATAACCGAAAGATATTTAATAAGTACTTAATTTCGGTTTTCCTATTTCCAACTAATATCCGACCTGTAATTCTGAAATCTCTCATTAGAGAATATCTAACATTATTTTAGCACATAACTAATATAACTTTCCAAGATATATGTTTTGATTTGCTGGAAAATCAAAAACATATAATCGAAAATCTTGATTCAAAGATTCTCAATATTTCGGATTGGGATCACCTTGAGTATTAGGAATATCTTTGGATAATAAAAGATAAGAATTATATTAATGTCCAAGTAATATATGAATATGAAGGATTATTTTTGCTCTTGGAGCCGGTTCTACCAAGTCTCCAAATATAAGTAGGGATAGGTTCTACCAAGACTCTCAAGATAAGTTAAGATCGGTTCTACCGCATATCCCAAACTAGGTAAAGATCGGTTCTACCATAACTCTCAACACAAGTCAATATTGGTTCAACCAAAGTTCTTACCTAGGTTCCAATTGGTTATCCAATAGATCTTCAATGAAAACCGGACCAAAACGCCTATTGGTTTCCTTTCGATTACGAAACAAGTTTCGCATATGTATTTCTTTTAAACATATGTAATTAAACATAGTTTTCTAAGATGAAATCACTCTTATATCCAATACAAAAATAAGTGATGAGTTACATAGATTATGTCGATGCCACATTTACGAAGTTCAAAAGATAACGTTATACTTCGTAATCAAATATTCTTCCTTGACACTTCATCATAATAAAAGGACCAAGTATAATACTAGAGTAGTAAGTATAATAACTTACATGTTATGTTTTCAATCTTAAACGACTTGAAATCAACGGGGAATGGAAACAAGTCAAGTTAGTATCACTATACCTCAAGTGGAAGGATGATGTCTTCATTGTAGTCGATACGTCTTCACGATCTTCAGGTCTTCATGGTAATGCTTGTATGGCTCAAAATTCCTAGACTTTCTAGTCTCACCTAAACGAAGCTGAATCTAGTACTATCAATCAAGTGACTCTAATTGAGTTTTGATACTAAAATTTGACAAACCAAACTTGACATACTAATGCTTGATGGGTTCAACAAGAAATGCTCTAACAATATCCCCATTTGTCAATTTTAGTGACAAAACTCTATTAGAGTCGCTTGATTGAATGTACTAGAGTCAGATTCGTTTAGGTTAGACTAGAAATAATGCATTCTTTATACGCTTGATTCCGAGTTTCAACAACACAATATCCATCACATACTAAAAAAATAAATGCCGCTGTTAACATTTGAATAACAAAATCTTTACCCCCCCCTAAAGGAAAGCTAGGTAAATATTCATTCTGAATGTCTTTGTTATTCCCCTTCTGTAGTATGAAATACGACACATCAAAATTATATGTTTCTCTCCTTTAGTCTATGCTTTAATCATTCGTTAGATATAACGATTTAAGCACATATATCCCTTCATAGTGATCATAAATCACTTGTTTACTCCATATATTTCTCCCCCCTTTTGTCACAAACATGACAAAGAAATGAATAAACATAAGAGAAAACCGAAAGGATCTTAAAAATCCATAAGACTTGTACAACCTATAAGAGTTAAGCACGAAGGTTTCACATACCATTTTAGATAACCAATAATAAAACCGAAACTACTTAAGTAATCTTATTTTAGTATGTAATCAAGGAAACAATTGCCTGAAGCAATTTTTCCTTATCCCGATTGATCAACCAAGATAACTTAGTTACAAATCGAACCGATTATGTATGTATAATCGCTTTATTCGATAAAACTCAAAAGAGATCAGAATTAACTCAATTTATTTTATCAGGTTCTAATTATTCATAGAATAACTTAGACCTTCTTTTAGACAAGACAAAAACTATGTTAGTTAACTAGTTTTTCTTATCAAGGAATCGTCTAGACTTAAATAATCGAATCCTATATTTGACAAGCATGAACTAAGATAAGAATCAAGTTAGTTACTCTTACCAGGAATCAAAGAGATTAAAACAAATTATCCCTTTTTCTTTAAGCAAAAACAATTGATACCATTCATATCAAATTAGAATTGACACAATTTTTCTTAATATGAAACAATTGAATCACATAATCAATCCACACAAGATAATGGAAATATAACAATTGCATCGTATTTCGTTAAGCAAAAGAAAATTATATGCAATAAAATCAAGCTATTCTTAATAGGATAAAGTATTCACCGGCACAAAAATGGTACCTTATATGCTTTGACATGACAAACTAAGATCAAAATTAACTTAGTTTTCATATTAGGAAAGATTGTAAGCATAATTCTTCCCTTGATTTCCGCAACCACTCTCCCCGCAAATATATATCATTAAGCATCAGTTCAACAAGAACTCTCTCCACTGTTAGTTGTTATTCCCTGTAATATAAAAAAATAACAATAAAAACAACCTTTACCAGAGAAAGGTTGAAACCGGTTTTAGTTATTACGTGCCAATAGTAAAATCCTGAACCGAAATTTCAAGGTACCAATGTACCTTGACAACACCAATAGACTTTCTAATATTTTCAAAAGTTACTCTGTGTAGTGGTTTGTTAAGAATTTCAGCTAGTTGTCGTTCATAAGGAACATATTTTAGTTTGATAATCCCATTCTCATATAATTCTCAAATAAAATGATACCGAATATCAATGTGTTTAGTACGAGAATGTTCAAGCGGATTCTCTGTTATTTGAATAACACTGGAGATCCAGCAGCAATATATTCAGCAACAATATGTTGAAAGTGACTGACAATTTTGTTTCTTACTATGTCATCCTACAAGATTTTGCCAAACATAGAAGCAACCACCAGAGGTGCTTTTTTGGTCCTCTACACATCCTTCCCAATCAACACTAATGATTCTCTTCACATCTTTAAGATGTGATTCTTTTGGATTTGCTTGAAATATAGCACAACACTCTACACTGAAAGAAATATCTGGTCTGGTTGCAGTTAGAAACAACAGACTACCAATAATAGACCTATAGAGTTTCTGATGAACAAATCTTTCATTGGCATCAGATTGAAATTTTCCAGTGGTATGCATAGGAGTTGCTTCCTTTAGATCAAAAATTTTCAATAATATTTTTGGCATATTTTTCATGTGATAGAAAAATGTTGTCTTTTTGTTGCTGGATTTGTAATACAAAAAAGTATGACAAGTCCCCCATATTACTCATTTCGAATTCATTACTCATAAAATTTAGGAATTCATCAGTGAGATTTTTAGAGGTAGATCCGTAGATGATATCATCCACGTAGATTTGTGCAACTAGAATATTTTTTCCATTCCATTTAGTGAAAAGTGTTTTTATTAGCACCACCTCTAAAGAACCATTTTTGAAGTAAAAAGGATGTCAATTTATCATACCAAGCTGGTGGATCCTGTTTTAGACCATAGAGAGCCTTTCAGAGTCAAAACACATGATTAGGAAATGAGGGATCTTCAAATCCTTTAGAGTGCGCAATAAAGACTTGTTCTTTTAGATCTCCATTAAGAAATGCATATTTAATATCCATTTGAAAAAGTTTGACTTTAAGACTGCAAGCATAATCAAGTAAAAGTCTAATTCATTCTAAACAAGCTACTGGAGCAAAGGTTTCATCGAAATCAATACCTTCTATTTGCGAATATATTTGAGTAACGAGTATGGCCTTGTTTCGAAAAGCAGTTCCATATTTATGTGATTTGTTCTTAAAGATCCATTTTGTTCCGACAATATTGACTCCTTCTGGTTTTGGAACACGTTCCCAAACTCCTTGCCTTTCAAACTTATTGAGTTCCTTATGCATTGAATTCACCCAAGTAGGGTCACTAAGAGATTCGTCGATACTTTTTGGCTCTATGGATGAAAGAATATGTGTAATGACAAGCATTTTGAAGTTCCCCGCGATTCTTCACCTTGGCATTTGCATCTCCAATGATATCTTCTTCAGAATGTCTAAGATCGATGCACCCACTTTGGAGGTTTGTGAGTTTCACACTCAATGTTCTTAGGAGTTTCAAAAACACTATACATGTCATCTTTATCATCTGGAGCACATGTTATAGGCACAACTGCAGTTACATCCTCATTGAGTTTTCTTTGTTCACAGATTCTGAAGGAAATAATTCATCTGCAATATGATTATCTTGTCTAAAATCAATAATGTTATCAATAACCACATTGACTGATTCCATCATGACTTTAGTTCGAAGATTGTATACTCTGAAAGGACGACTATCAAATGCATGTCCAAGAAAAATTCATTCATCATTTTTAGAATCAATTTTTCCTCTATGTTCTTTGTCCTTAAGGATATGTCATTTTCTTCCGAAAATAATTGGGTTTTCTTGTGTACCACGATTCATATGGGGTACTGAGATTTTTCAATCTCAAGTAAACTCCACTTATAAGATAACAAGCTGTAAAAAAAAATCTCTCCTGAATGTGAGAGGTATATTTTTGTTGTGAAGCATTACTCTAGCAATTTCCTGAATATTTTTATTTTTCTTTTCAGCAACACCATTTGCTTGAGGTGTAATTGGAGTAGAGAATTGATGATTGATTCCTATATGATTGCGGTATTCATAGACTTTTGTATCTTTGAATTATGTACCACAATCACTACTTATTTTCTTTATCTTGCGACCCAGTTCACAATAATCTTGAACTCCTCAAGAGTATCATTTTTGTGTTTTAGAAAAGCAACCTAAGTGAACCGAGTGTAGTCATAAACCATTACTAAATCATATTTCTTACCACCAAAAGTAGTTTGTTGGATAGGACCAAAAAGATCCATATGAATAAGATCGAGAGAAGCACAAGTGGTTATATCTCGAGAAGGTTTGTGTGAAACTTTTGATTCCTTTCCCTTTTGACAGGCACCACAAACACCTTCTATTTTAGTATTTATTTTAGGAACATCTCTGACAAGTTCACGATTAATGAGATTACCAAGCATTCAGTAGTTGATATGACTAAACCGTTCATGCCATAAAGTGAGTGGATTCTACTTTGGTCAGGTTACAGTACAAATTAAATTGTATATCAAGAAGATGAATGTTTTTCATACTACATCGTCCTCGAAAGATAATCTTTATATACTTATCTTCAATATCATATCTTGTCATAATGAATTTAAACTTTGTGACCTTTATCACAAATTTGAATCACTGAAAGAAGATTAACTTTCATTCCTTTGACATAAACAACATCATGGATTTCAGGTATACCTTGTAATTTAATAGTTCCCTTCTTGCTAATAAGGAAACTGCTTCAATCTCCAAAAGTTACAGATCCTCCTTTGTAATCTTCTATACTTATAAACCATGAGAGATCTCATGTCATATGTCTACTACACCCACTATCCAAAACCATTGAAATGGTAGGGTAGTTTTGAATGCAAAGGCACCTAGGCATCTTTCAATAGGACACTTATTACAGACATGATTTACATGTCCTTTCTTAGGGACACCATTAGAATGTTTTTTCTGAGATTTAGTAAAATTTTTAATATATTAACTAATTGTTTATTATTTTTAAATAGAGTTTTATATAACAAACTTTCTGATTAAAAACTTTACATGATTATTGAACAAGTTCTGTGCGACTATATTTCTTATTCAATCCTTTATGGGAGAGTGAAAAATTAGGTTTTACATAACCAGTTATCGGATTAGAACTTAGGAAAGAGTCCTTTTGGGGAAATTTCAAAGGTTCTTTAACAAGTTTCTTTTCAATCAATATATTGGTAATCTCTTTAGCCAGTAACTTGTTTTGTTCAACTTATTTTTCTAACATTGTATGTAATACAAAATTTCTTTATTATGCGGAAAATAAGGTGCTTTGATGATCACTAATTATGATAGTATGTTAACTGAATCAACCATCCAATTCAAATCTTATAGGTTGGATCGCACCAAACATATATTGATAGATATTTTCGTGTTTGTCCGCTCTAATACTAATTGGAATTACGAGGGCAGCCAAATCCACCGCGCTTTTTTTATTTAAACCTATAAGTACGATATCAACTGTGATCGTCCATTAAACAAAGTCGATACAATACAACAACAAGCTATTCACTTGACAATAGTTACGGTACAAGACCGATTGGTGATAAGATCAATGTTAAGTGATTAAGATTTAACGTACAAGTGTTATTTACTTTATTATAATAAAAAAATTATAATACGGAAGTAAAGTAAATGAAACATCAAGATTTTGTTAGTGAAGAAACCGCAAATGCAAAAACCCTGGGATCCAGTCCAGTTTTGAATACTCTCTAAATTGATCCGTTATTATACAAAGCCAACTTCGTATAGTTGAGACAAATTAATCTACCCCTAGTTACTTAGTTCCCTCAGTATCCTTACGTCTACGACCGTCTGGTCACGCATGTGTTTCCCAAGACATAAAATCACTATCTTGAGTTGTTTTACCGATGAAAAGTCTTAAGAACTCAACTCGTTTTGATCATCTTTCAAACAGTAAAAGAACAAAACTGTTTGGTAACTACTCCAATAATCTTTTAGAAAAGGATTCGTTGAGTTTTGACAAAGGCTCTTCCGTTTAAACAAGTAAACTTCTTTGTCGGGTAAGATCAATCCAAATCAATAACTTAGATTCAAATTCTCAACTATCAGATTCAAATATTGAAGAATACCACCAAATGATAGTTGTCGATCTAAATGATTCTATGATCAAATCTTATCAAAGATAAATCGGATCTAAGTCGGATCCCAGACGATCAAGATGTGTGCACAAATAACGAGATATGAAAACCAATAAGAAAAATCTTCGTGTCTTCAAATCTTCTGTAGGATCAAAATATCGCAATAGCAATGATCTTGCGAAATCACCATCAAAAGTACACTGCGAAGCCGTCGCTGATTAACTACAGAAATGACGTAACGAATGACGACAACTTAAACACGAGAAAAGTGTGATGATCTAATGAAATTTAGGATGTTTGCGAATTTTAAAATTTGTATACTTGCGAAAATACCGCAAGACAAATCCGAAAATAAAAGGTAGATTAGCTGTCATCCACTATGTAATATACTATATAAGGAACCGATCAAGCGTAAGGAAGGAGGGATAATTTTTGGAGTGTTGAGAAATTTTTGAGGAGAGAGAAAGTCCAAAACAATGTTGTATTTTTGATTTCATTTCTTTCTTGTAAAATTTCTAGACTCAATTAATAAAAAGTGTCGTTATTGATCTTAAAAAATGTGTTAATTGTTATGAATTCTTGTGAGGGATGTATTGTAGGATTTCCTGCAACTACATAATGGCGCTAGAAACAGGGAGGTGATTGAATTATGATTTGAAGGAATTTGGGATAATCGGTGAAGAATTTTACATAGTTTTCAACGGTTCATTAAGATTGAAAAGATGGCTAGAAGAAGAAATGCTTCAAGACAACCAACAACTTTTAGAAGGAGTAAGAGGCTTGTTGGAGAAGGAAGAAATGAAATTGTGAAATCTTCAAGAATGAACACAAGAAACAATGGAGAGAATCAAGTTCAACAATCAATGCAGCGTACACCAACGCCAAATAGAACTACATATTATGACAGAGTGAGTATACACACTTGGCAGTCAGATTCAGCAGAAGAAGAAGAGTAAAAATTAAGAAATGGTAGACAAGAAGAAAGAAACCGAGAAGCAGTTGGAAGAGTAATCCATGAAAATGAAGAAATTGGAGCACTAGAGGCATTAAGGCAAAGGATACACGAAGAAAGGAGATTAGAAGCGGAAGAACGTACAAATATGACAAGGCAAAATCATGAATTGAGGATGGAAAACATGAGATTACAGAATAGAAGGTCAAGAAGTACTATAAGATCAAGCTCAAGATCAATTAGAAATGAAGTGAGACGAAATTCGCCTATGGTAAATATTAGAGAAGGAAATCGATAATAAATACAAAATTCAAATGAAGAACGTCGCGAAAGGAGAGAAATAATTGAAGATCGTTACATCCCACAAGGCGAAATTCTCCAAAATGGACAAAACAACAGGAATCAGGAGAATGGGCGACGTCAGGAACAAAATAATCAAGATGGAGAAGATAATCTGGAAGAATGAAGGAGAATATTACATGGGAGAGAAATTCAAATAAATCAACAGGTAATTGAAGATGAAATCGAGAGAAATTATGCCGAACAAGCACGTCTAGCTTGTAAAAGGGAAATTAAAGTTGAGAGCAGAAGTGGAGGAACAAGAGCCCCAAGAGGAAATACGCCAGAACAATCATGATAATCGAGAAATAATGCATGAACAAAATTGCAATAATGAAAATATCAATGAGGAATATGATAGAATACAAAGGAGAGCTGAAAGAAAACAAAGGGAATTGATAAGGAATGACCAAAATCGCAGAGGAGAAAATGAGATGTACAATGAGAATTCATGAAGGAGATGAAAGAGGATATCGCTGGGAAAGACAAGAAGAAAATCAAAATTTCGCAAGACAAGACAAACATGAACGTAGAAGAAGATAAGTAGAATTAAAGAGACCAATGGACCAAAATCCTGGAATAAATTATCAAATCTTAAAAGAATTAGCGGAGATTAGAGGAATGCTAAATAAAAGTAAAGAAGGAGGCAAAAGAAAATTGGATGAAGCTATAGAAGAAGCTGCAAAAACTCCATTCACACAAAAAGTACAATTAGGAGGAATACCCCCAAAGTTCAACTTGCCTGCGTTAACTAGCATCTTTGACGGGATAACTTGTGCAATTCAACACATTAAAGCTTATGTGAGATGTATGCTACAGTGGGAAAATCATGGTGTTGTATTGTGCAAATATTTTGCTTCAAGTCTAATGGGAGAGGCCTTAAAGTGGTTTGAAGGTTTACCAAAGAATACCATAAAATCTTTCAACCATTTGCAGACTACGTTCTTAGGGGAGTATATAAGTAATAATTCCTCGCGACCTGGTATTAAAGATGTATTTGGGTTAAAACAAAGGGTTAGCGAAAGTTTGAAGCATTTAACCACGAGGTGGGAGACAATGTGTAGTGATATGGCTGGTCGTGTGGATGAGAGATATCTCATTTTATCATTTATTAATGCAATGTTCGCAACCAACCTGTTGTATATTCAAATTTTTAGAGTCAAGAACACGATCACAATGACTGAATTGTGAGAGCTTCAGGAAGAATATATTGCTCTTGAGGAAAAAAAATGAGATGGAATCATACCCAGCTGCGAACACAAGTTCAAAAGCAGCGAATGCAAGCCTATTACCGAAATTGATAAACACAGTGGCGAGCACTTCGCATACACAACAAGAAAAGATTATGGAGAATAGTCAGTAGAATCTAGTAGCTATGGGGAGTCATGATCAAGAAGAATTTGAAAGAGAAAGAAACTTCTATAGCCGAGGTGAAAATAATAAGATTCCAAGACTTGATCAGCTCCAAGAAACATATAGAGGTCAAAGGCAAAATTATCATAGAGGCCAAGGAAAACATAAGATGATATGAGAAGAGATCAAGATGCCACCTCTGAGTGCTAGTTTATAAAAATATGGGAAGCTATAATTTTGAGCCACCTCCAAATCACCGAAGTCAAGAATTTTGTGCTTACCATCATTTTCATGGAAATTCAACAAATGACTGCAGAAATATAAAGAGAATTATTCTCAGAATGATAGATCAGGGAAAATTAAATCATTTTATCATGGGACAACCTCAATCTCAACCGTTACCACCTCCACCAGAAATTCACAGAGTTAATACAACAAAGGGAGGAGAAATATTTGTAATAGAAGTTGGAACAAAGGCGAAGAATCTATTTTGTCACTCTATTGTACATTCATACAAAACGATTGAAGACTTTCACGATAATGTTCTGAGCAGAGTTTTCGCAAGAGATGCTGATGGGAGAAAAATAATGAACATTGCGAAGGTCTCGCCGTTAAAATACTGGAAAAAGCAGACTATTTCCTTCACCGCATAAGAATTACCTGAAGGTGGAGAAATGCATGAAAACCCATTGGTGGTGAGATTAGAGATTAATCAAAAACCAAGTGATGATGAAGATGATGAAGATGAGGACTCATGGGCAATCAACAGAGTTTGAATTGATACTGGAAGTTCTGTGGAAATCTTGTTCTATCATGCTTATAAAATTATGGGTGGAAAAGATGAAGATTTGATACCTTCAACTTACAAAATCTATGGTTTCAACGGAACTGCTAATATACCTAAAGGTGAAGTCACTATGCGAATTCCATTGAAAGGAATATCTTCTAAAATTGTGTTCTATGTTGTCGACATGGAGTCACCATACAACGCCTTAATTGGCAGACCTTGGCTACATGGGATTCTAGGCGTAGCATCGACATTTCATCAATGCATCAAGTTCCCTCATCCAAGTGGAGTTGGCATTATAAAAGGAGATTGGATTGACGGAAAGAAGTGTTATGAAATTTATGTTGAGTCATGCGAAGAACGAACTACAGAGAAAGAGAATTGGAAACGTAACATCAAAGGAAAGTAGAGAAGTGAGAGATTTATGGTTGATGCAGTAGAGAAGAAAAAAGAAGAAATGTTGCGAAGTAAATGTTTGCTGAAAATAGGAAGTGGCGAAATGTTCGCAGAAAGCAAGAAATCCGCAGAAAATATCAATGATGCAGAGGCAGAAAGCAGCATAGGTAAGAAAGTTAGAATTTGATATCAGAATAAAATTGAGAAAAGAAAGAAAAATGTATGACTGATTTGTTACAAAAAATTTCAAAAAATATATTTTATGGAATGACAAAGACAAGAATTAAGAAATTACAATAAGAGCTGAAATGCAAAAACAGAATAATCAGAACAATCAAAATGGGCCAAACCTACTATGGCGTGCACCCTAGTTCGCGAAATCAAAATTTTGCAAGAGGCAAATGTAATACCTAAAGTGCGTCATAGAAGGGGGTACCTGTTGGATGGCTCAGCGAAAAGGTTACACCGCTACTGGAACGTGAGCCATGGAGATTTGGGGTCAATAAAAACCCATCCATGAGAGATACCTTGGATTTTCAACCTAGACCTATGATTCAGGTTGGACGACTGAGGGTCTCTTCTAAAAGGTGCAGAATATGATCAAGGCGCCGAGGTACACGGTTGAGCCAAGAGTGCCTGGGGCGTCTGGAGCGTACTTGGACATTCTTGAAAAGTCTTGACTATGATGCACTCGGCCTGAAGAAAACCCCACTTAGGGTGCAGTCTCGTAACCATAAGCCATATATGCAAAAAGGATAAGAGGCTGCGAAAACAACTGGTTGTTATTAAGACCGAATAAGAGGATCCAACCTTGTATGGTAGAGATACGTCTCCTTGAAGGGGAAACCAGGGGGAGATAAGGGCAGCACCCTCTATTAGGGAGTTGATAAGTGTCTTAAGACGAAAATATCATGAGGCTTTATTTTCGCAAGAATATTTAGGCTTTTCATATTTTTGAGACAATACTGAAGAGGCAATAATACAAAAGAAAAAGATAAGACGAGATCAATGGATCAGTACATGAAAGTGTAAGGACGCCCTGCGATTTCGTCGCAAGACGGCAATGTCACGGGGCTTTATTTTCGCAAGAATATTTAGGCCTATCATATTGTCGCAACAAAAATAATAAGAGAAAAAGGTTAAGGCAAGATCAAGGGGTTTTTGCATGAAAATACAAAGACATCATGCGAATTTATCGCAATGACAAGGGGTGGCAAAATAAGACCTTTACTTAGGAAGGCAAAATAAGACCACATCAGAATACAAGAAAGATTGCAATCCTAAAATATGTGATTGCGAGATTATGCAGAAATAACTGCGAGGTATGGGAATGCATATACTAAAAGATTTTGCAACAATCTTACTGTACAAAGGTAACTTGCTTAATCTTTCATTTGAATACAAATAACAGAGGCAAGTATGGGAATGCATAGAGCGAGAAAATGTTATTTGTCTCCATATGATAGATTTACGCATAAGATAAAAGATTAATACTTGTATATTGATTAACCCATATTGAAAAAGAAAGAATTGTGTTTTCTAACACGTGCATGTAGAAACAAAAAGAAATAAGAACTTGTATCGGAAACTGAAGAAATTCGCAGTGATGGATTACAAAAATAGAAGATTAAAGGACAAATATACAGATATTACAAAAAATCAAAGAAGGAAGCAAAAATTATTTCTTGCTTGATTCTTCATCATCCTCATCAGAATCTTCTCCTTCCTCACTAGCGTCAGACACTTCTTCTTCTACATCTTCATCGGATTCTTCTTCTTCGCTAGCATCACTATCAGAGATGACCAAATCAAGAGTGTTCTTTGGGACTTTATCTAAAAGACAAGGATATGTGGAATGCGGAATGTTTTTGTCATCACAAACCATTTTGATAGTATGGTTGCGAAAAAGAGTAGAATCATTTTTAAAGTTCGCAACAGTAATTTTCAACTGGCTCTTCAGCTTATAAGATTTATCATTGCGATAAGCAAGATCCTTTGCGAGTTTCGCTTTCTCAGTTTCAAGTTCTTCAATTCTTTTGCAAAACCTTTCTTCAGCCCCTACAAACATACAACAGTGAATCAGTGACTTGGTGGAAATTTATGAGAGACAAATGATTAACAAGGAAGAACAGTTAACAACCTTCTCTGTCAGAGATCATATCCCTAATCAAGGACGTTTGCCCTGCTTGGAGACTAACATTTACACCTAAATTATTTCTGGCGTTATCTAGAACTTTCGCAGCCCAAGCAAAATCATCATCATTATGTATTAGAAGACATGAGCGAACTTGACTCTCTCTTTTGCTAAGTATATCGTTTTGGCGAATAGCTTCATCTCGTTCAATTTGAATCTCAAGAAGAGTTTCATGGAATTTCGCTAAAGTTTGAGCACCTTGGAGAGCAATACGATCCTTTTCATCTATGAGAATATTATTCTTGGTCCTTAAATTATTAATTTGCTCTTTAGAGTTAAGATAGAAATGCTTAAATTTATTGGATAAGCCCAAGATGGATCTATGGTCAATCTCTAAGAGGCAAAGTTTGGATCTGAGTTCATCTACAGAAAGGGACTTAATCTTGTCATTTGAAAAACTATTTAAAGAATTATTAAGGAGTTCAAGAAGGGTATCATTATCTATGGGTTTGGGAAAAGAATGAAGAATGGTAGCTTCATCAGAAAGACCATAAATGTCTACGAAAATGGTAAACCATATGAGGAAAGATAATGAGAAAACGAAATGAAGAAAAGGAAGAAAAGCTCTATACCATAGAGTTGCTTATTGGCATCTTTAAGACTAGATATTTTGTTCTTCTGAATGGAATTTTTAGAATCCAACTGCTTATTCTTTTCGCGAAGATCAACAGTTTCAGCCTCCAGTTCTTCATTTCTCTGGCGAAGTAGAAGATTTTTCTTTTCAAGAGCCCTACGTCTTTTTTCCAAATCTGAGGCAACAACGAAAGAATCTCTTCAAGATAGATATAATTTTGAATTATAAGTATGAAGAAGAAACAAAGAAATGAAAGCATACCAGAATACCAAGTGAGTTCAGAAAGTCAGGAGTCACTGATCTAGAAATTCCGAGAAGAGAACTATCACCATCCAATAGAGTTGAGTCACATATATTCGCAAGAGCTTTGCATGTATTGGTGAGATTATCATTACCAATCCCTTTCATGGAATCAGAAAAGATGCTAGACAATTGTGCCATTGAAGACTCAGAAGAGGCACCTTCCTTTGCGAATACAACATCGTCATCTGTACTCTCATCAGAATGGGAACTTGATGGAGAAGGAGAGCGAACTTTTCTTTTCTTTGAAGACGGGGCAGCAGATTTTTCCTTGTGAAGAGCACTTTTATCCTTGCCTTTGGTCTTCGCAGCATGAGACCCTTCTTCTTCCGCAATTACAACGCCAATATACGCACACGAATGAAGATAAGAAACATAGGCAATAATATTGTTAAAAATAATAAAACAAAGTATTTCTTACTTCATCCGTGATCGAGCGAAGTGCTTCTAGGGTGCTCACCTTGCTAGTTCTCTTGTAGCTTCTTCTTAACTTTTTAATCAGAAGTTTTCACAAAGTTAATAAATATGAAGATAATAGAGTGAACGAAAAAACCATATCTCTTTCTCTTTCTCAGGTCAATTACACACCCAAGGTTGGTAAGTATCGAGATTCACATGAAGCACGTTTGAACCAGAAACACAAGGGCCCCTCAGAATCAGTGGAAATACGCACCACTTTTCATATTTTGATTGGCGATGAGTTTTATTCTTGCCAGAATGCCAATCAATGTCATGCATAAGCTTTTTATCGTCATCAACATTTTCCTTCCTCTTCAAGCGAATACCCCAGCGAGTTTTGACGTTCTTCATAGGTATTAGTTCATAATTATCAAAGAAGCTTTCTGCGGTGTATTTTTCAGGAAGAATTTCTAATTCCTTAAATTCAGGATCCCTAACATCTTTTGAATAAAGAGACCCTTTGCTAGCACCATGGTTGGCTAATTCAAGCATTAGGCGAATGCAATCCCCACTTAATTGATATATTGCCCGCGAGAAATTCGCGTGGGAGAGTATTTTGTAAAATAAAGGAAGGTTAGGATCATAAAGAGGGACAGTAAGGCCAGCGAGAATCTGACCCAGCGAAACTATGATCTCTTTATCATCACAGTGATAATCAGAAAATAACTTAGCAGAAAGAATGGAAGTGGCTTCTTGATGAGGAATAGTGGATAATGTGAAACCTTTATTTTGGAAATCTTTCTAAATTCCTTCAAGAGAAGTTTTAGCCTTATGACCACTTAGAGGAATTTTAAGTATGAGAATGAAGGAGAAGTTAAAGCTCGAAAAATAAAGAAACAGGAAAAATTACAGCAGCAGCAGATACGGAACTTACGGAAGAACAATGAAATACAGTTGCAGAGAAGTTAAAAAAGAAGTAAAAAAGAAGAGAATAGAAGAATGAGAAGAATATATATAGAGAGAATAGATCCCGAGAAGATAAACACACTTAATGCGAAGAGTAGATGTGAACAGTTGAGAAATATTGGTTGAAAAAGACGTGTCAAGAAATGGGTGGAAGAAAAGATACATGTAATAAATACTGTGTAGAATACAGAATCGTGTCAGTACAAAAGAATATGGAAAGATGAACAGCTGCGGCATTTTGAAGTATAGTTTCTCATGACATTCTCCCCTTATAAGAGAAGACATGAGAAGAGGAAAGATGTAGGATCAGAATATCGCAATAGCAATGATCTTGCGAAATCACCATCAAAAGTACACTGCGAAGCCATCACAGATTAACTACAGAAATGACATAACGAATGACGACAGCTTAAACACGAGAAAAGTTTGATGATCTAGCGAAATTTAGGATGTTTGCAAATTTTAACATTTGTATACTTGCAAAAATACCGCAAGATAGATACGAAAATAAAGGGTAGATTAGCTGTCATCCACTATGTAATACACTATATAAGGAGCCGATCAGGCGTAAGGAATGATGGATAATTTTTGGAGTGTTGAGAAAGTTTTGAGGAGAGAGAAAGTCCAAAACAATGTTGTAGTTTTGATTTCATTTCTTTCTTGTAAAATTTCTAGATTCAATTAATAAAAAGTGTTGTTATTGATCTTAAGAAATGTGTTGATTGTTATGAATTCTTGTGAGGGATGTATTGTAGGATTTCCTGAAACTACATCTTCAATTTCCTTCTTTTGTACCTGCATACCGCAAACTTGAATCCACTTATGATCGATCACACACAAAATGGAGTTTGTTAACAATGGATGATGACAAGTTGTATTGAGGTCTAAATACAGTTCTAAAGATCTCGCCAATAATTTGATCTATTTTGAGTGACCCTTATGTCAGAAGAGAAGGATCTCACGAATAATCAAACTAGGTGCAATCAAAGTTTCAACAACCGTTAGTCAATCAAATCAATAATCGAAAACTAAAATAATAATCCAATTATCTAGTTTCCCACCAATGGTACTCATAGAGATTCCTGATCTCACATAAGTCTCTAAATGAGTGGTCATAAGAGATTTCTCCTAATTAGGGTACTTTTCTCTCCGGATAGACGACTCCGCCATAAACAACACAAATGAAGTTTGCCTGGATTTTAAGATAGTTTTTAATAAATGCAAACTCTACTATTTATAGACCAAGGTTGTTTGGACAACAAGGAAATTCCAAAACCGAAATATTCTCAAGATATTCGATAAGTACATAATTTTGGTTTTCTTATTTCCAACTAATATCCAACCTGCAATTCCGAAGTCTCTCATTAGAAAAAATTTAATATTAGTTTCGTACTTAACTAATATAACTTTCCAAGAGATATGTTTCGATTTGCTAGAAAATCAAAAACATATAATCGAAAATCTTATTTCAAATATTCTCAATATTTAGAAAATCAAAAACATATAATCGAAAATCTTATTTCAAAGATTCTCAATATTTCGGATTGGGATCACCTTGAGTGTCAAGGAATATCTTTGGATATTAAAAGATAAGGAATGTCCAAATTATGTAGACATCTGGAACTTTCCTATTTAGCAAACCCTAATTCCAAACTCATACAAAACCATAAAGTAATATGTGAATATGAAGGATCGGTTTTGCTCTTGGGACCGGTTCTACCATGACTTCAAACATAGGTTAAGATCGGTTCTACCAATTCTCCAAATATAGGTAGGATCGGTTCTACCAAGACTCCCAACATGAGTTAAGATCGTATCTACCACATATCCCAAACTTGGTAAAGATCGGTTCTGAAAAAGTGGGGGTCTAACAACCACACACAATATTTTGATTAGAAATTTGTATGGACAACTCCGAGTTACTTTCTAGAGAATCAACTAGATAGTCAGACTCAATCAATAGAAAATATCTCAAAGAGTTTATTATCTCTATCTCTTTATTTAATTTACTCAAGCAAATACAATCTGCGACTCTTAATCAAAGAGAGATAACTTGGATGGTACCAAAGACCAATATCCAAGTGTTAATCAATTTAAATCAATAACCAAAAAGGTCGGATATTCTAATTGATTAAAAAACGCACAACCTGTATTATTTCAATTATATAACAAAATATAATGCGGAACAGAAATAACAAAGACACCAGAATTTTGTTAATGAGGAAACCGCAAATGCAGAAAAACCCAGATTAAACATACACTGTATTAAGCCGCTACAGACACTAGCCTACTCAAAATTAACTTTGGTCTGGACTGTAGTTGAGCCCCAACCAATCTAACACTGATCCAAGGTATAGTTATGCTCCTAAGCCTCTGATCCTAGCATGATATTGCGCACTTGATTCCCTTAATTGATCTCACCCATAACCAAGAGTTTCTACGACCCAAAGTCGAAGACTTTAATAAACAAATCTGTCTCACACAGAAAAGTTTACAAGATAGATAAATTCGTCTCCCACGAATAAACCTATGAGTTTTGTTCCGTCTTTTGATAAATCAAGGTGAACAGGAACCAATTAATAAAACCATACTTATATTCCCGAAGAACAACTCAGTTTTATCAATCACCTCATAATAGTCTTAATCGACGCAGCGAAAAAAGATATTGTGGAATCACAAACGATGAGACGAAGATGTTTGTGATTACTTTTATATCTTGCCTATCGGAGATAGAAATCTCAAGCCAATTATTACAATTGTACTCGTAAGATATAAATAGCAAGATCAGATCACAAACTATAAGAAAAGTAGTATCGGTCTGGCTTCACAATCCCAATGAAGTCTTTAAGTCGTTAACCTGGTTTTAGAAGAAGAAAACCAAAGGTTAAAGGAGAATCGACTCTAGCTTAGCACAACTAGTATCACACAAAATGTGTGGGGATTAGGTTTTGCAATTGCCAGAGTTCTCCCTTATATAGTCTTAAAATCATGGTTTTCACTCAATGTTAGCTTAGTAACAAAGCATTCAATATTCATCGTTAGATGAAAACCTGATTAGATTCAAGCTAATATTTATCAACTGTTAAATCGAAACTTAGCTTGTCATACACACATGTACTATTCAATTTTAAGTTGATGTAACCGTACCCAAACTTGTACATTAGTTGGTTCAACACTAGTTAACCAAATGGTTAGCCAAATGATAACTTTCATATCAACCATATTCTTCTTCACCATAACTAGTCCAAATGACTCAAATGAACTAGTTAGAGAGTTGTTCAATTACTTAGAAATTTATGTACTACACAAGACACAATCGAAGAAAAAACGATGTGATTCACTCGAATCGATTCATGAACTATAAAACCATGGTTTGCAATAGCATTCCTTAGTTTATTATGATAAGTTCACAAACATCGTTTTTAGACATAACCTACTCAAGTTTTCGGACTGGGTTCGCGGACTTATGTTCCCAGACGGAGTTCACAAACTCCATCAGATATTCTCGGGTTCAAGTACTACGCCAGTTCGTGGACTGAGATTTCATGCTGAGTTCGCGGACTGAGCTCACGCACTACTCCGGTTTCACTTGATCAATAAAGTTCGCAAACTTCGGTTCAAGCAATAAGGACTTATACATATATGTGTTACCACAACAATGCTTATATCCTCCAATGGTTATATTGTCTAAACTCTCATTTCAATCATTGAAACATTCTCAGAGGACGTTATATAGTTGTTATTCACAAACTATTTCTCGTCAGAGCGATTTCCAAAATGATTGAAACATAACATGACTTTCGTCACTAGGTAAATATGAACTTGGCTAAAGCAAAAGCTTTACCAACACATATTTCGATAAATAGATAAGCGAGATATACTCAGCTCGAAATATCATATGTGTATAATCTTAGTCTATATAGTAATACGACTTTTGTCTCAAGAAAGGATATAGACTTTTGAGTGATAGATAAGTTCAAGTATCCACATACCTTTTAGTCTATGAAGATCCATTGGTTCCTTGAATAGTCCTTCATCTTATATGATGATCGCCATGGAGTTATTGAGCTCAACTACACTTTCTATCCTAGTCCGAGACCTTAGCTATAGTAGACTAGAAATCAAGACTTTATAGTTTGGATCACTAACATTGACAAACATGCCTGAGATAGCAACGCATGCGAATTCGACCGAGCAATGCTCTAACAATCTCCCCCTTTGTCAATTTTAATGGCAAAACTATTAATACATATGGAATACAAAAAATATATAAATAAACTTTGTAGCTCCTATTTCACATGTCTAATCTTCAACATTACTCGAAATCTTTGTCACTTCCAAGTAGTCCAATGATCCCAAAGGTTGTAAGTTTAGCATCATCGTTGTTGAAAATTCGTAGCTATAACAATGAGAAAAGTAGTGGTTCTCAATTATTGTTATACAGTGTCATAATATTATTACACATTGTCAAATTCCAATTGCATCACAACTTTAAAAACAATACTATGGTGATACTTCACTCCCCCTTAGTCAATACTCCATCTCACATGGAAACTACTCCCCCTTACATAATGATCCGAAAACCATATGTATTTGTAGTATGAACTACATATTAATTCTCCCCCTTTTTGTCAATAAAATTGGCAAAGGTACAAGAAAGGGATCCTAATGAAATTTCCGTAAGAGACATTTCATGACCAAAGGTAAATGTATATCATCTTGTTTAGATGCAATCATAAAGCATAGGCTAAATGCATTCATCAAGGAGTTTATAAAGATACAATGAACCCCTATAATATTCCATAACCGCACTCCCCACAAAGATTTGGAAATTAAGCACAAGTTCAAAAGAACTCTCCCCCATAAAATGTCATTCCCAAAGGAACAACAAGAGCGACCTTAATTTCAAAAGAAAAGAAGGATTTCTTTAGACTCAACAAATTATATACAAGTACGAATTTGGAATCCAACAAGAAATATTCAATCATATTAACCAAAGCAAACCAAGATTAATATGACTAAATATGCTCAACACAAGTAAACTTATGGAGACTTAATAACTCGATTAGATTATTCACAAGAGAACTCATAATTAATCCAACCGGAATATACAATTAAACTAATCACAAAAGTAATCAATTCAATCGTTTATACTCACATAAGAAAATCTATGGAGCGATGACTAAGTTAATCATAAAAATAACCAACCCAGTCAATCATGCTCAAACATGAGAAAAACTTAAGGAGTCATAACTAAATAATAATACAAGATGATTGATTTAGTTCAATATACTCGACGTAAAGTACCTTACGGAACACACCTAAGATAATCACAAAAATAATCAACTCGGTTGTCTAGTGCTCAACATAAGACACAATACGGAGTCTCACAGTAATACACAAAAAATGGATCAGGAAAGAGCAATTACTGCAGAATACACAAGGATTCATTATATGTTTCCATCACCATTTGCAAAATGACACACAATAGACATAATCCTTGAATCACAAAAGATTTTAACCTATCTTACATCAATAATTGACAATATATGCTTAACTTTTGTGTTTTGCCAAAAGTTTATTCATTCTTTTATCAATATTTTCATATCAATTCACGAACGACTTTACTTTTGACAAAATATGGGACAATTAAATTCACAGATGCAAACGCATATATTCCATAAAAATATTGCAATATATGAAACCATAAAGATTAATACTACAAAAAATCATCTTCCAAATCAACTTTAGAATAAATCTAAAAATATTGCAAGATGAAAACGTTGGACATGGCTATGTGAAATCACAATAATTGATATTCCAAACTCTAGTAATCCTTCTCAAAAACAAGAATAAATTCTCATAAGAAGTTTCCTAGGCATCAAGACAAACTCGTAATGCACATATAAGATGATTTGTCCTTAGAGGGTAGAATCAATCTTTTACGCCCGGATTTACACCAATAATAGCTACCAAAGGCGTATAAAAAGATTTTCCAACAACATTCTTGTTAAAGCTACAAATGAGCTTAGAATAGTAGTACTCTAAGAATCCAAGTTCCCAAGTTCAAGAGAAGTGGAACAAGTGCAACGAAACAGAGTAAAATACTCAAAAACAAGAGACAAGACAAATACCAATCTTAACTCATCCAAATTCAAGGTTTCTCATCTCCATTTTGAAGATAATTTAAATAGGAAGAGAGTACAAAAATAATGAGTTCATTCCGAGTTCGGACGAAGAAGTTACCTCCAAAACAAGTTGACCGAATATCGACGTCTACAGGAAAGTCCGCGAACTTACGGGTATGCACACGAATTTTCAAGTCTGTGAACTTAAACTCCTGGATTTTGGTTTTAAAAGATGTTATGCATACTTGGTATGTGTACCATGAAGTCCAAACATCCCGAACCACTATTTTCAAACCTAAACATTTAAGAACCTTACACACAGATCAAGTTAGGTATACATGAACGATAAGCAAGGTACATGGATCATTATAACTACTCTAAGCAAATAAAAACACAAATATTGCTCAAGTTTATAGACATACCTTTTTAGAAGAATCCAATCGAATTATCGAATATAATTTGTGTGCCCCAATTCTCGTGCTTTCCTCACCGTATTTATAGCAGGGCATTCCTTGGTGAGGATGCACTTACAACACATTCAGGTTGTCTTGAGGTGAACAATATCTTTCTCACCACAAGTGACTTTTGGATTATCATGAAAGACATCACTTTTAGAACCTTTCATATCCAAATCCATCTTTCCAAAGAACTTTTTAAGTTCCAACATCATGGATACTACCTTTTCCATAGTCATGGAAATTCCTTTTCACACTCAAAACATCATTGAATTTCTTTGGTATCCACTTATGATTGCGTTTAGGAACAACCAGAACTTTCTTACTATTACTCTTTTCTATATTTCTCGAGAAAGAATTGGATTGACTATTCTTTTGCAAGTTAGTCTTTCTCCAATTGGGAGCATCGGATCTTGTATTCGTCTTTACGAAGTTATCCTTTTGATAACCATTATGATTGTGAAAAGACTTTGTATAACGTTTATAGGCAAATCTAGGTTGATCACATCACTGATTCCTTTGCCTAAAGGTTGGACAGTTATAACCTGTAACGTTAAGGGGATTAGTCTTAACATATAATCTTGGTTTCACAAATTCTTGTGATGCCCAAACAAGAACATCATGAAGTTTCTCATACCTTATAGGAAATAGCATCTCCTTTCCAGGCAACCTTTATTTCCGCAATAGTGGCAAACATAAGGAATGTTCTTACCTCGCTCCGTGTGTACTGAATTTGGAGGTTGATATACTTTACTCTTTCGAACTTTAACTGACGGTGAAGGTATTTCACTTTTGCCATCAGTGGAAACCTTTTGTTGAGAAGAATCACTAGCCTACTCAAATTTTACCTCTTTGCTAGTACTTGGGTCATATATTCCCTTATAGCCCAATCCTCGTGTATCACGGTGATTTTTACTTGCTCCTAGCATAGTGGTTAATTTGCTTGAACTAAAATTGAACTTTTTCAAGTCATCTTCCAACATCTTGATTTTATCAAGAGCAGCAGTTAAATCAGCCTCAAGGAGTTTTTCTTGAGGGAGATAAGCGCTATCTCTATCATCAAAACTTGCTTGCTGAGAGTTAATCCTTCCTTCAGTTTCTGCAAGTTTCTCTTCCAACAAGAAGTATTTTCTATATACACGATCACATTCAAGTGACTTTCTACTCAGAATTTCCTCGGTATCTTTGAGGACCGATTCGCTAGAGCGATTCTGACTATGAAGACCACCATAGATCCTTTTCAATTTCTTGTTTTCTCGACATAGAGGAGTAAGAAGAGATATGAAATGATAAGTTGTAATATTCTTTATTTTTAACGAATCCAAAAACTTATCATACTCTAAGACTTCCTCATCAACATATCTATCAATATCTGAATCACCTTCATCAGATAGTTCATCCAACTGTTCTTCTAGGAGTGTTTCCCAATCAAGAGTTTTTACATCAGGAGAATTTTTAGATATTGACTTTGATGTGACAGTTCTCTCAGGTGAATCCGAGTTTTTAGAATCAACTAGACAGTCAGACTCAATCAATAGAAAATATCTCAAGGAGTTTATTATCTCTATCTTTCAATTTGATTTACTCAAGCAAATACAATCTGCGAGTCTTAATCAAAGAGAGATAACTTGAATGGTACCAAAGACCAATATCCAAGTGTCAATCAATTTAAATCAACAACCAATAAGGTCGGATATTCTAATTGATTGAATAACGCACAACCTGTATTATTTCAATTATATAACAATATAATGCGAAAAAGAAATAACACAGACAACAGAATTTTGTTAACGAGGAAACCGCAAATGTAAAAAAACCCCGGGACCTAGTCCAGATTAAACATACACTATATTAAGCCGCTACAGACACTAGCCTACTCCAAATTAACTTCGGTCTGGACTGTAGTTGAACCCCACCAATCTCACACTGATCCAAGGTATAATTATGCTCATACGCCTCTAATCCCAGCAGGATACTGCGCACTTGATTCCCTTAGTTGATCTCACCCATAACCAATATTTGATATGACCCAAAGTCGAAGACTTTAATAAACAAATTTGTATCACACAGAAAAGTCTACAAGATAGATAAATTTGTCTCCCACGAATAAACCTATGAGTTTTGTTCCGTCTTTTAATAAATCAAGGTGAACATGAACCAATCAATAAAACCATACTTAGATTCCCGAAGAACAACTCAATATTATCAATCACCTCATAATAGTCTTAATCGACGTAGCGAAAAAAGATATTGTGGAATCACAAACGATGAGACGAAGATGTTTGTGATTACTTTTATATCTTGCCTATCGGAAAATAGAAATCTCAAGCCAATTATTACAATTGTACTCGTACGATAGAAACAACAAGATCAGATCACACAACTACAAGAAAAGTAGTATTGGTCTATCTTCACAATCCCAATGAAGTCTTGAAGTCGTTAACCTGGTTTTAGAAGAAGAAAATCAAAGGTTAAAGGAGAATCGACTATAGCTTAGCACAACTAGTATCACACATAATGTGTGGGGATTAGGTTTCCCAGTTGCTAGAGTTCTCCCTTATATAGTCTTCAAATCAGGGTTTGCAATCAATGTTAGCTTAGTAACAAAGCATTCAATATTCACCGTTAGATGAAAACATGATTAGATTCAAGCTAATATTTATCAACCGTTAGATCAAAAACTTAGCTTGTCATACACCCATGTACTAGTCAATTTTAGGTTCGTGTAACCGTACCCAAACTTGTACATTAGTTGGTTCAACACTAGTTAACCAAATGGTTATCCAAATGATAACTTTCATATCAACCATATTCTTCTTCACCATAACTAGTCCAAATGACTCAAATGAACTAGTTAGAGAGTCATTCAATTGCTTAGATCTTTATGTACTACATAAGACACAATCGAAGCAAAAACGATGTGATTCACTCGAATCGATTCATGAACTATAAATCCACGGTTTGTAATAGCATTCCTTAGTTTATTATGATAAGTTCACAAACATCGTTTTTAGACATAACCTACTCAAGTTCGAGAACTTAAGTTCCCGGACGGTGTTCACAAACTCCACCAAAATATTTCGGGTTTGAGAACTACGCCACTTCTCAGACTGAGTTCGTGGATTGAGCTTATATGCTGAGTTCGCGGAATAAGCTCACGCACTACTCCGGTTTCACTTGATCAACAAAGTTTGCAAACTTCGGTTCAAGCAATAAGGGCTTATACATATATGTGTTATCATAACAATGCTTATATCCTCCAATAGTTATATTGTGTAAACTCTCATTTTAATCATTGAAACATTCTCAGAGGAGGTTATATAGTTGTTATTCACAAACTATTTCTCGTCAGAGCGATTTCCAAAATGACTGAAACATAACATGACTTTCATCACTAGGTAAATATGAACTTGGATAAAGCGAAAGCTTTACCAACACATATTTCGAGAAATAGATAAGCGAGATATACTCAGCTCGAAATATGATACGTGTATAATCTTAGTCTATATAGTAATATGACTTTTGTCTCAAGATAGGAGATAGAGTAGATAGACTTTTGAGTGATAGATAAGTTCAAGTCTCCACATACCTTGTAGTCGATGAAGATCCACTGGTTCCTTGAGTAGTCCTTCGTCTTGTATGATGATCGCCATGGAATTCTTGAGCTCAACTACACTTTCTATCCTAGTCCGAGACCTTAGATATAGTAGACTAGAAATCAAGACTTTATAGTTTGATCACTAACATTGACAAACATGCTTGAGATAGCAACGCATGCGAGTTCGACCGAGCATTTCTCTAACAGGTTTTACCATAATTCTCAATATAAGTCAAGATCAGTTCTACCAAAGTTCTTTCCTAGGTTCGAATTGGTCATCCAATAGATCTTCAATGAAAACTGGACCAAAATTCCCATCGGTTTCCTTTCGATTACGAAACAAGTTTCGTATGTGTACTTCCTTTAAACATATGTAATCAAACATAGTTTCCTATGATAAAATCACACTTATATATAATACAAAATCAAGTAACAAGTTACATAGACAAATCGGAAACACGTTTTAATTGGTTAACCTAATTGGGATCAGTCCTGCTCAGATCTGTACATGAACTGGCCCGAAACCGCAAAATCGGGTAGGAACCGGTGTAGGGGGTACATGGAATGGGATCAAATATCTGAACCGGTATATAGGGGGCACATGTACTCGATTCTAAAGGATTCCTGGGAGGTAACAGTCCAAAAGAATCTGTCAATCCTTGCCATTGGTATAATCTAGTCCTAGCCATCCATTCTAGGTATAATCTACGAGTTGGAAATAAATGTTATTCAGAGATTAGGAAAAGACTGGGAAATTATAGTAAGACAATTGGCTCATTACTTCTTCTCCTCCTCAATTAAGTTCAAGTTTACTCAATTGATGGTCTTTTTTCTTTTTGATTTCTAGTAGTAATCCATCTAGTATGGTACTTTCTGATTCTAATAATCCTCTTATATTAATATAGATTTAATTAGTAAAGATCTTCTTGTTTCTCATTAAATTTATGTTTTTTTTATATTTTTTTAGTTTTAGTTCTTGTAGAATTGTTGTTTCACTTCTTAACTTGGGATTTAATATTTGGTCTTTTTAATCACGTCGGGTATCTTGATCTGATAGGATTTAGTTACATATTGGATGGGCAGTAATTTACAGAACCATAACTGGGGTTCAATTTGTTCATATATAACTTCATTTCATTGGGCTATTGTCTTAAATTTCATAATCTATGGTTTTGAAAGGTATTCTGCTTAAATTGAAATGAACCCAAGTTTTGTGCAATCTACTCAATTATTAAGTTTCATCTCGGTTTGATAAAGTGGGATTCACTTTAACTAGATTATGAGAAAACATGGTGGTTCTGTAAAGAAATATCCTTACAAATTTAGATTAAGTTGTTGTGTTATCTTGTAGGTTCAATCCATAGTATCAAGTACTTCAACAAAAGTGGTAATTTCTGATCAATTTTATGAGATTGCAGAGATAAGATATAGGTCAAAAACCCGATACCATAATTACGGGTACATGTACATACCCCAAGTACACGTACATGTACTCAATATAGGGAACTGGTTAATATGAGGTACATGTACCCGATTCTTAAGGAACTCAGAATTTACCGTCCTTTTGTGCAGTCTTAGTCCTGCTATAGATCCCCAGGTAGGGACCGATCATGCTATAGATCCTGAGACCGGTATTAGTATAGATCCTACTTTAAGGGATCGATCATAGAGTTGATCATTTGATTCCTTTCAACTACGGAACAAGTTTTGCAAGTATACTTCCTTAAACTCATGCACTAACCTAGTAACACATTACCAAATAGTGTTACGTCACATATGCGAGGTTCAAAATATAAACGTTATACTTCGTAAATCAGTATACCAAAGTTGTATAAACGACTAGTATATACTTTCTTGACACTTTGATCATAATGTAGTGATCAAGTCTCCAATACGAGAGATACATAAATATACTTCGTATGTTATGTTTTTAAAATAAACGACTTGAAAGAAACATAGTAGAAATGGTAACAAGTCAAATATGTATTACTAACCTCGAACAGAATGATGATGTGTACGTTAATTGACGTCAATACGTCTTCAAATTCTTCAGAGTAATACGAGTTTGTTTCAACATTTATAATGCTCATATTTTAACCTAACAAAGTTGACTCTAGTAATCTAATCAAGCGGCTTAGAGTTTTGGATCTAGAATATGACAACCAAACTTGACATACCAACGCTCGGTGAGTTCAATCTTCTCTAATATAAAGTTGTGTGTAACACCCTTTGGGCTAGTATACTGCAGAAAATTTGTTGCACAGAACTCAACCATTTAATTAAATAGTGGTGACAAATTCCTATTCTAGAAAGATATTTGGATGAATAGTCAAGCAATTATGCACATGTTTCCTTTATTAATTGTTTCAAATTAGCAGATTACAATATGTTACTATTCAAGAAATATTGGAGGTCAATACAGGAAATAATTGGATTTTTTTTTTGCAGGGCTTTAAACTGGAAAGAAATTGAAGACATTGCTCACTTTCTTAACATGATCTCGAATTTCAACAGTGGGATTGTCGGTGATCACAAAGTATGGAGAAATGAAACCAAAAATTTCTCTATGTCAGAGTGCAACTGATACGTATTGATATTTGTACCTCAGTGACTATTATTATAGAGGCGGAATTCAGAATAATAATAGACGAAAACTATAAAATATAACACATTAGAAACCAGATTCGAAGAAAATTTCTTCTCTAGATTATGAACAAGATAACTATTACAAACCTCTCTTTGTTACGCTCACAATCTCTCTATGTAAATAACCTTTAAATTGTTTTGCTAAGCTTGCTTTTGTAATAATTAATTTCCTCACAAACTTCTCTCTAGTCTAGTTTGTATCAAAAACCACACTATCTATATCTAGGTGTGTCTGTATCCCAAACCATACTCTAGATGTCTTAGCTATGAGCTAAACATATCTATTTATAGCTTTAACGGTTTTCCCAAACCTTATAGGAAATTATTTCCTTATCTAGGAATGATTCCTTTTCTAGGTATATTTCCTTATCAAGGAATATTACCTTATCATGGAATAATTCCTTACTTTGGTTTGGTTTCCCAAACCTCATAGGAATCTATTTTCCTTATACAGGAATACCGCCTTAAATCAGTAATCCCTCTGAAATTACAATTTTATCCTCAATTCGTCTTGAAGATCACTAGTTCCCGGAGAGAGGAAGATACACATGTATCAGTAACAAGAATCTGGAAGATGATGGGATACTCATTCTTCCGGTAGTCTTTTTTTATTTGAACTTTGTGCTATAATGTTGCTTCAACAATTGACACATTCAGAAATTCAATTATGGTCAATGGCTGTTTGTTGTGTAAGAGAGCTGCTGAATCAAACCATCATCTATTTTTACGTGGTGATACAACTAGAGAAATTTGGAATTACTTCTTAACTGGTTATAATCTGAAATCGGTGTTTCAAAACTTTGTAAGAAGCATAATTTGACAATGGAGAAGAAAAAAGAAGACTACCAACAATACTGTAAGGACCCTCAAGCTCGTCAACGTTATTAGACCGGTAAAAGAAACGATTTAGCTGATAATAACTCGATTAGTTTAACACGGACGTTAATTAATAGGAATTAATCTAACAACGAGCTAGATACAAAACTAGTATCGTCAGATAGGTCTCGAAATGTTTCGCGGAATGGACTACCCGAACGTGTCATTTGGATACTGGACGAAGAAGATATCATCATATTAGTGCGATAGATCAGATTACCGACTGGGACTGCCCTTATCATTTGGATGTGTTCCTTTATCTTTTCTATCTGTCCTTATCTCTAGATCGAGCATATAAACTCGATTTTATTTCTATTCTTCTCAATTCTTCTTCTTCTTCTTCTTCTTCTTCTTCTTCTTCTTCTTCTTCTTCTTCTTCTTCTTCTTCTTCTTCTTCTTCTACTTATGTTGATCGCCTCCGGCAATTTCTTTTGATGATTCTGAGGTCGAAATTGAAGAGAACTTATGGGAAACATTAAGAATTGATATCTGGTGGTGATGTTGTTGTTAATTGAGTTCGGGAGAAGAAAGAGCAGATGCTACTATAAGATTTGAATTAGGATTTGAGATTGTTGTTGAGATTATTTGGGAATTGATAAGTTAAACGAGATGTTAACAGATGAAGATAAAAGGGTTATTGCTCAATTCCTGAAATGAAGTAGTTGAAGATGAATCAAGAATTAGGGATTACCAGATATTTGAATTAGGGTTTGTAATAATTCAGAGAAGATTAGAAGATGGAATTGATGTTCTAAGATGTTGTTATGAGATGAGTTTGAATTGAATTAGAGTTTAAAGTTAAAGAACAATCTGAATTTAATAGTCAGGGTTTGAAGTTTTGAATCAGATGTAGGTTTGAAGCTAATGACGTTCTCGTGTAAATATGATAATGAATATTGAGGAATTGTTCTTTAGAGTAACATAATAATGTTATTTATTTTATTCCTGAGTTTATGAGATTGTTATTTGAGCTTTGAATTTAAGATGTATGTGTGGGCATGAAGTTAGAAGTTGTGAATTAGGATTGTGTTTGAATTTCAAGGGAATTGGTATAAGTTAAGATGAATTACATGGAGGATTTATGATTAAGTGGTTAGAACTGGTATTGAGATGAATTACAGGTGATGTTGCTGTTGAAATCATGATAGTGGAGAATGTATGAACTGTGTAGGTGAAATGAATATGAAGGGTATGTGCATAAGTTAAATATGGTTGAGGTGATGATTTAGTGGTGATGTTGCTAATTATCTGTGTTTGTTATAAGTGTGATTGGTAGAGGAAAGGTTTGGTTATACAGGGTAATTGGAGTTGGAATTGCAGAATGGATATGAGTGAATGGTGGCGGAGTGAATGAAGCATTGAATGTTGGTTATGAGAATGAATGTTGTTGTTCTATGGAGTTGCAGGTAAATGGTGGTGGTGGTATTGTAATTGTGGATGTTGATGAATGCTTAAAATTTTACAGAGTTTGACTAGCTCAGATGGCGGCAGTAAATGAGCCTGGTTGTACTGAAGTTGAGCTGATAAGAGTGGATTGTTAGGTTATACTTGGTCTGAGATGAAGATATTGATTGTTGCAGTGAGATTTGTAGTTGAAGTTTAAATGAATGGGTTCAAGTTTGAACTGTTGGTTTGTATTGCAAGAAGTGTAAATGGGAAATGAATAGAAATGGTGATGAGTCTGAGATTAAGCTTAGTTTGTATAAAGAGAAGTTAGATGGTTGTAAATGGTGTTACCTGTGAAAAGCTTGGAACTGCCTTTTGCAGGTAAGTTGTATTAGTGTTTGTAATTGGAATTCAAAGTTTGTTTAGTAATTGATTTGATAATTGTATTGATTGCATTAGTGTTCTTTGGCCTAAGCAATGGCTTTGGCCTGTGCAGAAGCTTTAGGCTGTTAGTCATCCCAGTAAATGTCTGACTTAGCTGACTCAGCTAATCTGACTGAGTCTGTGAACCTGACTCACCTGAATCAGTCTTGTAGACTGAGTTAACTCACTGAGTTTTCCTTATCTTGACATGAGTTGAATCGTTGACCGATTCAGGTTTGACTAATTTGACCATTGACCACGGACCTCGACTTGACTTTAGACGTTGACTGCCAGTTGACCCCATGGACTGTTAGTGACCGTTAGTTGACCAGTTGGACCAGACCTTGTGCTAATGGGATGAGTTAGTGGACTTGGGCTTAAAGCCATATTTTCTATTAAACATTTTGGACCCTTATGGTATGAACTGACCTTTGATTCTTTCTACAAAGTTGTAGACATTCTTAAGACTTAGCTAACGGACTATAGGATCAAACTAATTGGATTAGTAAACTCTTAGTTATGTTAAAGATAGAGAATGAGATACCATAATTGGTTTGGAACCATTAGATAGACTTGTATGAGCCATTTTGGCTAGATTCTTAGAGTTATTGTGTGATTAACAGTTAGTTATTAACAACGATCGATTCAAGGATGAACCAGTGGATCATGGATCTCGAGGTAGGCGAGGCTTGTCATCAAAAGAGGTGGGAATCGATAACGAACTCTCTTGTATTCATTATTGTTTTACAAATCAATCTTTGTGTTGTGAAATTCATGCATATTTTTGTGTGCTTGGTGTGGTATGAGATGTGTGCCGACACAATATCAGTATTCTATGGCTAGGGCGATACACCGCAATACTATTATAGCTAGGGCGATATACCGCAATATTATTCTTCCTTTATATATATTCAGTATTCTATGGATAGGGTGATACATCGCAATATTATTATGGCTAGGGCGATGCACCACAATATTATTTTTCCCTTATGTGCGGCAACACACATCTCATACATGGATGTTTACTGTTATTTATGAATGTCTATGAAGAAGTTTCTACTTTATGCTTCATTGTCTTTTCTTGTATTACCGACTTTCGATTAAACCTGCATTGTCTTCGAATCATATTAATGATTACTTGAAAGCTAGTTGTTATTTCTGCTGGGCACCCCTTTTAGGGATGATGTGCTCACCCATTCCCACTTTCAGTTTCAGAGACAGATCAGAATGCGCGGCGGAAGTTTCGTGGCGTTGAGTCTTCTGCTATGTTTATTTTGTGTTTATATTTTGTTTGTAAACCAACTCACTACTGAATATGAATCACTTGAGAGGAGTTCTTGTATTTATTTCAGAGAGGGTTTAGATTCGGTTAATCTTTGTTTATAATTTCTTTCTCAGTGTTTTAAATAGATGATTTAGATCGTTAGTGCCTCATTTTATAGTTAGTCTCTTGGATTAGTCAGCTGGTAGCTTAGGGGACGCTACAAATACAAAAGAAAATATATAAGATATCATCCCACTTACAATTTGATGGGCATGAATGCTAGAGTATCCAAATTTCAAATGCAATTCTATGAAGAGGATCAAAGACGGTGTCAAGGCTCTGATTTTTAATTGGTGTATATGAACCAATATCTTTAGGGATTTTTCTTTGAAAACAATGTTGAATAACTGGGAGGTTGTTTAACATTAGCTCTCGTTTTTTTGTAGCAGCTTTGCTTTGTTTCGGTTTAGGCATCTCTACCTTACGTAATTTTAATTTGTCTTTTTATCTTTATGACTTTTGTTTTAACTCTATTACTATCTTGCCGATAGACTGACTTTTAACAGAAAAAACATAATACTTCCTTCGTTCCTCAATAGATGATCTATTCATTTTTAAATTTTGTCCCACTAATAGGAGAACTACATCATTAAACAAGGAGATATTTCTTAAAAAAATAAAAATAAAAATAAAATAAGGAAATATTTGTAAAACCATCATTTTAACTGATTATTGTTAGTATAAGAAATATGTATAATTTGATAGTCATATTTACGAAGGTGTTTTAAAATGATTTCCAATGAAATAAACTTTACGAATATCTGTGATAAGTTTGAGAGATAATTCATTTTTAAATTTTACTATTTATTATCCCGTAGGACATAATTATATATAAAAAAAAACTTAAAAATACTCGTACTATATTTCCTCGGTGCTATAAGAATTATGCAAATTAAACTAGGTCACTTATTTGGGAGGGAGAGAATATTCTTCACGGCTTGTTTGAAAATCTGAGATGCCCCCTTTTATTTTTATACGAAACAATTTGTCTCATACAAAATTTAGATGATTTTAGTCAATTAAGTTAATCAAATTAGTAAATTAGTTTCAAACAATTTTCTCTCAAATCAAAAACATTTTTATCTTCTGGATTATTATAAAGATGGATGTTTTTCCAAACAAAGAATCACTTCCTTGTTTATTCTTATCTTTGATCTTCTGAAGAAAGAAAATGCCTTAACATAAGCCTTTAATCTGATTACCAAATCCATGACTATGTCATTATTTAACGATAGTGAAAGCCTTCACCCTACGACAAAAGAGCCGGAAAAACTCATCACAACTCAATGTTGGATATCCTATCACCACGTTGGCATTATGTAAAATACTTCAAGGGTCCGTTTGGCATCTCTAAATAGGAGGTAGTCTAAGGAGGTAGTGCAGTCCACGGGTGTGGTCAACGGTTGCATTCCCTGGTTAAGTGTTTGGCATGTCCAACTACACGACATTGGAACTACCTCAGTAATCCAGCTACCTCCAAATGCTTAATTCAAATGCTTAATTCGAATGCAGACCTCTCACCCTGGGTATTCAAAGTCCCCCTCTATTACATAGGTCAAACTACTCCCAATTTCTTTCGTCTTATTTTTTTGTTTTCCTGTTAACATTCTTTCTTCTTCTTTATTTTTTTCAAGTTAACAATTTAATGATCGATCTTGTGAAACTTTTTCCCCCCTCTATTCTTTCATGTCTGACAACTTCATCACTTATTTCTTAAAATACATCAAACAACTCAGCATCAACATGTATAGAAAACCTTGAACAAAATTAAGGAGAAGATGCAAAATTGATAGCGGATAAGATCACCAAAATCAGTCATATCTTATACTTCGTCGATTGCAGACCTAGATAGGGTGTCTTGACTTTGGGATCAACTGTAATTTAAACACCCCAATCAAGAGCACTATTAAACCCTAGCAGTTGTCTGTTTTGTGATTTTGGGTTTTTTTAGATGGATTTTATGATGGGTTTTGATGAAAAAGAAGTAAGTTCTTAGATTTTTATTCTTGACTTTTTTTATTTGCCTTCGATTTTTTTGATATCTCTAATCTTCTAGTTTTTTCTTTATCTTTCTTCGGTGATGATTTCGTGAAGATGAAGTGTTATATGATAAGATGTGCCAAACACATAAAATCCAATGCGTGTAGTTTGTATGTCATGTGATTGAACTCCCTGCAGTTGGAACTACCTAGTAGTAGCAAAAATTATGTGCCAAACGGACCCTAATTGGGATGAAGAGATGAAAAATGAAATGGCATTGTTCATTCTAATTCGTAGTGTATATCAAATTAATTGTTACTCGTGTGCACCGAGAGGGATCTGACAGTCCCAAGTGTTGCGTTCTCAGCATTTAGAGTGGGTGGGCAGACATGGGCCCCACCCCCTCTCACACGGTGCCTTCCACAGCTTTCAGCATTCGGTGCATCCATAATTTTCCTTAATCCATAAGTTGTTTCATTCCCTCGAACAGTAATTTTTTTCTCTCGTATAATATGTTTTTAACCACTTTATGGGTTGCTTTTGGACTTCAGATAGCAAAACAAACTGAAGTTAGTTTGGTTAAACAATTTTAGAATAATTTTTAAAAACAAAAAAATTAGTTTTATGTGAAACAAGAACATTTATCTTTTGGTTTCTGTTTTTTTGTGAAGAAGCCGAAACATTTATACCTCTGATATCCAAACATGCTAAAAAGGTATATTATATTTACATATACATTGAAACTATTTGTTGATGGCATCAACTATACATATCTTTAAAAGCGTTTACTCCGAGGCGGGATTTAAACTCCCAACCTGCTAAAAAAAAGAAAAGTCAATCAAGCACTCTTCAAAACTGTGATTGGCACGAGACAGTGTGTAAAATCCCTCTCCTAAATATGTTTGTATCTCATGACTCTAGCCACTATAGTGAATGTTGTATAAGCGCGGATGTTGCTATTTTCTTTTGGATTCCGGTAGACGCGGGACAAAAAAAGCTCGGATATATGTAGGAAAGGAGGCGGCACCTTCCCCACCGTAGATTAGCAGGGATTTCTTTTAATGTGAAGTTTAGATGTACGCCACGTTAACGATCTCTTCCCACATCCTAGTCCCACATTTTTCCCTTATTTTTTGCCTTTGCATTTTTCTCGCGTTTAGCAGTTTCGATTCCTTTTTTTGCCTTCCCATAGCTTGTTTCCTAGGTTGGCTGCAGCTACACATAGCTTTCTATTGTTTTTTTGCCTCATATTTGCCACCATTGTGGATGCCTAACAAACAAAGTAGGATGAAATGAAATCAAATTAGAATTTGTTCTTGACTCGGTGGAACTAAAACTCTGATGTAATTCAACCGGGCTGCACTTGACTCAGTTGGACTAGAACGACAAGAAGCAGTGGCGGAACCAGGATTTCAGAAAGGGGGGCTAAAAAAAAAATCCCGCTACAATATTGTTACTGTGAGCTAGTATGGTAGAGAATGGCAGAAAAAGTAGTTTGTGAGATACAAAAAAATATTATTACCATTTTATCGCAGAAAGTGCAGCCACCCTTGCTTCCGTCATGGTTGTCGAAACGCCCATTCCTTTAAAGCAACCTGCATTTCTAAGATAACAATGAACTCGTCAGTTGACGGACCAAAGTTTGATTTCAACTGATCTTTTTCGGGAAACCTTCATTACTATTGAGCTAAAGTGAACACCATCAATACAAAAAAGTTTTCATTATATATAATATAATATATGTAGTAGTCAGGTTGATACAAATATACAAAAAAACCATAGATCTACTAACAAAACCCATCAACCAACATTTAGATCATCATCTATTCCTTTAGTTTTACTTTTCGATCCTTTCGAGCAATAAACAAATCAATTATCAGATCAATATTGATTTTTCGTGCAAGGATACTTTCAATGTTTATCATCATGCAATCTCTAAGAAAGTTTGCATCCATTTTGTTGCAGAGAGCTGATTTAACATTTGACGAAAACAGCTGGAATCCAAAGTAGAAAACAACTTCTTACTAGTTGATCCTTTCATTTGGATTCTTTGAGTACCCTCAACTTCTCCAGGTTCACAATTTACAACTGGAACTTCATGATTTCTAGCAGTTGATGGAGACGAAAACAGCACATTACTAGTTGCTGCTTCAATAGTTTTGAAAAATTCATGCATATTATTAGTAGCTCTTCCACGTCTAGTCCCCTAACAAGGAGTATACATTGCAACCTGTAGTAAGCATCACAAGTAACTTGTTATACAATTAGGAGCTGCTAACAGTAGACAATTTCAATAATTTTAATTTTCATCAATTCAATTCTCAATTAGAAGTCTAAAAGTAGAAAACCCAAACCCTAGAATTACTATTTAATGATGACAATTTCAATTTTCAATAATCAATAATAAACATCAACATAATTTAATTCTCAATTAGAATCAACCCCGAAGAAATATTCAAACCCTAGAAAACAATTAACAACCTTGAGTTTTTACTTCATTCAAAATCAGTAAAACCTAAATACCTAATTTAACACAAAACGAAATAGCTTTTAGGAATTACAGACTTATAGAATTACTCTTGATTGACATGTTGATCATAAAGAAGTAAATAAGAAAAATTCTTACTAATAATTGTTCATAATCCCATTCAATTCCAGCCACGAATTTCGCTCACTTTGTTTATCGCTGTTCTGTATTCTAAGAGCATCTCCAACAGAGGGTGAAAATATTTTTTTTGAATGACACATAAGATTTTAGACCCCCATTTACTATAAAAGCATCTCCAATGGTTAGGTCCTACAAATTAGGAGGGACCAAATACTAGATACGAAGGTGTTAAAGAAAGTCTTAACTACACCTTCGGGATGACCCTTAACTAATTTCATGTCATCAATTTTATTTTAAAAAAATAATTTTTAATATGGAATCAAGCTAAATATATTTATTTTAATGTTTATCTAAATCTAAAATATATTGTATAACCTTGACTACTGGAGATGAGTTTTAGTATAAAGGATCTTATTAAGATTCAGGGATAAAATCTAAATAAATGGGGGTCTAACAATGACATCGTAGGATTTTTTTGACCTACTGTTGGAGATGCTCGAACAGTAACAAAAGCATCGATATATATGCTTAGAAAATTGGAACATGGAAGATTAAAATAGGTTAGACACGTAACTGGGCTTGGATGCTTTGGCTAATTGGCTTGGACATCTGGTCTCTTTAGTCACTTGACAGACTTTGGTGGACTAATATGATCGAGGGGGTGGACTAATAAATTCCTTTGACTGGTGGACTAAATTAAAAAAAAAAAATTTAACTAAAAGGGTGAATTATTAACTTGAGGTGATGTTAATGGACTCTGATGCAATATTACCCATGGTGCGATAGTTTGTGGCTGCAAAAACGTCGTTTGAGGATTCGGAGTCGGAACTAGTGACCGGAGAAGTGAGATAACTAGTGACTGGAGAAGTGAGATTACAGTCACCCATACGGAAAATATCCATGTCTAAATCATTACTATGCAAAAATGAAGTTTCACTGAAAGATGGTTCTATGAAATTATTGGGTCGACCGAGCGAAGCGAGGGAGGACCTTATATGGTGACTTTGTGTCAATGTGAAGCGTGACATTTTTTTTTAATTGGACAAAAAAGATTGGATTTGGTGTAACCAAAAAGGACGTAGGTGTAAAAATTTTAAAGAAGTGGAACTAGATATAAAAGCCAAATTTTATTATAATTTCTTATTCTTTAAGGGTATAATTGGTAACCAAACTTTAAAATAACATATCTAAAAATCCGTGCCTTGGAATTTTACAAATTTTATCTCGTTGGAAAGCTAATAAAAAAACCTATCCAACGAGCATAAACAACAATATCAAATTTAGAGTTTTTACGAAAAAATCGGAGGGATTTATCATTTTAGGCACAATTTTGAAAATAAATATATATCATTTATGCACAAAGGATACATAATACTTTATGTAACCATATTTTGGTTTATTCATCAACTAATTTTTCTTTGCAACTAATAAAACGATGTACTCTTCCCGTTTCAAGAAAGTGATACTTTCACTTTAGGCACAAATTTTCTTTTACAATCCAATTGCAGCAGTGTTTCTTTTTTTCTTCGGTCGGCCCTCCCCACCGTGGCAACGGTCATCTAGTTATAGTTGTATGGCCAATATGAGGGTTGAAGAAGTGGAGACTGCATCATTTTTTTTAATTTTTTTTTAGAAGTGCTAGAGAAGAAAATTGGTGAATTTTTGATTTGGGATTTTTCCGTCGAGGAGTCGGGGTTATTTATATTCAAAATTCTGAATCTTTTAGATTCTTCATAGATCAAAAGTGGACAAAGAGTAAAATAAGTTGGGTATTACATAAGGTTTCGTATGATAACTACTTGTTTATTAATTAAATAAATAAATTGCCGTGAACAGTTGGTTTTAAATTGGCGAATAGCAATGTAGATTAAAAATATAGGTACACGTAACCTAAACACAGATAACTGGTAAGCCAATGCTGATTTTTTTTCTTCCCATCAGACATATTTAGCGGGGAAGCCAGCTCTCTAAGGAGCAGATGTATCGGTGGTAAAGTTATTACACGATGATTTAATTAGTTATTTCAATTCTTTTTTGTTGTTTTTTCACAGCTGCGCTCGGTTAGATCCTACTCTCATGAGCATCGGTTAGCCGGACCAGCACACACCACTTCTTAACATCAATCATATTCATAGAGGTGATGCCAAGGAAATATGGGATCCACCCACCATGGGGAGTGGATTTCTCTGCATATTGCCCAGGTAATGGTTACGGATAAAAGAGGATAAGTTTTCTATTATATGGAAACACACGCAAAAGTCACATTTCAAGGTATAGTTACAATTGTTCCATTAACATCTCAATCGCTAATGTCAATTAGGTTTTCTCAATTAGGATTGAGTGGTGTAAGATTAAGCAGAGAGAATTTGGTTGAAGCTAAAGAATTGGTAAGGGAAGGTGAAAGTTTGTATGAAGTGAAAGTAGAAGGTGAAAATAGTAATGTGATGGTGCTAGAATTTAGAGGAACTCCATTAGTAAAAATCTCCGATTGGAGATGATGAAAAACGAAAACATTTTGTACAGAAACCCATTGATTATGGAGTATAATTTTATTTGTAGAAAATCATGCTTTAAATATTTTATTTTCTTAAAGAAAATGGCAGGAAAAAATGATTCGGAAAATGAGTCATTTGTCCAAAAAAATTTAAAACACTGTTCAAATGGACGAGTAAAAAGATTTATGGGTGAAATGGACAAAAAAAAATAGCAAGGATGAAACTGGATTCATCCTGGCTTAAACTTAAAAAATAGCAAGGATGAAACTCGATGCATCCTGTGTAAAATAAAAATAAGAAAAAATATTTGAAAATGGGCAGGATGAAACTGGTTACATCCTGCCTATTTTTAAATTTTTATCTATTTAAACAGTATCTAAATCTAACTGTCCTTTTCACCCAAATTTTTTGATTTTGGCCTTTTTAACCAATTTTATGAAAATGATTGCTATTGTGATGTTGGTGGCCGTGGTGAATGGTGATGACTTTTACCTCTCGGACGACTATTGTTGCTGAGGCAGGCCCATATTTTGATGCTTGTTACAACAATTATTTGTGGATCTGGAGTCTAAAGATTCAATCCGTGTTCTCCATCCTCCCCCAGAATGAACGATTTTTTGTTTTCTGGGACCATGGTTTACTTAGGGCAACTCCTATGGTATGGATGTTAAATCATCCATATCTCAAGGATATCCATATAAATAGGGATGGTCAGAGTTTAATGGAGATTTATCCCACTACGGAAATTTAGATTGGGATAAAAGGATTTACTATCCGGTTAGTCTATATTCGGATGAGGTAAAAAAATAAATAAATAAATATATACATCCGGTTACTTTGTGACTGGATGAGAAAAAAAAAACAAAAAAAAAAAGAAAATATGGACTCTCCATAGCTACCTCCATAGATTTGAGGAGTACCCTTTGGATGTCACAAACATATGGATGTTAAAATCATCCATAGTAGCACTTTTTGGTCCATAAGATGTGGATCCTCATAAAGATATGGATGATTTTTGGTTCCATAGGAGTTGCCCTTAGCCTATCTACCCCACAATTATAAGGGGTATCCTAAAATTTTAAAATGACTTAGTTACCCCTTTAATTATTTAAATAAATAAATTTTTATTTAATTTTTCTAATTTTTTTTTAAAAAGATAATAAAAAAATTTTGTTTAATTTAAAAAGAAAAATCCAATTTTTATTTTTTTTGTGCCTCCTAGAGAAAAAAAAAATCTAATCGAACTTAAGGTTCAGCAAGGAGAAAATAAATAAAAATTAGTTGAACTACATGAACAGAAAAGTTGGGTTAGGGAAAAAAAATTTGCGAGCTAACCGAAGTAAACAGAGAATAGTTCGGTTAAGGAATTTTTTTTTCAAACTAACTCAACTAAACATATGGGTTTACATAAAAGAGTTTGGTTAAGGATTTTTTTTTGCGAACTAACCGATCTAAACATATGGATTTACACAGAAGAGTTCGGTTAAGGATTTTTTTTTTTTTGCGAACTAACCGAACTAAACGTATCGGTTTACAGAGAAGAGTTCGGTTAAGGATTTTTTTTTTTTTTTTGCGAACTAACCTAACTCTGCATATGGTATTCTATGCAGAAGTTCGGTTACAAAATAAATAAATATATTAGCCGAAGTGTTCTTCATGTTCAGAAAGTTTGGTTACCAAACTAGATTTTTTTTTAAACTTCTGCTAAACGAACTTGCTACTGTAATTTCCATCTTCACCCTATTTTGATGATTACTACTCAAATTTTTCAATCAAAAACGAATCAAGAGTAATAGGTTTGTGGGACATTTACTACTCAATTTTGATGGTTAATACTTAAACCTATTTTGATGATTAATGCTCAAACCTAATAAAAGGAAAAAAAAAAAAAATTAACATAAGGGGTAATTTTGGTATTAGAAATGTTTGGATAAGGGGTGTCTTTGTTTTACTTCTAAATGTTTTACCAAAAATAAAACCATGGTCCCAAAAAACTCGTTCCTTAGAATGTCCGAGTAGAATACTGATGCTACAACTATCTTAGGTTTTTCTATAAAATATACTGGTGCTACATCGATCTTAGGTTTTTCTATAGAAACATGATACTACAAGCAGGGTTGTCTTATAGTTTTAGGGTGCTCTAGAAGAATTCAAGGTATCAGATTTTTTTATGGAAATCAGAGATAGAATTAGAATTTCAGTTTAGAAGGAGATGGATTAACATAATTAGAGTGATTATCTGGATCTAGCTATGCAACCGAAGGCTGTTCAATTTTTTTGAGTCTTTTTGGTTTGTAAACTTGTTATTTGGTATAAAATAAAGATCAAGAAAATCAGTTATTAATTTAAAAAATTAAAATATTAATGACACTTATAGTTGACATATGAAAATTTAGTAACGCTTTCAAATATAGTTATTGATAGACGTTTACATAATGCATATAACTGTTACAATTTAACTATTAAAGAAAATTAGGCCCCCAGCAACTGGGGGCTTTAGGCAGTGGCCTTGCCCGCCTGTATGATAAGACGACTCTGATTACAAGAACCGTCAAGATGGAAATTATTCCAGATTAACTTTGCAGATCCCAAGGATGTTTTTTCAGAACTGTGATTTCAACACACTCTTATTGTTGCACATATAAATACTTTAATGGTCATGGATTTTGGAGACGATAAAGAACAAGAGGTGGAGAATACTTTGGGAATTTGTCCAGACGGTGGTCATCATTAAGGCTCCATTCTACAAATTCTAAGTAGAGCACAAAAATTGTCCCAATTTTCAACTTTTGATAATTGGGTTCTAACAAATTCTCTATATAATAATAGAATTTTTTAAAGCGTTCTCATTCACCGGAGATCCATGTTAATTCTCACTTTTGGTTGATTCTGGCCCTATCAATTATCTTTTTTTGGTAATATTATCTAATTACGCCCAACAAAAATTACTCCCTCTGTCCCTAGTTTATAGGCGGAGTTTTGAAAATTCCTTGTCTCATTATATAGGCGGAAATCAAATTTCAAGAAGGTTTTTTCCACTTATACCCTTAAATAAATAACATGAGTATTATCACAATCAAGTCTATGTCTCTAGCATTGGAAATTGGACAAAGGGTAAAACTAGAAAGTGAATGGATATTTGTAAAATCAAGAAGTTTTCTTATTCTAAGAGAAATGCACTTCTCCGCCTATATATAGGAGACGGAGGGAGTAAGAAGGATATTTTTTTATTCTAAAATATAATTTACGGCCAATTATACAAAATAAATATTTTTCTTAAAACAACCAGAAAAATATACCAAAATATTAAGCTAGAATATATTTTGATCCTAATCAATTCTAATAGTAAAATTTTAAATTAAATAAAAACAAAATCACAACACATTGTTCATCATGATTTCATCGTAAAATTAAATCGATTAAAAGATCAAACAATAAATTCCAATGCCCAATTACATATATTATTATTGAACTAATCCTAATTACAATTCTAAACTACCTTTTTCACTAAAGGGAAAATTATGCTAAGGCCCGACCCATGGATAACCCATTTTATGAGGCCCTTAATTAAAACAAGTTTAAATCTAGGCCCAGAGTTATTAAAAGACATTCATTCCCTTTTATATATTGTCAAGCCCCAAATTAAATAAAATTTAAATTTAAGCCCAAAATTATTAAATCTAGGCCCAAAATTATTAAAGTATAGTGTGAATGTGTAAACAGAAGTTACACATGCATATGACATGTGTATCCAGAAGTTACACATCCTTATGACATGTGTAATGAAAAGTTACACATCAAAAAATAGACATAAAAAAGAACGCATACAAAAAATACATGTATTACTTAAATACTCATTTACAATAATTTCTTAGCATGTATAACTAGAAGTTACACACGCTTCTGTCTAGTGTAATTGATTGCATCTATCTAGTGTAATTGATTGCATCTATCTAGTGTAATTGAGAGTTACACATGCATCTGATTTGTGTATTCAGCTTCAACTCCAATTCCAACAAGACCATTACCATATTTAAGTAATTAGCTTTTATGAAGTTATTTAAAACCCGAAATATAACAACAAGCAAATCTGCATATTCCAGGAAAAAAATATAGTCAAATACCACACAAGAGGCAAAAGTTCGTAAACAGGTAAAATCTATGTAACCAGAAGTTACACATACAAATCAGCATATGTAACTAGAAGTTACCCATCTAATTAGCATGTGTAACTTCTAGTTACACATATATTTAGCACATGGGCTATGTACTAAACAGTTACACATGCATCACATGTGAATTTTTTTGGATGTAAAATCTGTTCATTTTAGCATGTGTAGAAAGAGTTACACGTGCATCTGACTAGTGTAACTAGAAGTTAAAAATGAATCTTAATAGCAAAAAATTTCATCAAAGTATCAAAGACAGGTTAACTGATATTACAGGAACAATAATTGATCCTAGATTCTCAGCACAATAAATCATACATTTCAGAGCTAAAATAAAGTTTTAAATGACACGGGGTGACTCACCATTAATTATATTATACCGAATGAGGGCCTGAAGAAAGACGCATGCAAATCTCACAAGTTTGTTCTGCATATAGTCGTCCTATAAAGTAATAAGACAAAAAGGAACCATAATATCAGATTAAAATGAAGTATCTGCTCTTCTTATTCGATGAAATCTCTTGAATTGCAATCGCTACGAAAAAGTTTTTTTTATGGTCGGATCCCAATAACAAGGCAACTAAAAAAGGAAAAAAAATGCACAACTGGCAAATAAACTTATTTACTAATTTGCAACAACTAAGTGAATAAACTACAATTAAGAAATCAGTTGCAATAAGAACTTAAATAGATGTGTAATACGACTTGTGTAACCGGAAGTTACACATGCATATGGAATGGGTAATCGGAAGTTACACATCCAATTAGATTGTGTAACTAGAAGTTACACATTTAATTAGTATATCCTCGTACATATACTGAGGATCACTACCACCACCACCAACAACAACATATGGCATGATTCAAACTAATAAAAAGAGTAGTATCTTTCTTCACTAATGCTAAATAAACTAGGGATACTCGAAAACCAAACCATGTATAATTCAAAATTCAAAAATATCAAAACGTTAACTGCAAGGTCTACTCATTGAATGAGTAGACCATATCAACTGCAAGGTTTACTCAAAACTTTAACTACAAGGTCTACTCATTGAATGATAAAACAAAGCATGTGTAATCAGCTGGTACACATACAAAATGCATGTAATTGGGAATTACACATGCATCTTACTATACATATGACTTTTATACTCTCCAAAATATAGGTGATGCTGCCTTTGCTCAAGATGGAAATTATAAATTATAAATTTTCCATTTCATATTCTTTATTATCAAGGCACCTCTCTGATTAGGTATGATCCTCGAGTCTGTCGGTGGCAACGTTTCCTACAAAAATGGAGTAAGTTGTACATCAAAAACCACCAGTACAAATAACTAAATCGAATGGAGATAACACAACAAACATATCGCCAGTTTTGTGGATATCAAACCTTTAAACCAGGAACGAGTTCATTGAGTTTAACAACAAAGCCGTCAAGTTATATGGCATTGGGAATTTTGGTGGCTTACTCCTCCGCTTCCAAAGCATCCGTGAATCAGGAAACGACTCAGAACCTTTTCCCTTCCCTGAACAGTCTCCAAGTACATAATGCATGCTTCCATCCCATTTACCAAAAACTGTTGCTACTATTTGATAGCCCGATCTTGAACCATGCCTTGTACCTGAAGATATCAGTACATATGCATCATTTAGAAATGAAACCGAATGATTCATGCACACTTTATTTGCTATTACTCCAGTAATGACAAATGACTGCAACCAACCTGATGAGGATTTCAGTCTGTTGAATTGCTTTGAATTTTAACTTTCATGAATACTCATGATTTCCTTCTCTACGTAGTCATCGACTGTCATGAAAGACATAGCTATTCATCACCTCCACTTATTTATCCACCACTCGCACTACCTCTAGCTCAATTGCCACCACCAACATCACCAACTGCTCAAAATCCATTAAACAATATATAAGTAAAACATAAAACTTATATCATTTCCAATTAGCATGTGTATATATAAGTTACACATATAATTAGCATGTGTAACCAGTAGCTACACATATATTTAGCTTGTGTACCTAGAAGTTACACATCTAATTAGCATTTGTAACTAGTAGCTACACATCCATTAAACTATCAATGTTACTAGCACTCATGTATATGCTTAGTAAAATTTCTGCACCAAAATTGAGTTAGTCGGTGAAGATGAGGAGAAGACAACGATAAATCCTTAGTGGTTAACCAGGAGGCCCATGTTCACGGGGATTGACTGACTATTAAGTTCAATTATGTTCTAGCAATTTACAATTTAATTCTAATCCAATTGTGTTATGTGATTTACAGGAGAAAGAAATACTGAATTATAGTTCAAATTTTATACCACGCTGTTGTAAATTTTGTCAAACAAATCTAATATAGTACTAACATGCAAAGCCTCGGAGAAAAAAAATCTATGATAAATTAGCATCGTTATGTCCATAACTCCTGGATCCACTGTATGTCTGCATCAGTACAATCCTTACAAATCTTATCATAAATCACAATATTAGATATTCAGCTAAGAAAGACATACCGCTTGTAATTTGAAGCTCTGAACTGAAATAATGCCACAATTAATCGAAATTTCACCTTCCTATAATTGCAATACATAAAATCCATCAATATATTTCATATCCCTCATATAATTTCTTGTCAACCTTACTTCATTTTTCATCTATATCTGATCATCAATCAACATTCTCAAAAAACAGTAAAATAAAAATAATTTACTAGCTACCACAAGAATAACCAGCAAAAAGGAACTGACAAATTCATTCCAACTGCATACTTTCATCATGATTAGGTTTAGATAACAATTTTAATCAACTATACATTAGAAACATAAGGTTAATTTCTCCAATTATGAAAAGTTGCCGAAATGAGATCAGAATTCAAAAGTTAATGAAACTTGAATTGACTAAACGGGTGATATAAATCAAAGTATGCTTAGTTCAAATCTGAACATATTTTTCCGATCAGAATTATAGATTCTGAGATAAATCAAATCTCACTCAAGAACCCTAGAAAAAAAATTGTTGATTTTTTTTCTTTCGAAAATTCCATCTCAAAAGAGAGATTAAGATGAGATACTATTAGATCTAAACTCCATTCATGATTTAAACAATGTTTTCAAAATGAAATCGAAATAAATAGGTTTCTGAAACCAAAAATTTAAAAGTTATGATGAAATTAACATGATAGTAATAGATTAACTCATCTGTTGGATCATTTATGTAGAGCGAATCTTCATTTTCAGTTCTTTTTAAGGATTTTCATCGACTTTTCATCCTCTATTGGAATTATGTCTTGAAGAACATATACTGATGATGTTGATTATAGATTACAAAGATGCTAAAAACGAATCGAAATAACGATCTTCGTTCTCTTCGGAGATAAAAACTAATGAATCAGATCTCTGCAAAAAGAAAACGAAAACAAATCTGAAAAAATAAACCCTACTTTCGCCAGAGCCGAGAGAAAGAAAGAAGAGAGAGAAAGTGAAAACGAAAATGAAACCGACAAGATAATCTATAGGTAGTTTTATTACATATATATACTAAAGGGTAGTCTTGGTATTATTATAATTATTTTGGATAATATTTTTATTGTTAAGCCCTTAATTCTAAAATTCTGGGCCTAGAAATATCAAAATGTTAAACAATGGAGTTGATAGTGAAGGATCCATTTTGTGGGGCTTCTCTATATTGAACCCATATAGTAGGGGGTTCTAGTATTTTTCATTAAATGAAATAGTCGTAACTATAATTGATAAATACATTCCAATGAAACTAAAATCGATTTATCAAATTTAGATCAATGACTAAAATACACAGAGTTAAGGATCGACACATACCCATAAATTGAAACGTTCTTCTTTTTCTGCCAAAACAAAATTGGTTGTTGCTCATGTCCTATCAACGAAAAACAAAATCGTTAATAACAAATTACGGAAGCACATAACCTGATATTAAATAAAAAAAAATCAACAACGAGACAACAAAATTATTAGTAGAAAAGTGCATTAGTGGATAGAGATGGATTTCATTATTATTTTATTAAAATTGATCATTTCATTAAAAAAGTAAAGTTCTATTTTCGGACATACAAAATATTGTTCACAGTCAAAAAGACAAAATACAAGATATTGTAAATATTTTTTGGCTAAATTTTTTGAACTCTGAAATCATGATACATATCAGAGGGACTATTTTCGCTAATTTAAGGTGTATTTTAGGATGGTGGTTGTATTCCAAGTAGGTAATATAATTAGATTAGATTTCATAAAAAAAAAGGTGTAATATAATTCGAAATCTTACGATAAAAAAGAATAATGACTATAAAAGGGAAGTCATTACCAACACATTTGATATCCTTCTAAAAATAAAACTTTAAACATGACAATTTAATCGTTAGTAACTGAAATTCTAGATATTCTTGGATTTTGATATTAATAATGTTTCTACAAAAAAAAAAAAAAAATTTGGGTTGCTCGCTGTCTCTATATAAAGTGTTCAAGCAACCACTAAAATCCCATTGTTTTATTTTGCACCGCTTCTGATATGTGTTGTTTGTATTGAAATTATTAATTTGTAGTGGCTACGGAAATGGATGTGGCGCTGATGGCTACGACAATGGGAGCTTACAGGATGTTGGCGCTTTATAACTACAGGAATGAGAGCTTATGATTGCTAAATTGAGGTACAACAACATGAGAATATTAGTTGTTTTTTATTTTTAATATGCATATACACGCACAAGTTATAACCTACTCATTGTTTTCACTTGCGGCCGAGAAAAAGAAATCATGCTTTTTTGGTATTCCTGTTTATTTGATTTGATTTTGCAGTTGTTGGTGAAACGTACCTCACCCCAATACACGGATGAGGTGATGAAATCATTCCTTTTCTCTTCTTCAGTCCAGAGTTTTAGTGTTTTTCCTCTGTTATAATTTTCGTTACTTATGATACGCGCAAATTTAGAATTATTTTTTTATCGGTTTATAATTATCAGAGGGAGGAAGATCCAGAAGAGTTTATGAAGAATTTATCTCTGAAAAGTAAGGTATATTGATTTGATCTCTTGGTTTGCATGTGTTGTGTTGAGATGATTTTTAGTCTCATGGAATTGAACTTGAAGATGATTAAATTTTATTTTTAGTGAGCAAGAGTTACATATGGATTTTATGCTCGTGTTTCAGTTCTCGATCCATTCCTAGACTGATCGCAAACTTTCCCATTTGACTTGAAGATAACGGCAACACTCCAAATTTTACTTAAAAAAAGATTTCTCATTTGATAGTTTGGGATCCATCTGGGTATGTATAGTTAATTATAGATTATCACAACACTCGGGTCAAAGGGAACGAGGGTTCAGGGTGAGGTTAGGTTTTTCATTGTATACACGATTATATATCATCCTTAATGAGAATGGGTTTTATTAATACGATGTATAAATTTCTCGCCAATTCTTTTTGGTACTGCTCTCTTTGATTAGTTGATAATTAAGCCTAAGAACAATTCTAGGTGCTGCATTACTAGTTTATTATGAGATCATATTTTTGGGTTTAATTCATAATATATTTAGAAATTTTCACTTATCTATTTTTAAAGTGCTTAAACATAACTAGAGTCTATCTGTAAATTTGATTCATGTACTTAAAGCGCTACTCAATTGAAGTAGGTGGTTACGTCAAACGTGTGTATCACATTGGGTTGGTTTTCTTAAGGTCTATGGAATTTATTTGCTTATTTTTATGCTGCAACTGTGCAGTAGCTGGTGCATTTTCGGTCACTATCTTATTGAAAAAACTATGGGTGAGCAGTATAACGGGTTAGTGTGAGCCATCAAAATGTCATTTCATAATAAATGAGTTTTAATATTTTTTTCTTAATAATTCATTATTTCATAAAAAAAAAATACAAATGAAGGTATAATAACAATCTTATCATCAAAATGTCAGTCACCGCCGGGTATATCCTAATTTAATGTGAGTATGCGTGTATTTATATCAGGTTGGCACCCATCAGAGCGACAAAGAATATAATTTAGGTCTGACAGAGAAGAACACGTGGAGAGTTGTTTTCCTGTGGTGAAAAATAATAATTTGTCGTAGCCAAAATTCAATGTATCAAACTATTAAATATTTCCAAGTTTATTTCGTAATTCATTGGTTTAATTAAATCTAATGTTTCTCAAAATTTTGGTTGTGGGCAGTTTTGTGTATATATTGGTTGTTAAATGGATGATCGCAAGTTAAGGTTTTATAATGCTTTAGTTCGTAAAATACTGAAATTATATTGAGATTTCTGAATCGGAAAGAGTATGTAACGAGATATCTAAAATCATATATTTTCGTTAATACATAGATTTTGAAGTTTGCAGACTATTCATTTTAATTAAGGTTGAAGATTTATCAATTACTAACTATTTGAAATAGCCATTTGTCAAACATAACAAGTAACAAGTACCATGATGTACAAAAGAAATTGATTGCAGCAGAGCACCTGTACGACATAAATATGGTCCCAAACATAACAAGGAGTCAAAAACCATTTGGTGTACAAAAGGAGTTAGAGGAGTTGAATGGAGCATCTCTAACATATATATAAAGTGGAATATTATATACTTTGTAATTATTTCTCGAAAGATAATTATTTAAGAAGAAAATTAAAGTATATTTTATATTCACGCGGTTCATGGTTCAAGAATAAAAAGCCGAAGGTCGAGATATTTTTAAAGGCCTGAACCCTGAACCGTTCGATTTTGTTAATTTTTGCATTAGATGGTGTCACTAAGAAATCGAATAACATAAGACGTCTATATTAATAGTTGGATTTAATAATTTTATACTTTTTATTTTGTCCCTACGATAATTTTTAAAAATTAAAGTAAAGCCTTTATATAATACAAACCTATTACTGGTAGTTTTTCAAGAAATCATAAAATTTATATAAAATATTAAATGATTCACGGGTCTCTAAATTACTACTAAATCTTCTGGGGGACATGTAAATCTATGAAAACCTAAATTTCCAAGCTTAATAGGGTCATTAAAAAATTCTAGGGGATACCTGTTCCCACTACACATAATTTGGCTTCGTCCCTAATCGAGTACGCCAATAGGGACCGCTCTTAAGAAAACGAATATAGTTGTTCCAACAAACTCGAAGATGACAAAGAGCCTAACCTTGGCCCGCATAACACTAACAATCAAACGTGGAGTCACATTAATAAAATGTGTTTATAAATCTTTTGCTGAATTTTCTCTATTGGTAATATAGTGTAATACCCTGATTTGGCCGGTAGGGTTCGCCGAAAGGAATATATGTAGTGGTTTGTTCTTTTCTAACACTGAGACCTTTTCAGTTTAATTGGTTATAGAGTTGGTAAAATCTTATGCAATTAATCATACTCTGGCAAGAGTAATCTTGATATGGGTGCTCTCCTGGAAGCTGTTGTTTGATGACCATACGGATGCCCGTTAAAAATCATGCATTGTTGAATAACCACAATGGCTAATTTGGGACAATGTCGGTGGAGTATCAGGTCATTACAAATGATGACAGAGCCGACGAAGGTTCACCTGTCAAGATTGGACCAGCATAACTTATAGTCAATTTGTGAAACTACAACATGTGTTAATTTTAGAAGATGCTTATAATAAGTTTGTTTTCATTGTATTAATTTTTATTAGTGTGTCATGATTCATGAGTTTAATGGGTTTTTAATAACATTATTTGTTTTAATGAAATTGTTTAAAAACATGAATCTAATATTTCATAAACCAGAAATAAACCCGTGCGTAGCATGAGTGAGAAACTAGTTATAGTAAAACACAAGTTTAAGGTCCAAATTAAACTCCTTATCTAACAATTTACAGTAAAATACAAATTTCAGTACAACAAAATAATCCAATAGAAGCATGCCTATACAATTTGAACTATTAATTGGAGAAACAGATCCTACCAACCATGTGGACAGCAGAGCAGTCTTCTTGTAGATATGAAGAGGACTTCCTATCTGTTCGACTTCCAAATATCTCAACACTTATAAAATTATTACTGAATCAATCAAATTAAAACACAACAATGAACTAAAAAATTGTTGCAACCCACATTAAACTCTTTAATTTCCATATAATCAATCGATTCAATCCATAAATCGATCTAAAAAAACCTTTCGATTCTCATTTAACTAATTCAAATCAAACATGAATTTAAACGAAACCCAACATTAGATGAATCAGTTGTAGAATAAGAAGCAAATGAAAAAGAACTAAAGAAATAAAAGAAAAAGACGAAGATGATGATGATTAAGAATTGAATGGAGAGTAAGGAAGACTGTATCACCACCCTTATCAACAGTACTTCAAATCAAAAACCCACTTCTATAATAGAAGCAAACCCATCTGTGATGCCACTTAGAAAAAGAACAACCTTGAATCTCCATGAGTTTAGCTTGCTTCGTTAGCAGTTTTCAGTGAAAAATAATTTCCAAATGAAAAACAGAAAAAGTATAAATTACATATCTAACTCGTGGTTTCAATTTTATTTTTAGCCTAAATCTTCCTTGGTAAAAATGGATGGTTACGAGAACTAATTTAGATTTAGTTTGTCCGGCAAAGGTCTATTTTTATTTTTAGTTCTTCATCATCTTCTGTGATGAAGAAGAAGGGAGTGGTATAAAAAAGAAAAAGAGAGAAGAAAAAGAGATGAAATGAGCGAAAAGAGATATTTATCCTTAACCTAGAATCAATAACCCATATTTAATTCTATAAATTTATTAATGGTTTATATTGATCGGTTCTTTGGGCACGGTTCGGTCGGGAATCATATAAGAACCAGTGCATGTACCCCCTTGTACACCAGTTTTGAAAATGGGAACCATTACATGTACCCCCTTAATCGGTTCAAGTTCGGGTTTATCGGTTCTGGTCTGGTTCTTCGACTCCGGTTCCTGAAATTTACCAAACAAACTGTACATGAATTGTTTTGGAGTATACATACCTTGTATGTATACCTGTGGCTTCTAGGTATGTTTCTGAACGTATATAAGAGAGAGAAAAGTACACCGAATTGGTTAGGGTATGCATACCCCAACCAGTTCGTTATGTATACCATGTCCTTTTAGATATAGTTTTGTAATCTTTTTTTACAATGGAAAAAGTACAAGAATAACCAAGGATACCCGGTACGCGTACCTTGTATTTAAGACATAGTTCTGTAACTTATGTATAAGGTAAAAGTACACAAACATCCAAGGTACCATGTCAACTTCGACATAGCTCTGTATACTTTTTGCAAAAGCAAAATAGGACAATATTTGCATATGAGCCCTTGTATTAGATATTGCTTGGTTGAACCCACCAAGCGTTGGTGATGAGTGCCAAATATTGCATGTTCATACACCTTTTCATTGGCACTTAACTCATCTTTCGCGCTTCAAAGTCATATATTATCCCAAATTCTGCATTTTTACCATTTTCAAGAATAAATATTTGTATTAATTAATTTTGTGTTTTTAAGTACTAAATAAAGCTTGGAAGAATTGAGAAGACAAAAGAGAAGAAAGTTGGAAGCGTTGCAACCCGCTCGCGCATCAGTGGCAACCTGTTTACAAATTCATGGGATTAAACAACCTATGATCCAAAACCCAAGACCCAAATCCATTTCCACCTCACCCCCATTGGATTCTTTCCAAAACATTCACCTCACCCCCATTGGATTCTTTCCAAACATCCACCTCACCCCCATTGTATTCCATTTCATCCATCAATTAAAGAAAACATCCCCATTCTCTCACTCAATCACTCCCAATTTGTTTCCCACAACCAAATATATTCCATTCAATCCATCAATTAAGAAAACATGTTTTGTTGAGTGGATGCTTTCCAAATTTCGAATCCAAGTGCTTGAGGGAATTTTGTGTATAAATAGAGAGGGTTGTTGTGTTGAAAAACCATCCAAGAATAGCTTGTTCATGTTAGTTTATCAAATTTCAATTTTGTTGTAATGTTCTTCATGTTCTAATTTCATTTACTAGGGTTTAGATGAAGCCCTAATCTCATTGGTATGTATTCATATCTTGTATCTTGTTCTTGAAAGTTTAGAATTGTTTAAAGATATAATTTAATCCAAGTTTTTCAACATCTTGCTCTCACAATGTATGCCATGTATCCATTGTAGTTAGAATATCTCTATGTTGATTATGCTACAACTCATGCTTAACCAAATATTGATCTTTAGATTAGTTGTGATTAATTAGACAATTAATGCTTTGGAGAAATACTTTAGTTGTGATTAAATTATCCATTGGAGAAACATCTTAGTTATACGGTAGACTTGAATCTACTATAAGGACAAGAATAATATTACAAGTTGAATGCATATCATAGGTTATTGGTGGATTTGAATACCCTAGTATCCATATTATCATTGTTTACATATCTTGTTATTTGCATCTTTTACTTTTATTATTTCAGTCACTTGAAAATCATATCGTCGTATCGACAAAATCAAACCCCTTTTGGTTACTCTCTGAATCAGGATTTAGAATCAACTTCTACACTCTCCAAGTCTCTGTGGTTCGACCTGTGCTTGCCCTGTGTTGCTTGTCGACACTGTGCACTTGCAGTTTATACATATAAGTAGGTATATTTCCGAGCCTACCAGTTGGTATGTCAAGTTTGGTTGTCATATTTTAGTTCCAAAACTCGAAGCTGCTTGATTTAATTACTAGAGTCAACTTTGTTAGGTTAGACTAGGAACATACAAAACTTAAAAATCTCTCTTGTTACTCATGAAGATCTTGAATACGTATCAGCATCAACGAACACATCATCCTTCAGTCCAAAGGTTAGTAACAACAGACTTGACTTGTTCCATTTAGTGTATTGAACTTCTGGAATGAATTCAACCCTTGGGATTATGATTCAATATAATACCATAAACACAATCTAAGGAAGCATATTTGTGAAATTCAATTTAGTAGTTGAAAGGAAATTCATGACTGATCCCTAATGCTAAAGACTGATCCCAAGTAAAGAGATCCTGACATAGTTCAAATGTGTTAATAAAATTCGACATGTTTGTTATCTTTGGGTTTCTGCAAACATCCATATGTACACGGTTTGAACTTGGAATGTTCACATGATGTCGACATAATGATTTAAATATTTGATAATCTCTTATATCTTAATTTCAAGTATTTTCCTTTGATACTCACGGAAAGATCCTGAAACTGAAATATCGAATATCTTTTAGATATTCCAATTTATGTTCTTACCATATCCCAGCGGTTTGCATGTCTTTAGTTACTATATTAGTAAACTATATGAATGTACGATTAATGCATGTCATGGGTGCAATCAAATTAGTGATATTAAATTCACTCAATATAATGGAAGTCAAGTTCATTCCTAGGGAGAGCATAGAGATTTAGTTGTCAAAAATGTCACAAGGGTTTTTTGCTTTAGATTAAAATAAAGTAAACAAAACAATTAAAGGATTAAGTTGTTAGCAATACAAAGAGAGATATGACCGGGGAATATTTCTTCATTACAAATTCGTTGATGAGTTAATATGTTCATCAATTCGTCATTAATCATAGATTATCACCAACCGTAGGAAAGAAACTAGAGCAATGATATCCCCAAAAGTTGTTTGGTCACTGGATACCAGAGCGCTCGAATATCAAATTTTATTCGTCCAAACCACCAAGTAGTAGTACGCTCAAGGTGTAACCTGGTCGCATGCTTTATGTTTTGTGACTTAGGTCAATCCTAGTAGTTAGACTCTTAACGCAAGGTCCACTTTCTTATGTTTTTTCTACACACGATTTCTCAACAGAATCGCTCTGGAAGGTCTCATGTTTTCTACTTGTGTAGGGGTTATTTAAAAGTTACACATATCCTAACCCTTTACTAGTTATAGATCAATCAAGAAACTGATATAGTTGTCCACCTAGAACAATCAATCAGTGAATCATAAACATTCATCATGGTAGAAGCAAACGATAATCATATGAAGAAATAAAAATAGATGCGTATATTAAATCAAATCATAGTCTATATAGAACTTAGAATTCATCCTCAATCAATTATGTGTTTAGCTATTAATAGATGCAGAAGCATCCATGTTATACATATAATAAAATGGAAAATGAATTGTTACGATGATGAAACCGCTCCAAAACCCTGCATATTTTTCCGTGCGATTGATTCTTCTCCCCAAGATTGAAAAAATAATGTTCACGGTCCCCTCTTAATGTCTTGAGTGTATCCTTATATAGTACTCCCTATGTTCCACTTTAGATGACGTTTTGAGAGTTTTCACGCAGATTAAGAAATAAAGAGATATATATATATATAAATTCTATCTATGCCCTTGAGAAAAGTCTTCAAACATTAATTGCTATTAGTGTATCTAAAAATGAACTTATGGTTCCAAGACAAAATGTTAGGGTATTATGGGTAGTTTTATGGTGAAAATATGAAAACTATCAAGTAATGTGGAACAAAAAAATTACCCTAAACACTCATCTAAAGTGGAACGGAGGGAGTACTAATGAAATTGCGGCTTAGAATCCACCCGGGACCATGTATTCCTCATATTAGAAGCCCATACACGTGTAAAAATTCCTCAGTTACGGTATGGTTCAACCCAAGCGTTTTTATAATAAGATTTTATTTTCAAAATTCCCAGAGTTACGACTAGGTCCGAGTCCCTGGGACCTGGCTGTAATTATTCTTGTACACCTTTGGTTCTTCACTATTTCGGTAATAACTTTCTCATATGATATCCGACTGACCTCATTATTTTTGGGTTGACTTCGTATCGTCCTCCTTTACAAGATGGTAATGCCCAAATCTTCATATTTCCTCACTTAATTATACGGTTAGGTCGGGCCTAGCCGTAACTCCTTATGAAAATTATATTTGAATTTCATCTCTTTTATTGTTAGGTTTTTGGGATGCTTTTTTCAACCGTAAATCTTCTTGTAACTTGTATCCAAGAGTTGTGTTTACAAATTCCAACTTCTTCTTTTCATGTTGGAATGAACTCCTTTCCTCTTCTTAGCTCTTTTTAACACCATTTCAAATGATTTCAGATAATTCGCCTAAAAAATATAGAAAAGAAGAGTAATATAAGGATATAGTACAAGAAATATAACTAAAACAACTATGTAATTGACACTGAAATAATATAATTTATGCACTTATCAACGATAGCTAATATTAGTTGTCCACTAAGAGTGATTTCAGTTTATTAGTTGGAATACAATTAGTATTTTGAAAATTCACAAATAACAATCATAGTATATCATTGGAAATTTTTGAAATTGATTATACCTTATTTTCCAAACAATCCTTGGTCACAACACTGTAAATAGTGGAGTTTATATACTTACAAACTCATTCCTTGACACACTGCCTAACCGTTTGTGTAGGAAGACAACTAGTCAATAGAGGAAAGTAATCTAATTAGATGAAATATATTGTGTTGTATTCATTTAAAGTGTTCTTTTGGATCAAGAAACTTTTAGTAGTACCGTTGGTAGGAAACTAAACTGTATTTTTATTTTAGTTTTCGATTATTGATTTGATTGACTAACGGTATAGTTATCCTTGATATATCAAACTTGACTATTCCATGATCCTTTCTTCTGATATAAGTATACTCAAGTTTGTTCGAGGATTGACTATTACATATCTAGTGATTCGATATCTGCAGATAGAACTTTTGATCAATCAACGTTAGCAGACTCCATTCTGTGTGTATTGATCATTAATAGGAATCAAGTTGTTTGTGCAGCGGTTACTTTGAAGATTGAAGACTATTCTTTTTGGTTTATGGTATCTGTAATACTTCGTGCACACTTAATTATATGGGGTCCAAACAAGATGTTTATTTCATAAACGTCAAAATTATTAAAAGATCGAATAAACTATCTAGTTGATTTTTCTTGTAGAGTTGCTTGGATAGATCTTGTTCATCGAGTTGGATTATTTTTATAATATTTGTATTGGTTTGGTCTTTTACCAAAGGAGTTTATATTAATTAAACAGAAAATCCATTATACCCATCCTTATCTCTGGTCATTACCGGATTTGGGAGATAGAAAAGTGATGTGGCTATTGTAACAAGTTAGTCCTTTACTGTTTCGGGTTATGATCCAAATGAATTTAGATCAGAATCTTTCATAGCTAGTGAAGCGACTCAACATAGTGGACTCTGTTTTGGGATTCACGTGGGCGGACCAGATTGGTTGTAGGCGCAGAGATACTGAATGAACTGATTAACTAGGAGTAGTTTACTTGGTCTCAACTCCCAACTATACGAAGTTGTGGTAGTTAATTTGTATAGCGGCTTAATTCTGAGAGTACTCAAAACTATTTTAGGTCCCATGGGTTTTCTTATTTACAGTTTTCCACGTTAAAAAAATCACGTGTGTCGTTATGATTTATTTTACTTCCGCATTTTATTGTTATCTTTTTAATTAAAATAAATACACTAGTACGTTAATCCACTTGGTAATTGATATTATAGTTGTGTTCGGTTCCGAACTAAAACTATTTACCAAGTTAACATCTTATTGAAGTAATCTTTTGGCTGTTATTTTTTTTGTAAGATAACACAAGGTGTGTATGTAGTATGTTGATACAAAATGATTATGGTGTACTTGGTACCCTCGTTATTTCACCTTCTATATTTGCTCACTAATTATTAAGGTATCCTTGCATTTTACCTGATCTCTCATAAAAACATTTAAGACACCTTTATTCACAAAATCATATTGGGGTTGTTGATTATTTTTTAGTCTAGAGTTTCTTTAAACACCATTGTTGCTTGAATGTTCACAACCTTAGTTGGTCCTTATGAACCATCTATTGTACACGGTCTTATAACCAACTATACCATGAGTTCATCTTCTTGTGATAAAAGGCAAAATTTTCATATTCTTACACAATTTCCTAACTTGGAATCATCTAATTAGAGTAGTTGTGTGTCTTAATTCTAAGTAACCCTAAGCTTTTCTAATCTTGCAAATGGAATTCTCAATTTCTGGCACTATGGTGTTATAGTTGCTAAGCTAGAGTCATATTCTAAAAAATAAGTTTCCTTGTGAAACTTTATTAAGTTATACGACTTTCAAGACTTCACATATGGATTCGTGAAGCCCGTTCACACTATCTTTTACTTAATAGTTATTGAATCCGGATCTGGATCTTATTGGTTATTGTATATTACGTACTAGATATCAGGGACAAGATAGATAGAAATCACAAAGTTCTCTCGGTCTCAGATTTTGTGATTCCACAAGATATATATATGAACTATTTTTTTGTTTTGTCTGGATCTTTCTTGTGAGATATATTCGATTATGATGCTCTATAAATTCAAAAAGGAGTAAGTTATCCTAATCCATGAGGTTTGATAGAATATCTTATTCCCTTGAGGATCGTTATACCGCAAAAAAAATATACATAATCTTTATTGAATCACATCTGAAGGAAATAAATAGAAAATTGGATTGTTATATTCACCTTGCTGAAAATATAATTAGTTGGGTAATATTTTCGGGTCATCTGCTTCCAATAGCAACGTATCTTTATGTATAGACCATGGTGATCCTTTAATAGTAGCAGAGATTCACACTTTAACTCATATATGGATATATACGTTGCTGGACCAAAGCCAAAGATTGTGATTGCACCCTGTTGATGGTGGATTTTCAGCAAGGGCTAAAATCGTAAAATCATCACACTGTATGTTTCTGGCACGACTTCAGGAATGTATGTGATAATTCATATTTTATGATCCATGAGCCATTTCGCGATCTCTAATTGAGCGAACAACCTCTCAGAGCTATGATGACTATGTTTCTCGAAAATCCTCTCAGCTGAGCTTTCAATGCTTCACACATTTCATCATCACCTCTACATAGAATCAAAATGATTGGGAGGATCCTAGACATATTGCATGCTAGTATAGATCCTAACGCCTTCAGGACGCCACGCTATTCGTAGTTCCCTGACTATGTATAGAGAACATGTATAGATTCTCCTAATGATTGGGCGGCTCCTAGATATATTGCATACTAGTATATATCCTAACACCTTCAGGATGTCATGCTATTTGTTGTTCCCTGACTATACACCCCCTAAGAACGAGTATGATGCTTCCATTATCTCATATCTCGATTCTGCAACTCATTGGCTAATTCTATCGTGTCATTTATCAACTGAATTCCTAGAAAATAACTTATTTATCTCATTACTCCGTTCCATGACTGATCCTCAGCTGAATTTCATGGATTAGTAATAGATAATCATTCTATCTCATTACTATGTTCCATGGATGATCCTTAGCTGGATTCCATGGATTACTAATAAATAATAATTTTATTTTATTACTTCATTTCATGGCTGGTTCTCAGATGAATTCCATGAATTGGTAATAAATATTCACTGATCGGGAATTTGGGCCACCACTGAGTAATCCCCGAGTGCGAGTGTACTTAGAAATAATGCACAAATCAGCACCCAAACGCACAAACGAGAATTCAAAAATATGGACGAATGAGGAAACCTATGCAAAATATGGAAGAAAAATAATAAAATAATAAAAAGAGGCGCCTAGGGGACCAGGTCCACCGGCCGGCCCCATCACCTCTTCCATTATTTTATTATTTTTCCTAATCTCATGAAAAATCCTTCATTTGAGCAAATTTCCTTGTTTGAGCAAAACTCTTAGTTTCTCCATATTTTCCTTTAGACGATGAAAAAATAATAAAAAATAGGTAAGGGTGTCACGGGACCGGGCCACCTAGACGGTCGGCCATGCCCTAGCCGTGGCCATTCCCACACCCTATTATCCCATATTTTCTCCTTATTATTATTTCCTTCATCTCATGAAACTCCTTCGTTTGAGCAAAAACCCTAGTTTTTCATATTTTCTCAAATATTGCTCAAACCATCAAAAATCCAAAAAGTCAAATGGTCACATGACCGACTAGGCTACTCAAGAAAAATATTAAACTATAATTATTTTAATATTCTTAAAATATTGATCGCACGATACTTGCTCATTCGAGCAAAATCGAGAATTTCAGTCAAGATCAAACTCTTCTGAAAATCCAAAATATTGCTTGAACGCGCGTCAGAAAATACCAAAATTCTCAGGATTGAGACACGAAAAATATGGTGTCACGGGCATGCCACCTTGACCGACCAAGGTCGGCCCTAAGACTTGCAAGGAGACGGTACCACACTCTTGCACAATTTTGACCTAATTAATCATTTATCGTTCATATTGGGTTCAAAATCTTTCCAACCAACTTGGAACTTGCTCAATCGAACACCAGCTGGTCCCACGACCACCAAGGTCCGGTTTTATACCCCTTGTTCGGTCTCTCATCTCTCCATAATTAGGTATTATTGCCTAATGATCAGATGAGCACTATTTTAATAAATGATTAAACCATCATGTAATCATCCTTTCACCAACTGGTCTACAAAGGATTTTGGCACATACTCACTCGAGTACCTAGCCGCTACATGGCCGATCATCATCCCATGTAGACGATCACTATATCATTTAGTGATTGATTTTCAGTAAATCATCAATTGATCAGCAACCGATCAAAATTAGGGTTTTGAACTGAATGCTCAGCAAATCATAATTCTGGGCAAGTTTAAGCAGTAATAATTTTATGTTGATCCAACAATCAACATCTTGATTAATTATAAAATATTCGGTCCAGCTACCAATATTTTAATTAATATTTTATTTGGTCCAGTTACCAATAATTCATGAATCGAGCAATATTTCTCAAACGGGCAATATTTGCTCAAGCGAGCAATATTCACTTAACCCAGAAATATTTATTTTGCTCATCTATCGACACTAAATTTCTTAAACTAGAAAAGTGCACGATCATCTGGGTTCAGAACTCACTGATTCAAATATTAATTGCTCGACCGAGCAATATTTCTCATGTTGATTCAACTATCAACATTCGAAGATTCTATTGATTCAACAATCAATATTCTAATTTATATTTAATGTTTGGTTTTAATGCAAAGATTTTTTCTTGACTGAGCAACATGGTTCGAACGGACGACCATCTAATATCTTTGATTTTCTGTCAAAACTCGACATATCAAAATAAGTCCTTGATCGAGAAACTTCATTGGACGATCGATCCAAATTATTAAAATATCATTATTATCTCGACTGGTAAAATGATATCAAGACTCAATGTTTGAACATCATTACTGTCCCAGCAGACATCTTATGTTCAATCCATGAGTCTCATAGCATACCATATTCATTCATTATGCTCGACTCATCAAGGCTAAGACTCATTGTCTAGTCAATTCAACAACTGACTAATTAAATACACGTCTGCCTTGCAGACTCCACGTTCATGAGACATCAATCACGTCACATGGGGGGGTATTAATTAGGGTTTTGGTCTGGCGGCCTATGACACGTGTGTTCATCTACGGTAAAAAATGTGAGTAAGTCGTGCAAGCAGTTGAGAGAGTTAGCAAAGTAGTGGTGGACAATCAACCAAGTCTCTGCACGAACTGGAACTGGTTTAACCACGATTTCCCATTTTCCCACTCTTTCACTCGAGCAACCGTCACACTTACTAAAGATCAATATGTCTACATTCTAGCAATATAAATAAGTGTTTTGAATACCCGATTGAACAAGAACATGCAACGCTCGTCTAACCAAGAATTCTCATCAACTCTTAACAAAGCAGAATTCAGTCAATTAGTCAGAACTTATTCGAACTCAACAGTTCATCAACTTGCAAAAATCATCAAAACATTCATAATCCTTGATAACCATTGATCTCACACACTTCTCATCTTCCCTTCTACAGATCAATCCTCTTCCCTCTTTGTGACCGAATTGAATCTGGAACGACCATTGTCTTGGTTTAGGCCGGAGTCCTACAGATTGATCTCTCGAACTCAAAGAACTCTCGTGCAGATCGTAAAATATTATAAGGATGTCAATGGTCTACTTATTATCATGGAGGAGAGAAGACATTCGACCCACTAGATCTTAAAAATGATGATGATTTATGTTTGACTAATGATATGCCACTGTGGATAATTCATGAAAAACTTAATAAGAATATCTCAAATACAATTGATATATATTTTATCTATTCTATATATATTATATAAAGGGAACTCCCCTTGCTACAGTATATGAATAGTTAATGAAGCTGCAAAATTTGGAAACCCAACTTTGCCCTTCATTTTACAGCTTCATTGAAAATGCTTTAAAAATTAAGTGAGGCTAAAACGGTAAAAGTAAAAAACAGACAGAGAGGGAAGCACGTGCGTGCAGTATACTAGTTATCTAGAGAAACAAGACCAACGGGCAACAAAAAGACTGATTAGACTAGAATTTAAAGCAGTAATTGACTGATAAACTAAGAGAGGGGAAAAATCACTCCTAAAAAATAAGAATAAAATCATAATAATAATGAGAAAAAATTATCCATGTTGTAGGTACGGAAAACCTACTCGCCACGTGGTTGAACGAGGTTAAACGAAATCACGAAGTAAATCTTTAGATGAGATATTATTTTCTAATTCCCAGAGAAATGTCAGTGACGAGTCAAATCAAATGTCATACTTACTTTAACGAATATCGGACTTACGAAGTTGATTTAAGATTAGCGAAGATATGAATTAGTGAGATATTGATTACTTGCAGAAGATATTTCAAGAAGAAAAGTAAGGATACGAAGTAGAAGACGCGAAGTATGGATTGTTACGCAAGAAATAGGACAGATGTCCCCGACAACAACCGAATAATTAGGCGAAAGGGAAGGGAAAAATTTATTTAAAATTTATCGAGCGAAGTAAAAAGTAGAGTCACGTGGAATGTGTGATTTCTGGCGAGATAAAATGAGATGTAACCCATTATGTAATCTTCCCTATAAGTAGAGAGCTTAGTCCATTGTAAAAGAGGGTTGAAATTTTGAGGAGTGAGAAGGTCATTGTAAAGAAAGATAAGATAGTGTTCTTGAGAGGGATAATTTTATTATTTGTACCTTCATAATAAAAAACTAAGTTAATAAATAAAGTTTCATTTTCATTTCGTTATGTGATCTGATCTTTAAGTTGTAGGAATTAGTAATTGGGTGTAACTATGGATTTTCCGTAATTACATTTTGGCGCCGAAAAACAGGGATCTCGTGTTGAGGGTTTACTCTCACTTGGGATAAGTTGAAAGAGTTGAAATTATCTTCAAAATTTTCATCAAAAAGTCATTTAGTGAGTTATTCTTTTCATAAGATTTGGAGGAGATCATTTAGAGATTATGGTTTTGTTAAGAAAGAAGAGTAGATCTGAACTTTCTGTGAAGTTTTTCACTCGAAATATTCAAGCCAAATTTGACCAGAAGCCAGATCTAGCTAGTGTAAGCATGTCAACGAATCGGTGTATAAGGACCAATTCGGCAGAAATCAGTTGATGGCAAGAGTTCCAGATCGGGCACAACACGTCAATGCATCGAGAAAAAGCCAACGTTTAGCGGAAAAGAGAGAAGGAAGAATGTAGACGAGAGTAACGTCAACTATGGGAGAACAACGTGGTGAAAATCTCCAAAGGAATGATGACCACTATAGGGAAGGTTCAATACACACTTCTGATGCAGAAACTATGATGGAAGAAGAACCCCTACAGGGAGGAAGAGAAGAGAATGTTAACAAATAAAGCATGACGTTAGAGCAGATCAGGGAGGTACTTCGTCGAGAAATATAAATAGAGAGAGGTCTAGTGGAATAAATAACCATACTTATGAGGCATAATGACGCTTTGATGCAGCATAATCGCCAGCTTAACGAATAAATAGTTGTTCATGAACCACGAGGTGAAGAAACAAATACGCGAATAAGGGGAATTTATGTCAAAGGGAAGAAATGTTGGAGAATGACCAAGGAGAAGAAAGAAGAAAACGAAGGAGGAGACGCCAAAGAGAAAGTAGCGAAGAGAGACGGCTAAGGAGAGCATTAGAAGAAACTAGATGGGAATATCAAAGATGACGATTTGAGGAAGAAAGAACACGCGAAGAAGAGAGATTTCACGAAGAAGAGAGGCTACAAGAAGAAGAAAGACTCCGTGAGGAAGAAATATTGCGCGAAGAGGAGTGGCGAGAAGAAGAAAGAATGTATGAGGAAGAAGAAGATAGAAGATGAGGAGATGAAAGAATGCAAGAAGATGATTGGCGAGATAGAAGAAGAAAAGGGCATATGCGAGATGAAGAGAAGGATGAGATTAATCAAGCTATTCTGAACGAATTATAAGATATGAGGTCCATGATTAACAACTCCCGAAGAGGAGGACGAGTGCATCTGGCTGAAGCAATAGTAGAGGCAGGCAAATCACCATTTACACGCGAGATACTGGAGGCAAGAATTCCAGGAAGATGTTCATTACTAACCTTTGGAAGCATATTCAACGGAACGGGAAGTGCAGTGCAACATTTAAAGAAGTATACTCTTTCCTTGATGCAGTGGGCGAGATATGAGGCTGTACTATGCAAGTATTTCCCTTTCAGTCTAATCGGAGAAGCATTGAAATGGTTCTATGGGTTTCCATAAGGATCGATCTCGTCATTCTGAGACTCTCAAAGGATATTTTTAATGACCTACATAAGCAATAACATGCTAAGGCCAGGGATAGAAACTCTATTTCACTTAAGAAGAAAACCTGGAGAGAGTTTTCTAAGTATGATAACGAGGTGGAAGACGATATGCAGCGAACTCGCGGGAAGATTAGATGAGAGGAATTTCATCCTAGACTTCGTAAACGCCCTGATTCCAACTGATCTCTTATACACTCAAATATTCATAATTCGTGATTCAATAACGATGAATGAGCTCAGAGAGTACCAGGAGGAATATGTAGCACTAGAAGAGTAGTAGAAGGAAGTTAGCGAAGTTGTCCCAATACATCCAAAGGATGGGAATTCGCATATTTTACCGAGAATGGTGAACGTAGTAGAAGATGACTCAAAATATGAGAAAGGTGAACCATCGAATGCGATTCCAACGAAATTGGTAGCTCTGTCCAGTAGAGATCGAGAGTACATTGAACATCGTCCCAGATATAATGAACAAAGGCAAGGGAATTATGAGTCACGAAATGACAACTCGATATATTAGCAAAGATATAATCCAGGTCAGCGATATGGAGAAAGAAGGTCCCCATTCGAAGATGTAATACTCCCTGAACTTAACACGTCAGTGGAAAAAGTATGGGAAGCGATTATTTTAACTGAAGAAATTACCCCCCCACACCACCACCACCAAATCTAGGGGTAGAACCACTACCAGGAGCAAGGAGTAATGACTTTTGCAAATATCATCTTTTTCATGGACATCACATGATTGACTATAGGAATGTCAGACGCCTGATACTTCGTCTAATTGAGAAGGGAAAACTCAAACATTTTCTGGCGAATCCGGGACCATTGCCCCTACCCCCACCTCTTGATGGAAACCAAAATCAGGCACAAGTGTACCGGATTGAAATTGATAGAGGAACCCAAAGACTAAATTATAACTCTATAATTTATTCCGCAAAGAATATACAAAATTTTCATGATAATGTGCTAAAGAGAGTACACAAGAGAGATTTCGAAGGGAACCAAATATTCAGTATTGCGAAGAAAGAGCCATTGGAAGAATGACAGAAAATAGCCATCTGATTTTCAGCAGCAGATGCACCGGATAGAGGAGCTTCGCACACGGATCCATTAGTAATAACATTAAACTTCGGAGAACACGTGAAGTGGGAGAATGATCCTGCGAGAAAGAAGGGGATATGGGCAATAGACAGAATCTTGGTAGATACAGGAAGTTCGGTGGACATTATTTTTTTATCATATATTTAAAACCATGGGCTATATAGAATCATATCTAGTGCCATTAACATACAATATATATGGGTTTAACGGGGTTGCATCGAAACCTAAGGGAGATTTGGTCGTGAAAATATTTGCAAGAGAGTTGGAGACTGAGGTCACTGTTTGCGTGGTAGATGTGGAATCTCCTTATAATTCCCTTATTGGTCAACCATGTATACATGGAATAAAAGGGATAGCTTCAACTGACCATAAAGCTATTCGGTTCCCAATGCCTAGTAGAATTGGTGAGATAAAAGGAGATCAGAAGGACGCAAGAGACTTCAACGAGAAAGATGTTCATAACTACTAAGAAAAGCTAAAGCGAAAGAAGGAGCAGAAAAAGAGGGTGTTGGAGGAAAATAAAGAGGAGGAACTGATGATATATATGATAAAGGCAAAATAAGAATGGCTATACCAAGCGAAATTCCTGAAAAATAAGGCGAGCCTTTATAGCAGTTAAAGGAACCATCACCACTTGGAGAACCAATTGTGACTACTCTTTTTCCCGTAGTCTACGTGATATGTACAGTTCAGAGGATCATATGCTAAGTAGTATCGATACCTCTGTTGAACTAGTTATACTAAGTAATGAAAGATACGTAAGATCACAATAATAACGAAGAACACAAATATAATGTAAAAGCTTCTAAGTTATCATGAGACACAAGAGATTACGTGATTCGACATTTTGTCTACGTCCACGAGGTAGTGAGTGATTGTTTTGTATTAAGTTGTAGTGGTTACAAGGATCTTAAATGCTTCCCAAAGTAATAAAGAGAATTCAAGTTAAAGTAAACACTTAAGTTCCAAACATTAAAGAGTTATAATCTTAATACTAGATCTTCTCCTTCTAGGTATTGAATGTCCCTAGTTTGTTGGTGAGGCTAGGTATTTATAGCCCCTTTTACTTTCGGTATATATTTGATGTCTCTGGGTCCATCGTCTGCTGATATACCTTTGGTGTCGGTGGTACCTTCGTCCACTGCGTACATTCTCCAGTGGAATTCTTCCATCTCAGCTGACCCACGTTCCTTCGGGAACTACCCAACCTTAGTGTAGGTTGTACCTTCGTTCACCGCTAGCTTCTTCCAATCGGGTACTGCCACGCTTCCTCTCTCCACGTGCCTTGATTAATGCGTGTAGATAAGAGATTTGTATATTTAATGCTAATTAGATGCGTTATCTACCTCTGTCCCCTCGCCATCTACCTCTTAGTAGGCTAGGCTCGTACTCTTCTTATCTCCACCGTCAAGGTCTTCTTTCTTGGGGTGAGATAAAGTAGATCTGCGGAGGTATCCTTTGCTCCTTAGACTTCTTTGTCCAACGAAGGTTACACAATTAGATTTATGTGCGACCACTAAGATCGTGACACGTGCTCCACGGAATATTGGTATTCACAGTTTGCCCCTTTTCTTTCATATTCTACTATTCGGTTGAAGTGGAAGAAAATTTCCGTTATGCCGCCATTTCTGCACGTACTGATTGGGTGGTCCCTACATGTACTTTCATGCAATAACTTCCCCTTTAATTTCAAGACCTCCAAATTTTTGGATTCTCCATTCGCCTATAAGAGGGGAATAAAGAGAAGGAATTTTCCTTAACTCCCATTCTTCTCTTTCGAACTGTCGCTCTCTATCTCTTTCTCTGAGATTTTTCTTCCATTGCTGACTGCTTATTTTGGTTCTTTGAGCGCTTTGGCTTCACTATTGATCATACAAGTAAGTGATACTCGTCTTGGCTTTGACTTTCCCCATGTTTTGCTCTGCATCTTCTTCTTCGACTAGGGAATTTACTGTTGTTGTTGTTGTTGTTGTTGTATGTATTAGCATGTGAGAATTTTCCTTCTTTTTTACTTTCTCGTATCATATGGGAACTTGGGTTTTGTCCCCTTTTAATCCTTGATGTCAATTTTACCCTGATCAATATTTGCCGGAGATTTTGCTTTCCATGATATGTGATGCTTGCTTTTACGTTATGACGCAATCAAGCCATTCCCTTTGGTTGGTTTAGTGAAACCTATCCCCAAAATATCTCGATTTTTGCCCCTGTGTTGTCTTTGTACGGACTATAATTTTTCTTCCGCCATTGTTGATGGTGAAATTCTTCCTGTTGGTGTCAGGAATTATGAGGCTCCCGAAGAAGCCTACGTGCAAGGGTCCAAGGACAGCTTTGTCGACTGATCCCCCTCCGCGAATGGATCATCCTGATGCTATGCCTTCTCCTCCACCTGAGGATTCTGAGATGCCTGCTGGAACGGAGGTTGATACGGTACCTGAGGAGGTTGCGGATCTTGAGGTTGAGGAGGTTGATGGTGGAGACATTCCACCTCCTCCTCCTCACTATGAGCTTTCGATACTTCAATTTCGTGACAAAGATAGCTACGCTCATTTGTATATTGTTGGGATCACTAAGTCCTTTCGCCTTCACAAGTTCTATGTTTCCTTCATTGATGGCCCTGACATTCTTACTGAGTATTTTATTGGGGGCTTTCCTTATGATGAGAATAACCTTCTCATTAATGTTGTCCAATTGGACGCAGGTATGCTTCTTCCTTTATTTAGTAAATAGGATCCCTTCTACTATGATGTTTTGTATTCAAGGGATGATCTAGCAAACAAGACCCAAGTTAGAGGGGTTATGCAATATACTGGTAATTTCTAGCACGCCCTTTGTGAGAGCTGGTACCGTAGTAAGGGAAAGACAACTATGGAGTCTTATGACCCCTTTGCTGAAGGAAGGTCTAAGCGTGATGATTATACTCCTGCCAACTTCAATGCTACGTACGCTGATGTGATTCATAAGACTAATCTTCTTCCTTGGAGCGTCGGTCCTCGTCGTATCCATGTTACTGCTAGGCATCTCAGGGAGGGTAATAGTCTTCGTTTGTTGGAGGAGATTGATAAGACTGGTTTGACTACCATTCCTTATTCTGATAGGCTGCCTACGCCGAAGAATGACCGCATCCTCCTTGACCATGATAATTGCTGGGCTCGTACTCCTATTCGTATAGTTGGTCCTTGGGCCCATGGTTTTACCACCACGGATCCTTTTATTCCTCGTTCTGCTCGTTCTTTTCCCGAAAAGTATGATGAGTATCGGCCTTGGATATTTAATCCTGCTACTTCACATGAGGTACCTTTACCTGCAATATTATCATACTTTTGATATCTTGGTTTCCTTTGATCTCTTTGCCTGCTTTGACATCTTTGTCAGCTTTGGCATCTTTGTCTGCTTTGGCATCTTTTTCTGCTTTGGTATTTTTGTCTGCTGATGATTCTGTTTTGTAATCTATCCCTGCTTCTTCTGCTAGGGATGCTTTGGGCTCTACTGGTAGCTCTGTAGCCACATGGACTAGGAAGAGAAAATATTTGGTTGAAACGCATGCATAGGTAAGGATCATTATCATACCTTTGAGTTTGTAAGTTCCTTAGTGCCTTTCCCTTGATCCTTAGCTGACGTATGTGTTTCTTTGTATTCTTCCCAGAGGAAGGGTAAGTTGAAGACTGTTATTGATCTTGATGTTTTGTAGGAGGACCCTAAGGCTGCCGGTGAGGTACCGCGTAAAGAGGACATGGATGATGTTGAGGATACTGGCCTCAGCCCTCATTTGGATGATATTGAGGAGGACTTTTCCAAGGGTACCCCCAGCCCCGTCCGAGTTGTCTCTGCTGAGGGTGATAACCTTCTTGTTGATTCTGGTTCCTAGTTGGTCGAGCCTATTAGTGTGAAAGCCCCTGCTCCTACGTTGTCTTTGAAGATGCCTTCGTTTTTTGCTTATAGCGTATCTTTGCCTGCTATCTCTGCCGCTGCCACTGCTGGAGCTGTTGTTGTGGCTTCTAAGAATCTTCATTCGTCTCCTACCACTTCTCTTCAATCAAGTGGTTCGTTTTCCAAGGTCGTTATCCCTATGACGAAGGCTGGTGGTTCAGCTTCACATCCGAAGAAGAAGGTTGTGATTTCACTATCTAGCTTCACCTTCAACGTTGCTCCTGCTTCACTATGGAGTGCTCAGTCTGTTTCTACTGCCCCTGCTAGAAAAAATTTTGGACCTCCCCCTTCGTCACCAGATTGGACTATACTTGGTAATCTTCCTTATGTTGGTTACATGGGTCTATGAAATTATCAAGGCCCATCTTCTGTTCCTAGCTCATCCACCATGTTGTCTCTTCGTCGTGGTGAGGATTCGGCAGTCGTGCCTCATGTTGGTGTTGAATTAAGCCATGGTAAGCTGCTGGAGAGCTTGAGCTTAGGTAGCTTTGATGATGCTATTCTTGAAGCTGTCCCATGGGATTCCAAAGGTCCCTTTTCTATTGTAGTTTATCATCATCATCTTGATAGTTCAATTGAAGTAGCTTTGCATTTGGATGTGCCGACTGCGCAGTACCTCGCAGCTAAGGAGTTGTTCTTTAACCCCGATTTTCTACGTTCTAGTCAAATACATGGTTATATCCACAGGGGTAGTATCCAAGAGATAAAAACTTTCATGGATACCTATGCCACTTTCCATCCTCGTCTTTCAGCATTCTCAGTAAGTGATTCTTACTTGAGTGTTTTTCTTCTTAATTTGATCTTCATCCGCTCTTATGCTCCTTTGTTTGCAGCTTTGTAAGAATATCGATGTTATCTATACCTTATTAAAGGTCTATAGGGCTAAGTGCACCCATTTGAGTGCCTTGTTGGAACGTGCTCGCCAAGAGTATGCACTCGCCTTTGCACAACATCCTTCGTCAAGTGATGCAGCTTCTGTTGCTAAGATATCTTCGTTGGAGGATGATTTGAGGAAGACGCAAAGGTCTCTGGAAGCTTGCTTGTTGGCTCTTGGGAGAGCTAATAATGCTGCCAAGGTTGCTGAGGATGGTCGTAAAGCTGATGATGCTGCCTTAGCCGCTGAGTCCTCCAAAGCCATAGGTTCGTTTATTCTTCTCCTTAGATTTTTCTTTAATTTTAATGGTTGCGTAGTCCTGAGACAACCTTCATCTGCCAGCCGGTGGCTCTAGTGAACTTAGATATCTCCAAGATCAAGTTGCCAAGTTAACTTCCAATGTTTGGTATTACCAAAAGAAGTCTGTTAGGCTGATGAACGTAACTGTCCATAATGAGGCTCAACTTTCCCTTGAGTCTGATTATAATGCAGACTTAGTGAAGCAGATGTATTTGCTTCGTAAGGAGTATGATGAATCCCTTAGTTGGAAGGAGAGTCTCATCTCCAAGAAAAAGGAGGATATTTCCTTAGTCGAGAAACGCCTCTCAGCCCAAGATATTATTCGAAAGAAATATCACGCCGATTTTGAAGATGCTTGTGATTCCTTAGCTAAGGTTACTGCGGAGCGTAATGTATTGGCTTCTGAGGTTCGTTCTCTTAAGAACAAACTTGTCGATGCTGGCTCCGAGACTTTTTCTATGTCTTATGTGTCCTTGGTAAAAATGTTTGAAGATTTAGAAAGTGTGTACCAAACTTTGTCCTCCGAGAATGTTTCGCTCCAGATAGATGTTGATGATCTTCGGACGGAAAAGGATACCCTTGTGGAAGATCTTGAGGCAGCTGAGGTGGACCTTACTGAAGCTCAACATAGTATAGAAGAATCCCTTAGCCGTGCCGGAGGTAGCTTAGGATATTTATTTTATTTTCGTAGCACCCTTCGTGTCTTTACCCGCCTTTCCTTGTTGCTAATATCCTCTGTATCCGCAGGTCTCCAGGAGAAGTTGGTAGGTGCGAATGCCAAGATTAGTCGCCTCGAGGGTCAGATATCTGCATTAGAGATATCTCTCCAGTTTGATGCTACTGCTAAGTTTAAAGCTGAGGCGCATCAGCAAGCTAATGATCATCTTAGTGCTCAGATCATGGAGCTTCATCGAAAGTCATCTTCAGACTCGAAGGCTCAAGCTTCTCGGATGAATGCGCAGTTTGAACGTTCCGCCATTGGTTATATCAACAATGCTTTTGTTGAGGCTGATCTTCAGGCGGAGAGAGTTATCTTTCCCCATCTTCCTTATCCTTGATCATGTTATTTATGCTTTGCTTTCAATTGAACTCCTTTGTTGTATTTTTGCCCCCAGCTGAGGAGCCTTTGTTGTCTTCTTTCTTTAAAA